>CM073143.1:42759256-43224256 GCA_037039145.1 Fundulus diaphanus
TGCGGTTTGTAGATTAGCCAGATGTTTCTGAGCTGCACCTGACCATACCACAGAGCAGTAGTCCAGGTGAGACAGCACTAATGATTTAATCACCAAAATTCTAGAGGCTGAAGTCATGAATCTTTTAATGCAAGACATATTTCTTCCCATCTTTTTCACCACCGTATCTACATGTTTTGCCCAGGATAGCTGCTCATCAAATGTTACTCCAAGAAGTTTCACCTCTTGAACCTGTTCTATGTCCATATCCTTTAGCACAATATCAAGTTTATCATCACATTTTTTATTCCTAGCTTTAAATAACATACACTTTGTCTTTGAAACATTCAAGGTTAGGCTGTTCTCATTAATCCAGGCCAGAAGCACCTGCAAATCCAACTGCAGTGTTTCTTTTAACTCTGATATCTTTGTTGCTGCAAAGTAAAGTGTAGAATCATCTGCATAAAGAGTTATGTTGCACCTTTTTAGGACAAATGGAATGTCATTAATAAAAATCGAGAACAGCAATGGTCCTAGGCAACTGCCTTGTGGTACACCACACTGCATTTGTTGAGGTGATGAAAAGCTTCCATTAAAAAACAAACATTGTGATCTAGATGTTAAATAATTTTGTATCCATTTCAGAGGAGTGGCACCAAATCTGTATGCCGATAACTTTTCAAGTAACATTTGATGATGCACTAAATCAAATGCAGCACTAAAATCCAAAAACACTGCACCAACTATCAATTTTTTGTCTATGCTAAACAACCAATTCTGTCATTTCTGTAAGAGCTGTACATGTCGAGTGATTTTCCTTATATGCATGCTGTGATTCAAAAATCAATTTGTTACAGTTTAAATATGTTGAAATCTGTCCAAAAACAACCCTTTCCAGCAATTTACTAAGTATTGGCAGAATACTAATGGGCCTACTATTGACTGCCGAGAGGCTAACATTGGTAGTTTTTGAAAGAGGAAGTATTTTAGCAGATTTCCACATTTGAGGGAAGACCCCTTCTGTCAAGCTTAGATTAAACAAATGGCAGACTGGTGAAGCTATCACACTTGCAGCCATTTTCAGTAATTTGCCATCAATCTCATCCATTCCTGATGATTTGTTTTCATGTAAACTTAGAAGCAGACTTTTAACTTTCTAACAATCAAATCATTGATTATTTGAGATGAAGTGCCCAGATTGCTGTAAAACTTTGTATCATTCATTAACTTATATATTTTATCATAATAATATTTACCAAAATGGTCTGCAATATCTTTACCTTTTGTTAAAAAAAGTCCATTTACTTCTAAAAATGCTGGTGTCTTAATTTTACTTCTGCCCATTAACTCATTTAAGGTATTCCACAGTTGTTTACCATCATTTTTCTTTTG
Organism: Fundulus diaphanus; assembly: GCA_037039145.1. Lineage (NCBI taxonomy): Eukaryota > Metazoa > Chordata > Actinopteri > Cyprinodontiformes > Fundulidae > Fundulus > Fundulus diaphanus. The sequence goes on from CM073143.1 coordinate 42,760,628, forward strand.
GTCTATCGACTTTCTATAATAATCCCTTTTTTTCTTTCTATTGAGCGTAGTCACTTTATTTCTCTCTTTACAATAAGCTTTCCATTTCACAGGAAATGCCACTTTGCCTAAAACACAGGCTTAGTTTTTTTAGGGGGTCCCTATATGCCATGCTCTGTCTAAGCTCATCATCAATCCATGGGGCTTTGTTTGCTCTTACTGTAAACTTTTTAAGTGGTGCATGCTTATTTACAACTGAGAGAAACAAATCACTGAATAATTTAACAGCCATATCCACATCTTTTGTACATAGCACAAGGCTCCAATCTATCTCCTTCAAATCACTGATGAATTCCTCCACCTTAAAATTTTTATAGCTTCTTCTAAGTATTATTTTTGGCCCACTTTTAGGCGCTTTACCTTTTCTGGCTAAAGCCACTATATTGTGATCTGAAAAACCAACTGGAACAGAAACTACCTGAGAGCACCTAGAGCTATGGTTTGTGAATATGTGATCAATGCATGTTGAGGACATATGCCCAAATTCATTACAGAATATTCTAGTTGGTTGTTTCACCAGCTGTTTAAGATTACAAATTCTTAATGCACTTTTTAGCTTTTTCTTAAGTTGACAATATATATATATATATAATGTGTGTGTGTGTATGTGTGTATATATATGTGTGTGTATATATGTGTGTGTGTATGTATATATATATATATATATATATATATATATATATATATATATATATATATATATATATATACAGGGGTTGGACAATGAAACTGAGACATCTGGTTTTAGACCACAATAATTTATTAGTATGGTGTAGGGCCTCCTTTTGCGGCCAATACAGCGTCAATTCGTCTTGGGAATGACATATACAAGTCCTGCACAGTGGTCAGAGGGATTTTAAACCATTCTTCTTGCAGGATAGTGGCCAGATCACGACGTGATGCTGGTGGAGGAAACTGTTTCCTGACTCGCTCCTCCAAAACACCCCAAAGTGGCTCAATAATATTTAGATCTGGTGACTGTGCAGGCCATGGGAGATGTTCAACTTCACTTTCATGTTCATCAAACCAATCTTTCACGAGTCTTGCTGTGTGTATGGGTGCATTGTCATCCTGATACACGGCACCTCCTTCAGGATACAATGTTTGAACCATTGGATGCACATGGTCCTCCAGAATGGTTCGGTAGTCCTTAGCAGTGACGCGCCCATCTAGCACAAGTATGGGGCCAAGGGAATGCCATGATATGGCAGCCCAAACCATCACTGAGCCACCCCCATGCTTCACTCTGGGCATGCAACAGTCTGGGTGGTACGCTTCTTTGGGGCTTCTCCACACCGTAACTCTCCCGGATGTGGGGAAAACAGTAAAGGTGGACTCATCAGAGAACAATACATGTTTCAAATTGTCCACAGCCCAAGATTTGCGCTCCTTGCACCATTGAAACCGACGTTTGGCATTGGCACGAGTGACCAAAGGTTTGGCTATAGCAGCCCGGCCGTGGATATTGACCCTGTGGAGCTCCCGACGAACAGTTTTGGTGGAAATAGGAGAGTTGAGGTGCACATTTAATTCTGCTGTGATTTGGGGAGCAGTGGTTTTATGTTTTTTGGATACAATCCGGGTTAGCACCCGAACAACCCTTGCAGACAGCTTCCTCTTGCGTCCACAGTTAATCCTGTTGGATGTGGTTCGTCCTTCTTGGTGGTATGCTGACATTTCCCTGGATACCGTGGCTCTTGATCCATCACAAAGACTTGCTGTCTTGGTCACAGATGCGGCAGCAATACGTGCACCAACAATTTGTTCTCTTTTGAACTCTGGTATGTCACCCATAATGTGGTGTGCATTGCAATATTTTGAGCAAAACTGTGCTCTTACCCTGCTAATTGGACCTTCACACTCTGCTCTTATTGGTTCAATGTGCAATTAATGAAGATTGGCCACCAGGCTGGTCCAATTTAGCCATGAAACCTCCCACACTAAAGTGAGAGGTGTTTCAGTTTCATTGTCCAACCCCTGTATATATTGTATTTCACTTACTGAATTGAGTTACTGAAATAATTGTCTATACTTTTATTTATTAAGATTTAATTCTAGTGTTTATGTAAGGCAGAGGTTACAAATGTAAACGTTACAACCTTTTGTTTGGACCGTTTTTGCCTTTTCTTCTTTCTACTAAAAACGGCTCTAAGAGAAGAGGTGGAAACAACGCCCCCAAAATGACGCTTGTGGCCAAAAAGTGTATTATGTCAGTAGTGGTTTAGGACTACCGTAGCAAATGAATGGGAAACGTTGACCGTCGGCTGTCGCCAATTAGCTCATTAGCTGCGTCTCAGATCGAAATACGCAGTTTGCAGCTCTGCAGACGCAGAGTTTTCCCGGTCGGCAGGTTTTGATGAAGACAAATGCTTTTCACTCAGAAGGTTTGATTTTAAAATCCCCAAGCGATGAGAGCCTACGACCAAGGAACTCGGAAGCTTTGCCTTTGACGGTCATGCCCACCACCAGGCGGGCGCCTTCTTCAACTTCTTCAGAAGTTGAACGATTCTAGTTCCTTTTTAATCTTCCGTCACCGTTAATACAGCCCGAACCGTAGGCTGTACCCCCACAAACTATATATCAAAACATGCGTCTCAACGCCGCGAAGTGTGCTATTTGTACTTGACGCCATTTAAAGTTACCGTGGTGACAAAATGAACCAAAAACCACTTCTCAAAACCACTTCCTAGACACAGTTAGCATGGCACTTTTTTTGGTACAGTGGTTTAGGTGTTGGGCTGTTGCACCAAAGGTCGCAGGTTCGCAACCCGCTGGGGGTACCCAAGATTTTTATTTTTTTTTACAAGTAACAAGTTACATTTCCTTCCTGGATTCAGAAAATGTAACCCTCATTGGTGTAGGTCTTATAGATTTTTCGCAAATCACCTCAGACCGGCAACAACCCCAAAGTCAAAATCATGCAAAAAAGAACGAACAACTTCAGCCTTTTCGCTCAATTTTCACTCTACCTAGACAAATTATACATCAAAACGTAGGTCTTTTTGTCTGGTTTCAGGAAATGTATCCCTCATTGGTGTACGATTTATAAATTTTTCGCAAATCACCTCAGACCGGTAGCAACCCCAAACCCTCCCCAAATTGAGCAAGTAAGCTGCAGTTGACTTTTCCGTGCTGCAGACAGCCAGCCAGGGCCGGTCCAGCCATAGGCGAACAAGGGGCGCCTTGGGCCTACTGGTGCGATGGGGGGGGGGGGCAAAATTTTCCTTTTTTTTTTTTTTTTTTTAACAGGAAATTAAGTAACTTGAACAACTGATATAAATGAATGATGATAAAGGAACTTTAATTTTAATTTATTTTGTATTCAGAAGTTTTAAGAAAAGTATTTTATGTATTGTTTATTAATTTATTTTATATTAATACATAACCACCTCCTTTTCCTGTCAAATCCTGCCGCAAGCACTTCGCTGGTTCTCCTTAATATTTAAAACTTTGTAATGTAACGAGAGCTCAAGGACATCCTCCATCGGGATAGAATGGCACCTTTTGACACCCATTGCATTGGCTGTGATGAATGTAGGAATCTGAAATTCGCATAGTCACTTCCTCTTAACATTTTTAAATTTTCCAGTGATTATCAGCCGTGAATCACTTTTCTGTCCCATTTTGGATTTCACATGCTTTCCTATTGGCCCTTGGACTCCAAGAGGATCTGGCAGGATGCCCAGACATGAACCCCCCCCCCCCCCCCCCCCGGCCAATACAGCACCACCCACCTGTGGGAAATGGCGCTACACACCATTTTGGTCAAATGTTGAGTTCTGGGCCCAGATTTGGTCAGGCTTAGTTGCTAAAGGAGGCCAATCTGACCCATGGACTTTGGTGAGCTTTGGTGACATTAAGTATTGGCACCCTTTTTGAGCCACTTCCCAGTACAGGATTTGGACCAAACTAACAGAGTACCATCACCCAGTGAAACTGGACACAACCATGTTAGCGGCTAACGGTTAGCATGTTGCTAACCGGAAGTAGCTCTAGGAAGGTCTCACCAACTTCTGCTTCACAGAGTTTGTACTTCCTTTAGTAGTTTGTAATGCCTTTAACATTTTTATTCACATATTTCATTTTTTCATGCTACATTGAAGTATTTAATCATGTTTTAATAACACCAATTTTCCATGCTGCTTGGATGCAGACCTTCTCCTGTCGGCTGGTTTTGACGAAGACAAATCCTTTTCACTCTCAGAAGATTTGATTTAAAATCCCCAAGCGATAAAAGCCTACGACCAAGGAACTCGGATGCTTTGGCTTTGACGGTTACGCGCACCACCAGGCGGGCGCCTTCTTCAACTTCTTCAGAAGTTGAACGATTCTAGTTTTACAATATGAGCTTTTGACTCGTTACCATGGCCGGGAACACACTGATCATTATGAAGCAGCTGGCCAGTCTACTAAGTTAGAATGTAACTTAGTAGACTGGTCAGAAGATGAATGATTAGTATCCAATTGTTGGACCAAGCACAGCACTGGTTCTTATCTAATGAGTACAGCGAGAGCAGGCAGCTCATGACGGTGGCTCTGTATTTCTATTAAGTTTTTCCATACTTTTTATCATTATAAACTTTTAGTAGTATGTGTATTTCACCTTTTTCCGTTACACATTGGAGCTAATTGTTTTGTGGTCAATTTTGCTGCTTATCCTATTTTATATGGAATTTATTTTTAAAAAAATGGAGGGCAGCATGCTTCTTCTGTTTTACCAGAGATCAGCTGCAAGCAATGGCCAACAATACAGCCATAGTAGCAGTAACACAGCTGCAAATCCTCCAGGAGATAAGGAGAATCATGGAATCATGAAGACAGGCAGGGAGAAGCCGACATACCTGGAGGAAAAGATATAGGCCAGTGTTTCCATCCATCATAGGAAATGTAGGTTCCATATCAAACAAAGTGGAGAAGTGAACAGACAGAGCAAATTCTGGACTCCAGTGTAAACATGGACGGCTTCCATCTGACCAGAGCCGACAGAATGAGGGACAGTGTGGCTATGTTTGTCAATAACAGATGGTGCAGCTGAGGACATGTTACAATTAAAGAGATGGTTTGCACTAATGATATTGAGCTGTTGAGCTCAGGCCTTTCAAGGCCCCTAGAGAGTTTTCACGTGTTATCATGATAACAGCATATGTGCCCTCCGCTGCAAAGGCTGAAACAGCCTGTTACATAATCCACACCATTGTGATCAGAATGCATAAAAAACACTCTCAGGCTCTCTATCTAATTGCAGGGACTGAAATCATGTGTTATGTGTTACCTGTAACACTAGAAAGTAGAATGCATCACGGACTATATCAATCTCTGTGTGGATTCTATTGTAATCTTTATGAAAGTTAGGTGCTTCTCCAACACCAAGCCCTAGATAAACCCTGAGACAAAAGCTTTGATAAAGTAGAAGAAGAGGCTTTCAGGTCAGGTAGGAGAGGAGATCTGAAAACAGCACCAAAGGAACTGAGGTAGAAGATCAGAGAAAGAAAATAACTACTAAGAAAATGGAGGTAAAGCTGCAAGACAACGACATGAGTGATGTTCGGAAACGCCTAAAAACCATTTCAGGTCCCATACAGAATGCTCATGCTTCACCATGAGCTGGGTGAATAAGCTGAACCTCCTGTGTGGTATGATGCCTAACAATGCACGCCCCAAAGACTTCAACAGCTACAGGCCAGTAGCACCAACACCACAGCTGATGAAAACCCTCCAGAGACTTATCCTCAACCATCTTCGCCCCCTGGTCTGGTCTTCATTGGATCCACTACATTTTGCCTACTAGCCTGTCATTGGGGTGGGTGATGCCATCATCTATCTGCTACACCAAGCTCTGGTCCATCTGGAGAATCCTGGGAGCATGATTAGAATGATGTCCTTTGATTTCTCCAGCACTTTCAACAACATGCAAACAAGACTCCCGAAGGACAAACTGGAGCAGTACGTCACAGGTTGTGGACCACCACCTGTCCCAGTCCACCTGGACCCCCCTCTCGACAGTCTCTGGAACGGAGACTGGAGGCAGGTCCTCCTGGACCCCCTCCTCACGGGAATCGGAAGCAAAGAATTGAGGCGGGCCCTCCTGGACCCCTTCTTCACGGGACTTGGGAGCGAAGACTGGAGGTGGGTTTTCCTAGACCCCCTCCTCACGGGATTTGGGAGCGAAGAATGGAGGCGGGTCCTCCTGGACCCCCTCTTCATCGGACTCAGAGTGAAGACTGGAGGTGGGTCCTCCTGGACCCCTTCCTCACGGGACTCGGGAGCTAAGAATGGAGGCGGGTCCTCCTGGACCCCCTCCTTACGGGACTCGGGAGCGGTGCCGTGCTCCGCACCCTCACAGGCTGGAACGGTGCCGTGTGTTGCACCCACGCAGGCAGGAGCGTTGGCATGCGCCACACCCATGGTGGTCTGAGTAGTGGCGTGCGTTGCAGCCACGGAGGCTGGGGCAGGACCCAAGGCATCAGCCAGACCCTCAGCGACGGACACAGGAGTGGGCCAACTGGAAAGCAAGTCATCGCCGTTGCCATAGAAGAAATCCCACAGCTGCGACTCCTTGATGCGTGGCACTCTGGCTGGAAATGGTGTGGTCCTTCCAACGATGGCTGATGATCCCACTCGGGTAGCCAGCTGAGTGTCATGGGGTGTGTGGAAGAGACGATGGGGAAAAGACGGGCGTGTGGCCGGACTTGCCAGTGCAGCCATGCTGACGTCGGGCCGGCTCACTGGGAAAACTGTGGTGACGTCGGTTCTATTCACCGGAGGAGCTGAGGTGGCGTCAGGCTGAGCCTCGTGAGGATCAACGGTGGTGCCTCTGCGCCGGCGAGCACGCCGTTTGCGCCAGGAGGGGAAGCTGCTGCTGGCAATGAGGAAGCGGGAGCAGCGTGTGCAGCAGGCGAGGCGGACACACCGTTGAGCGGAGGATCTGAGCGTAAGCGGCCTGTTTGATACACCCAAGCTCCTCAGCAAGGATTATTCTAAGGAGGGATAACAGTGTGGTCTTGTCCTTCCAAATGTCCCATAAACCTTCTGCTGCACCGTCAACCAAGGTGGATCAAGAGTGCCGTAGGAGTCCAACACTCCTCTCAGTTGGTTGAACATGGGTTCTGCTGCGGAACTCAGGACAGATTCTGCTGAGTGCATCTGGCTGGATCCTTGACGTAGACTCTGTGTGGGCAACGGGTTCATTCTGGCCAGAACGTGCTGTCAAAAACTGAGTTTGGTGACCCCAAATTCAGCCGCACACAGAGTCTTGTTTTAAGAAGTTTATTGTTGATTGAGTCAGATTATACAGATTGGTCAAAAGATTTCCTATATAAGGGAACCCAGTTGTTTGCATCAAAGTCCCAACAAGCAGCATTCACTCCTCCTGAAGAAGCGTAGAGCTACAGGGAGAGTCGTCTGCATTGTCCATGGCTTTGCAGCAATCCCTCATACCGAGCAAGCATGAAGCGACAGTGGAAAGAAAAACTCCCCATTAACAGGAAGGCAAAACCTCCAGCAGAACCAGGTTTAAGTATGAACGGTCATCTGCCTTGACCGACTGGGGGTTAGCGAAGAGCAGAGACACAACAAGAGTGTCTCCCTTCTCCCGCAGGTGGCTGCAATTTGGCAGGGGGGGCATGGTGCACAGCTGATCCTCATTCCACGGTGTGGCGATGGAGCATTTAAGCGGAGGGCTGTCAGCTGAACAACGCTAGAGTGTTAACCTTGTGTGGTACGACTCAGTTGGCCACCGTCTGATGACAGCTTTCTCTCTCCTGTCGCTAAGTGTCACAGGTTGCCTCACGCTCTGGATGCCTCTCCGGGGCTCTCCCTCGGTTCTGTGAAGTCTCAAGCCAAGCCTCATTGTGGGCTTGCTCGGATCCCTTTCCGAAGCTTTCCCTCGGTTCTGTGAAGTCTCAAGCCAAGCCTCATCATAAGCTCTGCTCGGATCCCGCTCCAAAGCCCTCCCTTGTGTGCCACCTCCCGCTGGAAGAAACTGCACTTTGCAAGTTTGACCTTAAGTCCCTCATAATGCAAGCGACCAAGCACCGTATCTAACCGCTCTAAATGCTGTTCCACACTGGATGAGAACACCACAATGTCATCCAAGTAAAGAAGCAGTGACTGGCCCTGTTGGTCACCAAATATCCTTTGCATTAGTCTTTGGAAGGTGCTAGGTGCATTGCACAAACCAAATGGCATCTGATTCCATTCAAAAAGCCCAAATTGAGTGCAAAAGGCTGTCTGTTTCCTGTGCCTCCATCACAGGAACCTGATTATACCCACTAGCCAGTTCCATTGTTGAAAACCAGCATGCACCACTCAACGAGTCAAGAGACTCTTCAATTCGTGGGAGGGGAATGCATCCTTCCTAGTTTTAGCTTAACGCTAAAACTAGGAAGCTGTTTCTTGCGAACTAGGACAATGGGGGATGCATATGGGCTAAAGCTCTCCCTGATTATTTGATTCTCAAGCAGCTCATTAATATGTTCTTTCACCAACTTGTACTCTGAAGGTGGAATTCGGTGGTAATGCTGCCGCACAGGAACGTCATCAAGGAGGGGAATGTCATGGGTAATCAAATTTGTACACCCCAAATCCTGATCATGGGTAGCGAAAACAGACTCCTGCTTCCTCAACAAGGACCGCACACATTCCTGTTCAGTGGTTGACAGGGAGGATAGGCTCAAGGCGTCAATAAGATCTGATACTGGGGCAGTAGTGGTCTGCGAAGACACCGTAGCAACTACCGACGGAATCTCAGTCATGCAGGGTTGAAGGCTAGCCACACATATGTTATCTAATGTGCCCATCAATGTTCGTGTATGAAGGCAGGCATCATTATCCCCAACATTTACAAGGGGAATAAATGCAGTTCCTTTAACCACCTTAACCAGGGCTGGTGTTGTCAGTATTCCAACAGTGACCAAACTTCAAGGGTTCAAAAACAACAGTAGTAGCAGAGTACTATTCAGAACAAGTAGCTTGAACAATCTTAATAGTCCCTGCTGGAATGCGTATTACACCTTTTCTCTTAGCTCTAACATTACCGGGTTCAGCTCGAGGAGGTCTTAACTCAGCAGCATGGCATTTCTGAAGAGCATCAAATAACACGGGAGGGGGCCCAATAACGGGATCTGAATCAAACAGAGCAGCCCCATACTGGCCAAACAACTCCTGCGGAACACATTCATTCCCAAAACCCCACTACTGTGAGGTTTTTTGACAACCAAAACACCACAATGGGGCATCACCTTACCCCAGAACTCAATGGTCAGCTCCAAATAGTCGATGTAGGGGATGGCGAGACCATTGGGTGCTCTGCAGCCAATGACAGGCTTTTAAGCGTTCCTCCCCCCATGGCTCAAAATGCTTCTGTTGGAACAGAAGGATGTGGACGGCAAGGAACCCACAATCCCAGGCATAATGTCCAGGTTGCAAACATCATTGACTTGTAGGGGGACCACGCCAAGATGAAAAACTACGGCGGGGTACAGAGGTTTGCAAGAGAGTGATATTTTTAGTCAAAAGGTCAAGTTGTTCTTGCTGTCTTTTTAACAGTTCCATCATCTCTTTAAACTCTGTCTGTGTAGGGGTGGTTTCCATCCCCTGACTACTAAACATGGCGTATTGCACTCCCATGGCAGAGGGGACAGAGTTGCTCCGGCCACGTACACTAGCTGGTAATCCTTCAAGCTCCCACTTGATTGCCTCTCCTCTGACCTCCAGCATTGTTGCCTGGGGATGTTGGCGCACATACTTTTTCAAATAAGGCCGCAAACAACCATCCAGTACTTGTTCGATGAACTGGTCACGCAAAAGTATTTCAGCATTGGGAATATTTCCAGGGGCCTGTTTCTTTACTCCCTCCATAGGACCAAGGAGAGAATTCTAACAAGGTTTCCTCCTCCTGCTGTCTTCTTGAGAAGAAAGCTTCCTGTAGAGCAACATACGACTCTGTACATCCATAAAGCTCTTGGAATATAAATGATCTTATCAGGTTCCCCTCTCTGGGCTAGGCCGATACTTAATTTCTTCACCCTCCAAGTGGTCAACAAGAAAAATGCCTGTTCTGTAGGCAACAAATGTCACGCCCTCATGCAGGCCTGTGCCTCCTCCACCCATTCATTCAAACTTATTCCTGTTCGTCCTCTAAACATGGGACATTTTCGGTCCAGAGGTATAAACACTAGCCTTTCAGTCACTGGAGCGACAGGTGGGGCAAGAGGAGCTGCCGGGCTGCAACCCGTGGTAGGAGCACAATCTAAACGCAGCCTCTCGTTGTCTGCTTTCAGCTGAATAATGACATACATCATCTGCTGTAGCTCCTCCTCCATAGCGACACTTATGACAGTTTACTCAGAGTGAAGACTGCTGCTCTGCCCTTTTAACAATAAACATACACAGAAAAAAACAAAACCAGCACTGCTGCTCTAATAAAGAGGGGGAAAAGTCTCAGCCACACAACACCATGAAACAATAAAATGCACCTCAAGCCAAGAAGAAACCACCACCAGGGGATCCACCAACACAGTCGGGACAATCAGTTCCTAGAAACACAATACATTTTTTTTCTCCGCCTCTCTGCCTGCTCGGACGCTTTTTTCTCTGCTCCCTGCTTGCTTGCATTTTCCTGCCTTTTACTTTTTATCTCCTTTTTATCTCTTAGCCAAAACTTCAGAAAGTTGGATTTAGTTATTTTATTTATTTTCTTTTTATTATTTTTGATTTTCAAAAGATGCCTACCTTCACCACAAAGGACTTTGACAAGCTTCTACAGAAGATAGCTGTTATGGAACTTAAAATCTGCCAACTCGAAGTGAATTATGATGTAAACGCCACGTATGGAAACGAAACAACCCTGCCTGTGATTCCGAACGGTGACCACCAGCCCAGCAACTCATTGAACAAACAGTTCCCTGAGGAAAATGAGAATCCCTGGACCACTCTGGGTGCAAGACCAAAGGATCAAGGAAACCCCCACCTAGACAAAGGAAACTGGCCGATACTACAGAGAAGTGTCCCAAGACAAGTGAAACAACAACGGGCCGTTCTCACAACAAATGGTAGGAGTAAACCTGCTGGAAATGTTGGAATTCCGTTACTAAACAGATTCGCTCCACTCCAAGATGTGACCCAGGAGGATCATGACAACAATCAAAGGTATGTCAACAATCTTCGCTCTAAGCTACCAGAGAAAAAACATGCCACAGGGCCAAGGACCCTGATATTATGCAATGGATCTGTAAGTGGGATTAAACATTTCTGTAACAAGAAAAACACAGAGGTGTTGATTTATAACCCTTTGAACTATGGCCTGGTGTCTAATGTATCAGACATCCTTCCAAGGATCTTTAAACAACGCCCGACCCTGGAAAAACTCATCATACACGCTGAAGCCTTGGGCGACGCCACCCGGAAAAAATCAGAAGTATTGAAAGAGGATTACATTCGTCTGCTGAATTTAGTTGATGGCCTTAATGTCAACGTATTTCTCAGTGGCCCTCATGTGCCCATTAAGTGTGGAGATGAGACTTTTTCCAGAATTCTGATGCTAAACAAATGGCTGAAAAAAGCATGCAAACAAACAACGGTAACCTTCATAGACAACTTTAACATCTTTTGGGAGAGGAGACATCTATTCAACAGAGATGGTTTCTCTCTAAATAGGTCAGGTGCAAAACGGCTGATTTCAAACATCTTCTATTCTGTGAACCATGCACCATCAGCTTTGTCCCAAAACAAAGCTCAACCAGTGCCAAAACAAATGATAAGCCCAGTACAGCCCGAACATGCCAAGATAAAGATAGCCAGAAAGATGACACAGAAAGAGGCTACGTCAGAATTAAAGGATGATTCATCCCAGATCTCAGCAGGACAGAGAGAGGACCCCCTTTTATCTTCTAAAAAGAACCAAAAACCTCCATCGCCACGAACACCGGTCCATACTGCCCCCACCTCCCCTTCTTCTCCACAAAGCCCAGATGTTCCTTTTTTGGAATTTTCTCACAACATGAACAAAGTATTTAAGATTGGCCTACAGTTGACATCCTTTCCACATAGCCAGCTCTGTGACTAAACCAGCATCTCCCAAAGGCCGCAGAGCCCCAGATCCTCCTCTACGTATCACGGATCATTCCTGTGTTCAGGACCTTCAGATAACTTCTCTGTGATACACACAGGGCCCTGGCAGCACGTTTATCAGACATGACAGTCTCCAGCATCAGCCTGGGCCTTTTGTCGGAGATTATGGAATATCTGTGATGATACATGGCAGAAATAAGAAAACCAGAAGGATAACAAACAGGAACAAAAACTTAAAAGTCATAAACTGTCAGATGCAACCTGTCACAGAGACAACAACCACCAAGTCATATAAACTGGGTTTACTAAACATTAGATCTCTGTCAGGAAAATTTTAATTAATGACTTCATTATTGACAATAATCTTGATGTTATGTTTTTAACAGAAACATGGTTACATGAATTTAATGAAGCAGTTATTCTGATGCACTGCAAAAAAGGGTTGTCTGAAATCTAAAAAAAAAAAACAACTAAATCTAAGGGAAAGATGCTCAAAACAAGTGAGATTATCTGTCCATGCAGCAAGATAATTTTACTTGACAAGATTTCTTGATTTAAGATTCTTAAATCTAGAAATATGCATGTGTTCAGAGGTGTTAAAATAAGATGAAAATGCTGATTTTAAGATAATATTTCTTTAGAAGTAAATTGTCAGTGTCCCAAACTAACTGAAATATAAGCATAAAATGCTTGTTTTAAAATTAAATTATAAAAAAGATGTATTCTTTGCGTCTCAAAATAAGTGAAGTACACTCATTTTAAGCAATTATGCATTTTTTTTGTTTTTACTTTTAGCAAATTAAGCTGAATGTTAGTAACATTAAATCTGTAAATTAGAGAAAAATACTTAGTATTAGAGATGACTAAACTTTATTCAAGCTGGTCTAGCTTGAAACAAGCTCACTTAACTTTAAAATAAAATCCACTTTTTTATATCTTACCATTTTCTACAGAGATCAGAACAAGAATGGCTGTTAAAGCGTTAACATTTATTAAACCTGCATCAACTGCAGTGACTCGGGTTACATTCAGTCTTTACAATTAACATATGAATCCTTTTCTTCAAAATCCAGAAAAGAATTAAAAAAACAAAATGTTCTCAGTCCTCACTTATTTTGCTGCATTTTTCAAATGCACAAATCAGGTTTGAATGGCAGAAGTAACTTTGAACTTAAAATTTCCTGGATCTCCCAGGAGTCACTTAAAAAAATTAAAATGGCAGAATGCACAGAACTACAGTAAGGCCCAGCCTAGATAACAATAAAAATGGAACTTACAATACTGCTCAACATTACTTCTCAGTGAAAGTTTTCCATTCAACCATTGATTTTTTGTATGAACTATTGGCATCTTGACCATGGATTGTTTCGCCAATTACCTCAGTTTGAATAACAGAAAGGAGGGTTGCAACACATTTAGGGTATGTAAAATGCCTTGAGATGACATGTTTCATGATTTGGCGCTATATAAATAAAATTGAATTGAATTGAATTGAATTGAAAATGCAAGGTGTAGTAGTATGCCATTAAGACCAACATCCCATCTCCGAAATCTTCCAGCGGCAGAGTGGTCACAGGCATGTTACCCACAGCCACGATGGTGGTTGTTCCGTCAAAAAGCAGAACCGGTGAGGATAGAGGACGCTTCGCCAGGTACAGGGCAGGGTCTTCACCTGACTGCAACAGACAGGCAGAAAAAGAGCAATGTAAAAATACTGACAAGTTATTAGTGTATGATCATTATGAAAGTCATCTTTAGTTTAAAAGGTTGTCCTGCAACCTGTAACTTGAGCACAGTTAAGTTAACCATGAATAAAAATACTCATACTTATTAAAATACTATTATCTCGTTAAAATTCCCTTCTATATCTTGTCAAAGGTAATAATTTATTCTATTTTGGACTACTGGTGAGTTTAAAACTTGTGAAAATAGCATGACATTGCTCCTTTAAAATATCAGGCACACTTCTAACAAAAGGTCACAATAGTAAACACTATTTGGATAAACGCTTGAAGTATTGTTTTATTTGAAGCTCATAATTCTTTATAGTCAGAACTTGACTGGATTTTTAATAATAGGGCGTCAATGTTCAAAAAAACATTTTTGACTGATCAAGGCCTTAAGATTTTGGATACCTTAGAAACTTATCAAATCTGATGAAAGTTGGTATTTTTTTTTTGGTATTAATCATTGAAAGGTTTTGCAGCTTTTTTGCTATTCCTTTCGATGCATGCCATTTGAGAGACCATTGAGGCAATTCGGTCTTTAACTTCTTGCATAAATTAGGTTGCTGTAAATCTGAATAAGCACAACAGTAAGGAATTAGAAAAAAGCTTTTACCTTGAGGACATGCAGAAGTGCCTCACAGCTGTTTCCAAGCTTCTTTGGTGGTAAAGTTGTTGAGGGGAAAAGGGAGGGCAGTGCATTGAAGAGGGTGAGATTGAAGTCCACTAAATAATAAAAAGATCAAGAGAATGGTGTTAATATGAATTAAATAATCACATATGTGCATAAGGGACAGCAACTTACCACCACGGACATCCAAGGGAAAAGAGGGTTTCAGGACTTTTTTCCACACACCATAGAACTGCGCCTTTGCACAAAAGTCTGCCCATCTTCCTTTCATTTCCTCAATGTATCTGCTGTTGGTGCCATCCACTATGCGTCATAGCTCATCCATTGCCTTAGACAGGATTACGCAGTCAATCAACCATTGACAATGCTACTAACACCCCATCCCACCAAAAGATAAATAAATAAATACAAACATACATTACGAACATCTTTGAAGCATGGATACGCATCAAAGATTTTTGCAGGTCAGTCTTCTTCCCTCATAACATCAGCATCAATGAAAGCCCGTCTCGCCTCAAACTCAAGGTCCAAAATTTGAGCAACATCGTTTTGATTGGGTTTTGCATTGGGTTTTGCATTGGGCTTTGCATTGGGCTTATTGTACATGTTGCTCAAAGTTTTATAGTGCCTAGCCTGCATCTTCAGACTATCTTGGGCCACTAAAATTACAAAAATAAAAAAATAGAGTAGTTGAGTACCTACTCAACGTCCTCCCTGCACCACCTGCTCTTGGCAAATTTTGCACATATTAGATGTGGGCAGAGTAGCAGTGTTAAGTACTACATGAAAATGTTTCTCCAATAGTACGAGCTCTGACACTCATCATGATGGATAACAGGCTGAGAAGTGTGTTAAAGTGAGCTTACCTGCAACATCATTTGCAGGTGTAGATAGTGAAGTGATCACAAGCCTTGGTGAGGAGCCAGAGGGGGATTCTGATGGCAGCGGTGGAGTTTTGGTGCCACTCTTTGGCTTCCTTGGCACAGGGGGAGGTGCGGAGGCTTTTTTTGGAAATAAAATAACTATTTCATTTACAAGTAGAATCATAAGCAAAACCAGTAGATATAAACCAAGAGTATGTCTTGCCGTGACGCTTGGATCAAATAATGTGGACATCTAAAGTTTCATTACATTTTTAAACAAAAACAAATTTAATTACAGCACACTTTTCATCACCTTCACTGGAGCTTTCTTGGCTTATGTTGTCATTGCTCTCAAGAAGTAAGGTATTATCACTCGAGCTGCTTGTCTCTGTCCAATCTGTGTTCTCTTCTTGTATGGTAGTTTTGTGTCTTTATTATTCAATCAAAAAAAGGTTGCTTCAATCAAAAAATATATTTTCAATTAAAAAAAACTTCACTTCAATTAAAAAAAAACTTTTCAATCAAAGAAAAAATGTATTTGAATCCAAAAATATATTTGAGACTCAAAAAAATACATTTGAACACTGATTTTCTTTCATTGAAAATGTTTTCTTTGATAGAAGTCCATTTTTTTTGTTTGAAGCAACGTTTTTAATTGAAGTAGCATTGTTTTTTGATTGGACCATATAATGGGTAGGACATTTATGTCTTTATCATTCAATCAAAAAATAAGTTGCTTCAAACAAACAAACAAGAGAATCAATAAAAAAAGTCACTTCAATGAAAAGATAAACGTTTTCAATCATAGAAAATAGTTTTTGAATGCAAATAAAATATTTGAGACTCCAAAAATTGCATTTGAACACTTTTTCTTTAATTGAAAATGTTTTCTTTGATTGAAGTATTCTTTTTTGTGTTTGGGGTATACATGGGTAGGACATTTGTGTCTTAATCATTCAATTCCAAAAAAGTTGTTTCAATCAAAAAAAATATTTTCAATTAAAAAAAAATGTTTAAATGCAAAACAAAAATTTACCCATCAATAAAAAAAGTATTGAAGAGAATGTGTTTTTTTTATTTGAAGAGAAAAAAAATTTGAAGTTCAAATTGTTTTGATTGAATCTTTTTTTTTTGAAGCTCAAAAAGTTTTGAAGTTCAGATTTTTTCGTTTGAATCACTTTTTTTTTTGAAGCTCAAAAAGTTTTGAAGTTCAAATTTTTTCGATTGAATAATTTTAGAACAAACGTACCGCGGTGGGCGGGTGCTTCTCTATTGGTCAGACATGTTTGATTGACAAGTGTCTACACCAACGACGTCTTTCTGACAAAGAAGTCATGTTCGGCACTCGCCAGAAAGCTTTTTACCAGCAAGAGAGGGAGCAGCGGTGAAGTTGTCGGTAAGTAGATAAAACAGGTTGAAAATAATTGGTGTCATGTTATTAGCCTATTCTGTTGATATTTACAATAAATTGTACGCTTACTAACTTTGTTCATGTTGAGGAATGTTTGTAATGGTGTGAGGTTAGATATCTAAACATTTTCAGACAGGCAAGCAAAGTGGGCGAACCTATGGCCCCCACACAGCAGCTTGCTATGTGCTAGTGCTACTGTGTTATGTTACCCAGAGTAAAGTGGCCACAGCGCTGCCTGTTTAGTAGATGCTTTTATCTTGAGAGCGGGATATAGGCTCCTTAAGCTGCTGTTAGTCGAGGTGCATGCGTCTCCCCCCCCCCCCCCCCAATAGACCAGTTCACGCGTGACATCAGCGCTACATCCGGATCTCGGTGGTTGGCAAAAACAGCGCTGTTCTCGTCTACTACTGTGACAAAACGGGTGATTTAGAGCGTATTTTTAGTTAGTTTATTTTTGGAATCTAAACAATGCCTACAACTTGTTGTGCTCCCGGTTGCACACAGAGGCATTCCAAATCGTCGGATGTACGTTTCTGTCGTTTACCGAAGGAGGAAAGACGAATAAAGAAATTGATATTTTCAATGAAAAGAGCGCAGGCAGACACTCACAATGGACTGGGGGATCCATCATACTGCGACAGAATATGCAGTCTACACTTCATCTCCGGTAAATACAACTTAATTCTGCTCTAGTCATTGTTGTACTTAAATAGCGGCGGAGGGGAGGTGGCGATCGCTACACGGGCCGGAGAAGCGGTAGCAGCAGCCGCTGACTATTCCGGCCCGTGTAGCGATCGCCACCTCCCCTCCCCTCCGCCCGTTCACGGGCGCTAGTACTTCTGTGTTTACGATGCAATGTCGCTGATACCCCCACCCATTTTAACAAGACAAAAACACCAAAATAATCCGTAGTGAACTATGTTTTTTTTTTAACCTACCGGGCGGGTCTTCCTGTCCGACTCCGCGTTCGTATGTTACACAAACATGTCTGAACATCCATCCATCCATCCATGTTCTGACCCGCTTAATCCCTCATGGCGTCGCGGGCGTTGCTGGAGCCTATGTCCAGATATAATATAATTGCAGACGTCCAGTGGTTTCATGCTTCCATGCTCTCTCGTGTGTACTGGCCTGCGTGTTTATAAGGTAGCTGTATGTGTCGCGGTACTGAACGCTTGGCAGCATTTCACAGACTCGCTCCGTCCCTTCAGGCTTTTGCTGTGTGGATCTGGCAATCTGATACCATCAACCATCAACTTAGTCTTAAAACGATCTTGTGATACGTTATCTAAAGAAGAAAAATACGTGGAGAACTCGTCAGTTTCTCTGTTTGCGTCCGCCATTGTGTTCGTCTTTTGCCAACCAGTCCGGCGCGCATGCGCGAAAAACCCGAATCAAAACAATAACAATGAACTGGTCTATACAGTTACCGCTGGGTCCCGTGTCGGCCAAGTGCCATGTACTGAGCGGGTATGGCAGGCCGTTTTAACATTTATTAGCTTGACTGAATATGTATTTCAGACATCTCAAATACATTCCTTCCTAGTCAAAATTTACATTTCAGACATCTACAATAACATTTGTCTTATCTAAAATGAACATTTCAGATATCTTGAATATAATTCATAGTAGTACAAATTACATCACTTTCCCCATTCATGTGTATAGGGCTTTTATTTACAGACTTCTACAATAACATTCTTCCAATCTAAAATAAACATTCCGGGTGTCTAAAACTGAATTCCGACTAGGATGAAATCTAATTTCAGATCTCCATAATCCAGTCAATACTACTAATAATTATCATTTCAGATATAAAAAATAAATAAAACATTCTATATATCCAGATATATAATTCTTGACATCAAAAATATATTTCTACTAGTAGAAATGACATTACATATATGTACTACTGATTATATGACGAATTAAATTGTAATTTCAGATATCTAAAATTTCAATATGCCTATACAAGGTTGTGTTGTGAATTGGCGCTATATAAATAACATTAAAATACATTGAATTGAACTTCTGGTCACAAGAAACCAAAACTTTTAAAATGAGATTATAGAATTGTTACATTAATCTTTCTCCTCTTCCCATCTCTCAGAGTTACCCTAAAAGCCATTTTGTCTTAGCTGATCAGTGGAGTGGACATGAGTATTTCTCCAGCCAGCCATCCAATAAACGTCACATATTAGTGCTAGAGTATTTTGTATGTCAGGGTTCGTTTTTAATGATGCCTTCCTCATTCTAGTGAATTCAGTTTATTTTAAGCAGAGGAATTTTTAGTCTTGGGTAGTCATTTAACTAACCATCCTTTTATGTTTCTTCTGCAGCATTGGAAGCAAAGTTGTACTACTTTGTAGCAAAAATGATTACAGTCTGTGTTGTCCATGGAGGAGTTGCCCACCATTTTTTCTCAGAAAGGCTGTTTCAGCAATTTGCGGGCTTCCAAAGGCCCCTTTCAGATCACAAACTCCGGGAGCAGCTAATCAAGGTATGAGTATAAGCTGTCATTTTGCAAACCATTTCAAAGTTTGTAATTGTCAGGACTCAGCCAGCAGGGCCGTGCAGCTTGCTGCCGGCTCTGCTGCCTCAGACTCTTTCCACAGGTGTTCTGGGTTGACTGGTGGGCAGAGCCCACACACCTGCGGGCGGTTGAGCGGCATCGGGAGGCACTACTTAAACACCACGCAGACAGCGAGAGGATGCCAGAGTGTTACCGTTGTGGTATGCAGACAAGCCTTGGCCTCTCGTTCTCTGTGTTTCCCAGAAGAACTAATCACTCACCTCTGTGTCTCCCAGGTACCTCCTCGTGTCAGCCCTCTTCCTCTCGTGACCCTGTGAAGTCTCTCGTGGCAGGAGCTTCAAGCATTGTCA
This sequence comes from Fundulus diaphanus, assembly GCA_037039145.1. Taxonomy (NCBI): domain Eukaryota; kingdom Metazoa; phylum Chordata; class Actinopteri; order Cyprinodontiformes; family Fundulidae; genus Fundulus; species Fundulus diaphanus. The sequence goes on from CM073143.1 coordinate 42,780,248, forward strand.
TCTTCCGTCTGGTGTTGGTCTCTCCTGCAAACCTCCTGGTTCCTCCTGAGTCGGTTCCCCTCCCCTGGAACCCTGCCATCTCCGGAAAGTCACCTGGTTCCTCTCGCTGTCCTGGACATCTGGATTCCCCGGTGCTGCTCGGACCCGACCCCACCTTCGACCCACTGGTCTCCCGGACACCTGTGGCCACCATCGCACGGCTACTGCTGAGTCCCCACTGCTTCCTCCCCGGTCGGCCTTCTGTCCATCAAGTGGTAAGCTTGCGTCCAGCAGCAGATCCAGCTCAGTCAGACCAGTTCCTCTCCACGTTTCCCCAGTTAACCTCTGTCTCGTTCTTCCCCAGTGATCGACCCGGTTTCCTGCTCCCTGACCGTTACCTGACGCTGCCTCCGCTGATGCAGAATCCTCCCGTTACCTGGTTCTTAAATAAAACCTTTAAACTTCACCTGTTTCTCCCGAGTGTGCTTCTGCATGTGGGCAAAATACATAAAGCCAACCATGACAGTAATTACCTTCAATACTTTTTAAATTGCTTAGTCCTGGATAAGGTGGGCCTACCACAGATGAGGCTCAACAGCCTCTGTGTGAAGTTAGCATGTTCTCCCTGTGTATATGTGGCCCCCTTCAGGTACTCCAGTTTCCTTCCATTATCCAAAGACATGCACTTAGCATGAGTTTATTGGTGGGACTCATGAGTCCATCCATTTTCTGACCCGCTTAATCCCTCATGGGGTGGCGGGGGTTGCTGGTGTCTATCTCCAGCGGTCACTGGGGGAGAGAGGTGGACTCATGTGTATTCATCTTTATTCAGACAAAAGAAGGTGAAACCACCAATGAGGCTAATTTAGCCATTGAAGAAGCAGCAGACAGCCTTAGCATCAAGGGTTGCCTTAGGCATGTCCCAAACTGGAGATAAAAGGACTCCCTAGTTCGCTCCGCTGTCAAGTTTATTGTCAACGGACGTATGAGAGTTCCCCACGACCAGTAAAATATTCCCACCCTCTTATCTTAATAAATGTTGTCATAAGATCTGAAGGAAAAAAATGGGTTCCTCCATGTTTCTGTTAGCATACTTGTGTTATGGTGCTTTTATCAGTAAGATTGATGGACAGGAATATTAATCTATACTTCTAAAAACCACCAACCAGGCCAGAAATCTGGATTTAGCGACAGATTCAGACCTAAATTTTAAAAAACAAGTTAAGGCAATTATAAAATCAGCCTTAAGAATATCAGATGAAATGTGTGATTACTTTGCAGGACCTGGAGAAACTAGTCCTCCATTCATCTGCAGTCAGCCTAATTATTGTAACAGCATGTTTACAGATCTACCATTTAAATATACAGGGGTTGGACAATGAAACTGAAACACCTGGTTTTAGACCACAATCATTTAATAGTATGGTTTAGGGCCTCCTTTTGCGGCCAATACAGCGTCAATTCATCTTGGGAATGACATATACAAGTCCTGCTCAGTGGTCAGAGGAATTCTAAGCCATTCTTCTTGCAGGACAGTGGCCAGGTCACGACGTGATGCTGGTGGAGGAAAATGTTTCCTGACTCGCTCCTCCAAAACACCCCAAAGTGGCTCAATAATATTTAGATCTGGTGACTGTGCAGGCCATGGGAGATGTTCAACTTCACTTTCATGTTCATCAAACCAATCTTTCACCAGTCTTGCTGTGTGTATTGGTGCATTGTCATCCTGATACACGGCACATCCTTCAGGATACAATGTTTGAACCTTTGTCCTATGTCCTATGTCACCCATAATGTTGTGTGCATTGCAATATTTTGAGCAAAACTGTGCTCTTACCCTGCTAATTGGACCTTCACACTCTGCTCTTATTGGTTCAATGTGCAATTAATGAAGATTGGCCACCAGGCTGGTCCAATTTAGCCATGAAACCTACCACACTAAAATAAGAGGTGTTTGAGTTTCATTGTCCAACCCCTGTAATAGAGATCTGCAGCTCATTCAGCCCTAGCTAAAAACAAACCCTTGGACCACATAAGTCTGGTTCTGAGGTCTTTCCATTGGCTCCCTCACTGTCAGAACACAGACTTTTGAGTTATGCTGCTGGTCTATAAAGCTCTGATTGTTTTAGGACCAGGATCCATCAATGGTCTTCTGATCCAATAAAAATCCATAAGACCTCTCAGGTCATCTGGATGCAATCTGGACCGGTTCCCATAGTCAGAAGCAGACCTAAAGAAGCTGCATTTAATTTCTATGCTCCACATGTCTGGAACAAACTCTCAGACTCAGCTAAAACATTTTTATGTAAATCCAGATTAAAGACCCACCTGTTCTCAGGTCTATAGTTAATATTAGCCTGGCGGCCCACCATGCTAATAATACGCTGAGCAATGCAGAGTGGTCACCACTCCGCGGTGCAGGCAGCCTTTGAAAGCACCCATGATTGTTTTGGTCTACAGACGGTGCTCAAGCACAACCTTGTGTCAAAATAATGCTTATTGTTCCTTTAATAAATTGTTTGTTAATCATGTTTGTTTTTTTATATGTACGTTTTTAATGTCCTCTGTACTTTGCTTCAAGGTTTTTGTAGAAATTGTCTTGTACATTAGATGTGCTATAGAAATAAACTTGCCTTGCCTCTTAGGTTTGCAGAGGGCTTCAAGATTCTGGGGCTACTGAAAGAGCTCCAGAAAAACCCAGCGGTTGTTCCTGACATGTCCGTGTGTGAGGAGAAAGCCCTCACTGCCAGGGACATGAGCCACAGTGGCCTATTCTGCTTAGGGCAGCAATCAGTGCGTTCTGGAGAACCAATTGGTCTGCTTTTGGAGAGACTGGCTGATTGACATTGAAGGTCTGTTTTTGCATTTTAGTCAATTTCCATAAATTTAAAATTACTTTGTACAATACATCAGGGGTATTTTTTCCATGTCTAACAGTCGTATTCTTCTATTGTTCTGTCTTATAGAAGAGGAGGATGGTCCACCCTCTCTCTCGATGTTCTGATGTTCACCTCTGGAGCCTCTGCCATCCCTCCACTTGGCTTTTCCTGCCAGCCTGAAATCCAGTTTCTGCATGACACCAAGACAATTTACCCCGAAGCCAATACTAGTGTTGTTGTCCTGTTGTATCTGTCGCTGCACTCCTCCTACAAGGCTTTTAGAATATACTAGGGCTGTCAGTTTTAACGCGTTATTAACGCGTTAACTTTGTTAGACCATAACGGCGACAATTTTTTTTGTCGCCGTTAATCGCGCGTCAAAACACACACACCGTTCCCTAATGTTTCTGCCCCCGCCGCGCTCTCCGGACTGTGTTTCTTTTACCCTCGGCGCTTTCCGTAGTTTCAAGAGTGCTAGAGAACTGTAGCAAAACAGACCCGCGCTCACTGTTGCCAAAGACTTGTTTATTTAATGCGACTTTGGGCTTCTTTTTTCTAAAAGCGCTTCTAAATTTCATGAGTCACGGGTTGCGTTTTTCTTTGGGCAGGTTTCTGAAAGTGAAATTGATTATTTGGGCTCTAAAATAAGTGACAAAATAGGGGTTATTATGAGATCTGCCTGCACCACAGACACTTTGAGTGTATCCAGCTGAAATATCCCTCCGCCATAGGAGCCGATGGTAGTAAAGGCAGACAGAGCAACTCTGCTCGTATTTTGTGCAGTTTACGGTGCTATAACCGGTGATAACTGCTGAAAGTAGATTAGGCGGTGCAGATCACCATTTTGAGCAGAGATTGAACCCAACCCATAAACCGTACTTTTGAGCAGAGATTGAACCCAACCCATAAACCGTACTTTAATGCTTATTAATTTGTTGTCTCTGACAAACCAAGGATGAATCACGTTGCCAAACGAAGGACCTGGAGTTACTAATTGTTCCAAAACAGTCTCTTTCAGGGTATTAAGCTCCTGGCCCAGTTGCAAACAAAGTGTAAGACTGGAATGACCTGGAAATTTAAAACCTTTTTCCAGGCTTAAACTCTATGAATATGGATATAAACAGCATGCAAAAATATTCAAAGCAATTATTGTTGTTGGTGTGAAAGCTCAGAATTAGATATGTGAGAGAGAGAGAGAGAGAGAGAGAGAGAGAAATTAAAACTTATGACTTTATTGAAATGTACAATTTCTTATTAATTTGCATGTTTTTGCGTAATACCATGTCTATCTGTGTTTAAGAGGCAAAAAAAATATATCGGCATGAAAACAGGTATTTATTTACACATTTGTTTACACATTGTGTAAACATCAGGGCGTCATGATTAGTCATTTAGCCATTATATTCCAGAGTTTAACATGGAACTAAGATGTTTTCATTCCAATTCTGAAAAGTGCTTGAAAAATAACAAAATAAAAATATTTTTTGTACAAGCATGTATTTTATTAGTGTCATTTATTGCAAAGTTGCATATTAAAATGCCCAAACAGGCTATTACACTTTCAGAAATAAAAGGATAAAATATGCGATTAATTTGCGATTAATCTCGAGTTAACTATTGACATTATGTGATTAATCGCGATTAAAATTTGTAATCGTTTGACAGCCCTAGAATATATATGATAGAGGGAATTTTGCAAGCTCCGACCTTTGGAGTTTCTTAAATGATCACGAATGTGACTATGAAAGGTTACGCTGTAAGGTGATGACGGGTTTGCATGTTTGTCCAGCTGTTGTTAATGTTTTACTTAATTTTAAGGTAAAACGTGGTTTTACAAGTCTGAAAAGTGCACCACTGTTTAACAAATACTGTTCATATGTTTTTTACTAAAAGCCTTTAGCTGGTTCTGAGGATAAAATATTAGAAGACTGTGCCAGATGATTTCAGGTTCTGTCATTAAACTTCTGAAATGGTTTTAGATTTTAACAACTTTCAGGAAGTTGACAAATTGTTATCCAAGACTATCATATGTTCTCTTTTAGGTTTGTCTTTATGGCAATAAAGAGAATACTCAAAATTAAAGTTTGATACATAAATATTAAACTGAATTTATCATGGCGACTAATGACAAAGAAAAAAAAATAAAAAACAGATATTTTTGCCAATAGGAGGGAGAAGTTTAACACAAAAATGTGTTTTTTAAAAGAAAGGGAATGAATAAATTTCGTCCCACTTCATGATTGTGTCCCACTTGTTGATTCTTCACGAAAACATGCAGTTTTATATCTTTGTTTGAAGCCTGAAATTTGGCCAAAGGTTGAAAAGTTCAAGGGGGCTAAATACTTTCAGAAGGTTCTGTATGTGAGATCATGTTGGTCCAGACAACTCCTGTATGACAGCAGCTCCAGATGGAAGGGAGAGGTTGAAACTGAGTCTTTGTTTACACTGAACCTACTAGTGAGAAGGCCTTCCCATATAACTCACAGTATAAGATATGTAAACTATATAGAATTTCCCATTAGAGTCAATAAAGAAGCTGTTTTATATTACCTAGTCTGTCTGATGTGTTTGTGCATAATGTGTACAGTCCTTTGGAGTTCTTATGGAAGAGATGTTGTGAGCCTCTGTCGTCTTGACTTAGTTGGGCATCTAAATTTGCTAAACGGAATCTTTCGCTCAGAGCACAATTAAAACGTGGTAGGCTGTGGTAGAAACGCAAACATCCGAAGGTTAGGTTAGGGATACAGTGACGGTTTTCATGCTTCTTCCTTTTCCTGAACCAAAGTTTACAAGTTCCTCACAGCGGCCTGACTGCAAGGTTTCATCGGACCGCACCCAACAGAGTTATATCAGAATCAGAAATACTTTAATAATCCCAGAGGGAAATTATTTTCGTTACACGCTGCAGATATAAAAACATAATTATATAAATACAACATTCCCCACAAAGGAAATATAAATATATACATATGTAACTATATATATAAATATTTACAGATCTAAAATAAAGTGATAATGACAATGTGCAAAAGAATGAATAAATGTCAATAATTGTCAATAAATGTATAATTTTGCATCAGAATTACAGACGAGCTGCTGTGTGATTACTTTAGGTTGGCAAACCATGGTGGTTCCAAGCCTGTCTGAAGTGTTCCAGCCTCCTTTGAATCTCAGGTGGATATACAATATGTGAAGAAAGTCTGTGGATATCATTATCTGGGTTAAGATTCTCTGCGTCCTCCAGACAGTAGAATGTATGGTAGAAATGCTGCAGCACATGCAGAAATACATCCTGCCAAAGGCGTTCTATGCGCTGATTATGAACTGATTCTGTTATGAAGCCTCTGTGTTCCAGTCCTTGAACTAGATGAATGCATAAAGCAAGCAGCATGTTTTCATCCCCATGGTCTGACTCTTGATGACTCTTGATGGTAGTCTATAGCAGGGCCGCTGGAAGTAATTTTGAACAGGGGGTGCTGTGAATTTTCTTTTTCTTTGGTGTTTTTGGACAAAAGACCTATGAGCCTATAGGCCTATTTAAAATACAATAAATAAAAATAAATAAAGTGAGATTCACTACTTTATTGTCATATACACTTCAGTGCACTCAACCAGGGTCTGTAACCCACAGACATCATCAGTTCTCAGGTGAATATATGCTCTATTAATTAAACTTCACAATAACACTATGACACCGTAGATTTGAAAAGCCGGCATTCACGAAGGGGTTGTCTTTATTAATTTTGTCTCTAGGTATGACTGGGCTATTTCTTTTTCCTTGCCATCAAGATCTCAGAAAATGCTATTATTGGGCTTTCTTTGTCTGGAAACGGATGCATACAATACCTTACAAGCGCAGCCCGATGAACTGGTTGAACTCGCATGGTTGAAAATACGCCGATATGATTGGCTGAGCAGCAAAACTCGAATCACGTGACCTCTTGGACCGGAGCGCAACAGTTTATATTTTCTATCGGCTATAACTTATTAATGTGCAAGTGAAAACGTGGGAACATTGGTGTTTTGAGATCACTGCAATATTTAGCAACTGATCCAAGTGCAAGAAAGTTGCCCCCTGACAGTTCATACGAAAAGTCGTCCTACAGATTCTGGTCCACGGCCTATTACTAGCCTGCTGCCGTGAGCGGGATACCTCTTTACTCTGCGACCACTAGCTTGCTTGACGTTGCCATGACAACGTAACTTCCATGAAGTTGTGTTGATTAGGCTTCAAAATAATTAAATTATAATCCAAATACACGTAATAGTAAAATAAAAAAAGTCAAAAACATTTCCCAAAATATTGATAAGAAATGTATAAATTGTGCAAAGTATTTTAAATATATTTTAAAAAAATCTCCCTCTCGCCACCAGGGGGTTCTGCAGCACCCCCAGCACCCCCACTTCCCGCGGCCATGGTCTATAGTAAGATGTTGCTTTCAAAAACTGACAGAGTACTGTTGTTGCCCTATTGTTTGTACTGCAGCTGAGGTAATCCGACACGAGTGTCCATCGATGGCACCATGTATCACAAAGCCCCATCTAGAAAGTTGAAACAACACAAAATAAAATTAATACTTAAAATAAGGATACAACCCCCTACCTGGAAACAATATACGATAATGATCAGAAAACCCGTATTAGAAATAAATCAATGGTTTAAAAATTTTATGCTGAAATTATGTTATTGACTCACAAATCAAAATGTGAATGAATAATTGAATTAGTATATCAGCAAATATTTGAAACACGTTATCACCTAGTGCTAAAAATCAACATTATCAATCTTCAAAAAGACAAAGTTATATATTCATTGCTGGAAAAACACTCAAGGTCACTATATTGTTTCAGTTGATAATTTTCTGTAAAAAGCAATTCAGAGCACAATAACTCAACAATAGAACTTAAAGAGCTACTGATATCAACCTGGAGGGTATCCCAGATAGGAGGCTTAACAAATATGGAAAAGCCTGGTGTCTAGGCTGCTAAATTCTCTGATACCTTAGCATGCTATGACAGTTCCTTAACACCGGCTGTTAAAGGGTAACTCTCCTCCAAATCAGCTGTTTGTTGTCAATAAACTGTTAACATGGTTGTTTTATAGTACTATCTACATATCCTGGTCATTATTTTTGAAAAATTATAATGCATATTTGTTAAAATCCAGCTTTTGTGTCCAAAACTCTCAGTATGGCGCCTTCCTAGGGTCAAACGTCTTGCATTGAATTTCAAATTAATATTGGTTTCTGCACGTGCAACGTAATTCTGAGCGTGTGACATTGGTCCCCTGGCTGCTCAGGACTATAAAAGCCAGCTCAGTCTCAAAAAACAAAACAAAAAAATAGAGCATCTTCTGGTGCCTCCATAGGAAGCACTATTGCACTTTTCAAACCCTCTAGCGACCTTTTTTCTCTTCAAAAAACAAATCTACCAACTTTTTATGTGTTGTTGGGGAGTGTATGTGAAAGCAATCAATTGTTCTGCAGTTAGTGTCTTGAGGCGGCCGGGAATGGGCTGCTGTGAGACTGTGATGTTGGTTCTAGGTTGGACATTGGACATGGGCGATCTGCGGTATCTGCCTGCTGTTTGAGTCGATACAGAGAGGGTGATCTGGGGCTGACGTGTCCACATTAGAAAATGAATCATGATGCACAAAGCTGCTGGTGATCCCGCCTGGGTTACAAAGCAGGAAATATATGTTGATTCTGATTCTGATATATGATAATATATAACAGGACCGATTCTGTCCACCATTTGACTCTGCAGCGCCAGGTTGTGGCTTCACTGAGTCAGGGCCTTGAGCCAGCAGGTCAAATTGATCAGAGTCTGGCCTGCTTGGCTCCACAAAAACCTTCCTACACCGCCAGGGATAAGGAGGGTGAAAAATCCTCCAACTCAAAAGACCGAAACGTGGCGTAACTACCAGCATAACTCTGCTCACTCTCCATGATATGTTACGTGTTTGTTGCTTTGAGTCTTAAAGTCCTTCGGAGCGGCTGAGGGCGGAGATGAGCGGCTGAGATCTCGCGAGAGCTGTGCGTAAGTAAAATGGAGGCGTTCATGTAATTCAAATCAAACAAGCTAAGGTAGGAACGAACCAATAACTGAAAATAATACAAAGTTAAAGCCCAAACATTTACAACTGTCTTATTTTCTACGAGGGAACAAACTGGACGAAGAGACCGTGACAAGCCTGGAGTGCTACCTGGACGAGGGTTTTGATAGCATCGTGATGGGGAAGGCCCAGAAGCCTACGGCTGCTAGCACACCGTCACTTAAGCGCACTCGTTCTAATTCCACCAGTGCGTCTTCTTCATCCACTTTGTCTCCAGACAGGAACTTCAGCGACATCTTGGAATCCATCGACAAGAAGCTTACCAGCCTTGACGCGCGTCTCGCCTTGGTAGAGGTTCTACACAAGGAGTTTCAGTCTCTAAGGGAGTCGGTGGAGTTTAGCCAAGCCCAGCTAACAGCTATGGCCGCCGAGAACGACGCGCTGAGGGAGAAGGTTACGGAGCTGACCGAAGGGTTTATCCAGCTTTCCGGCGAAAATAAGAAAATGAAGGAATCCATTCTGGACATACAGTCGCGAAGTATGAGAGATAATCTCGTCTTTGCAGGCATCCAGGAGCAGCAGGGAGAGATAGCAGAAGAAACGGTCCGGAACTTTCTCCAGCAGAAGCTAAAAATCCCGGCGGATCAGGTAAAAACATCACTTTTCATCGAGTCCACCGGCTCGGAGGTAAGAAACCCGACAAAACCCGTCCTCGCCCGATCATAGCTAAATTTGAGCATTATAAACAAAAAGAATTTGTTAGAAGCTGCGGCGGGGAACTGAGAGGGACAGACTTTAGTGTTAATGATCAGTTTCCTAAGGAAATCCTAGATCGCAGGCGAGTGCTGTTCCCAATCAGGAAGAAATACATGATGGACGGCGTTAAAGCCACCATATCGGTTGACAGACTTTATATTAATGGACAGTTGTTCAGGGATCAGAAGATCACCCCTTGGCTTTATTAGTTACACCACAGGTGGACTTAAAGCATGTTTCAATGATTTAAAATAAATAAATAAAATAAATAAATAAATAAGACGCACAGATCGGTACACGGTGATAAATTAAATACACGCACAGCTCAAGAGCACGTTGGAATGGTTAGTGTTCACGGTTGGGTACAGAAGGCACGGGCTATGGTTTATCCCTTTTCACACTCTCTTACTCTTTGCACTTTTTTATTTTTTTGTGTATTTCTATCTTATTTGTCTGCTTCTTTCCTGATCATCAGTCAATCACAAGCACATCATATGATGCTACCTGGGTCTATGTATGACTATTTTCTCAAGGGCATGCACCTTCTAACTTCTCACTCACATCTATGGCGAATGTAAAGTTTGTGACATGGAATGTGCATGGGGCTGGCACCAGAGAGAAAAAAATGAAGATCATTAACCAGCTTACTAGATTAAAGGCAGATGTTGTATTATTGCAAGAAACCCACAAATCAGCTACAAATGCAAGTGAGCTTAATTCACCTGAGTTCCCTAATGTGTTTGCGGCCTGCTATAACTCTAGACAGAGAGGTGTAGCAATCTTAATCCACAAAAACGTTAGTTTTAAAATATTAGACAAAACTATAGATCCTGAAGGTAGATACATAATAATTAAAATAGCTATCCATAACCAGAAGTTATGTATTGTCAGTATATATGGTCCAAATGTTGATGACCCCTCTTTTTTCCACCAATTCTTCCTTGCACTTTCAAAACACGGGGATTGTTCACTAATTATAGGAGGTGACTTCAACTTTGGTTTAAATAACGATATAGACAGGTTGAATAAAACAGGGACTCAGCGTAGTTGGCAGTCAGTAAGTGTAGTCAAACAATACATGAGTGATTTTGGTCTTTGCGATGCATGGCGTTCTCTTCATCCTATTAATAAAGAATACACTTTTTTCTCAAATGTTCACCATTCGTACTCTCGTCTGGACTACTTTCTAATAAGTAGCTCACTGCTGTCGGTTGTTTCAGAGACGGTAATTCATCCTATTGCTATCAGTGATCACGCTCCTGTTACTCTCACCTTAATTAATAAAAAAATAACCACACAAAGCAAAAGCTGGAGATTTAATACATCACTGCTTAAAGATGAAGAATTTATAAAATTCATTAAAGAACAGTGGGCCTCATACTTAGAATACAATGATCAACCAGGTACATCGGCATCGATATTGTGGGAAGCTGGAAAAGCAGTGATGAGAGGTAAAATAATTTCTTTCTCATCTCATAAAAAGAAAAAAGAAAACAAAAAGATTCAGGAATTAGAAGAAAAACTTCAGTTACTAGAATTATCTCAAGAAGAAGGGAAGTTAGGTAAAATCCGTGAAGTAAAATTAGAACTAAACCACTATATTGAAAAGCAAAATAGATTTCTAATACAAAGACTCCGAATAGAAAATTTTGAACATGGCAATAAGTCAGGAAGCTTTCTAGCTAATCAGCTTAAAATAAATAAGGAGAAAACTACTATATTTGCAGTTACAGATTCAACTGGTAATACAGTAAGTGAACCAGGGTGTATAAATAATACCTTCCGCGATTTCTACAAATCTTTATACACACCACAGATAAATCCATCAGAGAAGGATATTAACCAATTTCTGGATAAAATTACACTTCCTAAATTATCAGATAACCAAAGAATGACACTGGATTCCCCGCTGACAACAGCTGAAACCCAGGAAGCTCTTAAAAGCATGCCTAATAAAAAGGCTCCAGGTCCAGATGGATTCCCCACTGAGTTTTACAAAGAGTTCTGGAATATTCTAGCCCCAACGTTCCACAGAATGTTGCAGGAAATACAGGAAAAAGGTAGATTTCCAGCTAATATGAACTCTGCCACCATCAGCCTTCTGCTCAAGCCAGACAAAGATCCTGTGTTGCCCACTAGTTATCGTCCAATATCCTTAATTAATGTGGATATTAAGATAATCTGTAAAGCTTTTGCAAAAAGATTAGACAAAGTAACTCCTCTCATAATACATCCAGATCAAACTGGTTTCATCAGAGGAAGGCAGTCATCCACAAATACACGCCGATTACTTAATTTAATTGATTATTCCTACAGTAAAAACATTAAAACCAATATATTGTCTTTAGACGCAGAAAAAGCATTTGATAGAGTAAATTGGAAATTTTTATTCGCTACTCTTCATAAATTCGGTTTTGGCGATTTATTCATAAACTGGTTAAAAATTCTATACAATTCTCCAACAGCCTGTGTCAGGACAAATAATCAAATATCTTCCAGTTTTTGTCTACAGAGGGGCAGCAGGCAAGGATGCCCTCTTTCTCCATCACTTTTTGCCATCTTTATAGAACCTCTAGCAGCAACAATCAGACAAACAAAAGCTGTAAAAGGTATAAAATGCATGAAAATAGAGCACAAGATTAGTCTGTACGCGGATGATGTATTACTTTATCTCCAGCATTCAAATAATTCTCTTTTACAAGTAATTAGAATACTAGAATCTTTCTCTAAAGTATCAGATTACTCGTTAAACTGGTCTAAATCTACGGTACTGTCAATTAATTGCTGTCTCGAAAACTCCCTAAATTTACAAATGCAATCAGGAAATATTAAATATTTAGGTATTACTGTGTCGAATAAATTAACAGATTTACTTAAACTTAACCATGCCCCACTTTTAAACAGGATAGAAGAGGACCTTGAAAGATGGAAATCGCTTCCAATCACACTTATGGGTAGGGTAGCTTCAATAAAAATGATGGTCCTACCTAGAATTAATTATTTATTTTCAATGATCCCCAATAAACCATCATCTGACTGGTTTAAATCTCTAGACTCTGCCATTTCTAAATTTCTTTGGAAAGATAAACCCCCACGTATTAGCTTAAAGACAATACAGAAGACTAAAGACAGGGGAGGACTAGATCTGCCTAACTTCCATAACTATTACTTAGCAAATAGGCTACAATACATCTCTAAATGGATAAAAAATACTCTTTTAGATGAGCCTTGGTTAGATATAGAACAGGAAATGTGCAATAATATCATGATTTCAGATCTGCCGTTTATTAGCTCAAATATAAAACGGCATACATGCTTCAAAAATATCAACATTAGCTCTACTCTGACAGCATGGTGGGAGTTCCTCAAAATGACAAAGTCATCACTTATCCCATGCAGTCGTACACCTATCTGGAATAACCCTGATATCCTACAAAATAATAAAATGATAAACTTTACATACCGGAAGAATAAAGGTATTAAATATCTGGAACATCTACTTGACGGAACCGAGTTCATCAATTTTGCTAAACTAAATATGCAATATGGCATTAGTAAAAATAAATTCTTGGAATATGAACAACTTAAATCTATAATTAAAAATAAATATAAGCATATTAATGGTGGTTTACAAGTCCCAACTAATATAATACAGTTCTTAGATTTAACCCCCCCCAAACTACTGTCTAAATTATACAGGACACTGACTAAAATAGATGATTCGATATCTCTTCCTATAATGAAGTGGGAAAAAGATTTATCAGGCACCTTTGAACAAAATTTCTGGGCTCAGACATGTCTAAGAACTTTCAAATTGACTAGAAACACCAACTTACAACTAATACAATACAAAATCCTTCACAGAGTACACTACACAGGACAAAGATTATTCAAGATGGGTCTGGCACAATCTAATACCTGCCCACACTGCATAGGCAATCATCCTGATAATTATATTCATGCGTTATGGTTATGCACACCAGTCCAGAGGTTCTGGACACAGATATGTAAGGACTTATCAAAGTGCTTGAGCTGTAAAATTACACCTTCCCCATCAGTTTGCCTGCTCGGTAATTTTGAGGAAAGTCCTCTGAAAAAAGAAATAGTTTACATGGTTTTTACTGCTTTATGCATCGCAAAGAAAACTATCCTCATGAATTGGAAAAGTAAACAAAATCTCAGTATCAATCAGTATAGAGATCTTTTGTTGGATCATATTAATCTAGAGACAGCATCTGCTTCCGCATCTGATTGGTCTCTTTGGGCTCCTCTGATCAACACCATCACTTAGTGGAATAGGGGGCGGTGGGTTGCTTCCTGCAGGGCGCAGTGGCTGGATGGAGGGGTTCCTGGGGCCCTGGGGGCACTTGGAGTAGGGCGCCTGGTGGATCCGGCACCGGGGTCTGTTGCCCCCATCTGGGAGGAGTTTGGGAGGCCTACGGGTGGCCCACAGCGGCCGCTTGCGGCGCTCTTTGGGAGCTGCGAGTTGACGGACGTGGGTTACTGACCTGGTAGCTGTGCTGCCGCTGGGTGGGTCCGGGGTGGGTCTGGGGGTCTGGGGTCCCCGGGGCGCGCCGCCCTCGGGCGCGGGCCCCGGCGGGGCCTCGGGGGTTCCGGTTCCGGGGGGGCGCCGCTTTTGGTGTGGGCCGGCGCGCGCCCGGGTGTCCGCCCCTGCACGGGGCCTCTGGTGCGCTGGGGGGCCTCGGGGCCCGTTGAGGTGGTAGGGGGGCATGGTCATTAACACCTCTGGGCAGATGCTCTTCTCCTTCATTGGATAGGCACTCTCCCAGTGGGGGGAGAGGGAAAGGAGGGGGAGTAGGGACCTACCCAGCCTGGATGTCTACTGTCGAATGTATGGTGAGTTGTTTGAACGTTAGTGTTGGGGAGGGATTAAATCTACGGGAGGGGGGGGGGGTTGGGGGCGTTGACGTTCTGGTGGGCTTGTGTCCGGCCCCCTGTCCCGGTCCTGGTCCGTGTCGTCTTCCGGAGCGGGTTTCACCTGGGGGTGGGGTTTGGGATGGCTCGTGCGGGCCGGCTGGCCAGTGTCCCACCCTCTTATTATTATAATTATTATTATTATTATTATTATTATTATTATTATTTATTTATTTATTTATTTATTTATTTATTTATTTAGTTTAAGTAGGCTTGGTGGGTGGGCTGGGGGGGGTTGAGGTGTTGGTCCTGGTGGGTGGTTGGCTGGCGGGCCCTGCGGCCTCTCCCTGTCCCCCGGGCTACGGTGGTGCCGCTGGCGGGGCCCCCTTCTCTGGGTGGGGCTTTCGGGGAGCGGGGGTGCCTATTGGAGTCAGTAGGGGAGCTGGCTCCCTGGGTTGGCTTCCCAGTCATTTGCTCCCCATCCCCGGACTCCTCCCTCTGCCTGCTCCATCACGCCGCCACACATGTAGGTCATGAGGGAGGGGGCGTTACTGGAGGTTGCCACTTTCTGGTGACGCCCCTCTCCCCAATTTTATCATGCATCTTAGACACTTTCACTTCAAACATTTTTCACATCGCACACTCATATAGGCCATGGTAGGGGGGGGTGGGGGGAAGACGTCTGGGGGGGGGCTTATGTTGTGTGGGCCTCACCTCGGACGGCTCCCTTCACCTCCTCTCCCACTTAGACATTGAGGGTTCTGGGCAGTCACACGGAGGGGGTGCGCTGGCAACAGCTACCTTCCGGAAGGGGGGTGGGCTGTGCCGTGCATCCCCTTCGGCGCTCCCAGTTTTTAAACGCACTTGAGAACAACATGCAACAACACAACATTTGAGCAGGCGTAGGGAGGGTCGGGGTCTTCTGCACACCCCCGTTCTCCGATGGCGGCAAGGAGTCTGGGGCCTGGAGGAGGTGCGGGCCACTGTGTCCGGGGTCTTGGTGGGGGGCTGCGGTGTGCAGTCAGCGGCTTGTCAGGTCTGGGGCTGATACCTCTGCTCCCTCCAGGGGGCGGGGGGCAGGGATGGCAAGGGTAAGGTGGGGGGAGGGAGGGGGTTTATTAGGTATTTAGGGGGAGGGGGGGGGCTCTGGCCGGGTGGCTCGTGCGGGTCGTGTTGGCCCGCCCTCTTGGGGGGGCCCGGTCCGGGGGGCGTCTGGTCTGGGGCCGGGGCCGGGGGTCGGGCACAAGCAGTCGTATAGTCGATTTGGGGTGACCCCCCCCCCTTTGGTCAGTGTTGGATGTGAGTGTTATGTGGGAATGTGTGTACAGCGTCTTTTTTTTTTTTTTTTTTTTTTTCTCTGTGTGTGGTGAGTGGGGCACAAGGGAGGGATGGTGTGAATGAGTTTTTTTTTGTTTTTTTTTCCCCAGGTATGGGTGTGGTCCGCTCCCTCTCCCAAGAACATCTCAAGTCTCCGCTAGGTGCGGAGCCCATCCCCCCACGTCCTGCCCTCCTCCACTTCGTTGGCGGGCGCCTTGGCCCCCTGGCGCGTTGGGTGGCTTCGGGTTTGGGGCGGGTTCCCGGGCGTGCGCCGGCCCACTCCCGGCGGCCTCTTCGCGGGGCCTGGCCCCCCGGGGGGCGGCCGGGGCCCTTGTCGCGGGGGCGGGGCGCCCCTGGGGCCTCTGGCCCTCAGGGCCCATGGCCGGGACCACTTCAGCGGGGCTAGCTGCCGGCGGAGCCCACGGGCTCGTCTCCGCGGCTCTTGGGGGCGTCGGCGTTGCGGTGGCTGGGGGATTTCCTCGGGGTCGTCTCTGCTCCTTCCTTGGGGGGGGTGTTGCAGATATCCTGTGTCGGCCCCTCCTGGGCGACCTGCTTTAGGGACCCCTTTGGGAGTCCGGGTTTACGGGTCCCCTGACGCCTGCCTTTGTGCTCGGGGAAGGTGGGTCTTCGGTTCTCCACAATCACTATCAAGCTATTTCTGGATAATCTTCACCTAAACTAGTGCACTTTCACATCTCCCACAGGTGCTGGGTCCCAGGTATTAAGTGTTCACTTATATACAGTAATCTTATAATTTGTTTATTTATTTATTTATGTTCTTTCACTTTCTTTTTTCAAATATCACATTACACATATCAGCTTACATAATAATATATATGATTTAGCAATGGCATCTAGGTGTTATTCGAGTGTAGCTGTTGCTTTATGTCTGTTGGTTGTGCTGTTCTTTTTGTGTCTCTTTCCAGGTGATGGAGCAGACAAAGAAGGTTTTATCACTCTCTCCCTTTTATCTCCTCTTTCTTTCACCTCTACTCTTTTTTTTTTTCTTTCACTTTTTCTTCTTCCTTTACTCTCCCATTGTCATGTCCATATAATTTGAAATTCTCCTTGCAGGAATCACAATAAAGCTATTTACAAGCATAAATCAAGTGGAGCACTATGGCGAAAGCTGTTTGCTCCACTTGTAAAAGCAAAATCTGTCGAGCTCTATCTGGCATTGAGACATCAATTCCTATTGCCACATTGCTAGACAGGACACTGGGAAAAAAAAAAAAAAAAAAAAAAAAAAAAAAAAAGTCCTTCTTAGCCACATTAATTCCAGTCATAGTCGTAGCCCAGATTTTTGGGTTTACTGCGGTATTGATGGATGCGAACAGGAATTTCGAGTTTTCAACTCTTTCTTTCGGCACCTTAAACGGACGCACCTTCAGTTTTGGAGGACTGGAAGTCCACCAAGTGGATGGCGTACGACACCTTCATCACACTCTTTGGGACAGGAAACATTTGCCGTGCCAATTTTTGCCAGCTGTAATATTCCAGCGCTGGTCGGCACAGCTGTTCAACGGAATGCCTCTCAGCCGGAGCCATCGCCACAGCCTGAGGCTGTAGACAGCCACGAGTCCGTAAGTTTCCACAAGTCTGTGCATTAATCAGCATTGGTGAAGATATACATTCTGTCTTTGAAATGATGTCTTTGAAATGATGCACTCCAGTTAATGAAAACTAGATTTTCTATACAATAATACATAAAGAAATAGGTAACAATATTTACATTACGTATCTAATTCCCTAAGTCGTCGTCTGTGCTTTGTGCACAGACTAAGCACCATAGTGTCAGAAGACATTTAAAAGAAAAATATTTGATTCCTCTTACCTTTGATAGAAGATCGAGATGCTCAGGTCCCAGACGACTGAAGCACACGTGAGAATTTGTTTTTAGTTTGATCCCGGATAAATGGGACATGAAAGTATAGTGTGTAGAAATATGGTCATTGTTAGTTTAGATCTAAATTAGTTTACTTTCTAAACAGTTTTATGCAGTAACATAGTTGTAAATCCCAGGGGGAACACTTGTGCTGCACCCCCCCCATAAAGCGTATGTAATCTTTATGTTAGATTACATACGCTGACATTTTTTTCCCTTTATTGACCCTCCGTGGCTCAATAAAGGAAAAAAATAAAGATAATTAGATCTGATTACTTAATTGCTGAAATATAAATTTGTCCAGGGTTCAGTTTTACAAATAAATATTGTTTGCTCGTTCTCTTGCTCAATCTGTCTCTGAGAATTATCTTGTCTGTGCAAATTGTGCTGTACAATAATCTTGAAATAATGTTTTCACTATAAGAAAAAATAAAACTTTTAAATACTTGGCAAACCTGATTTGTCTTCTACTCACAACAAAAATATTTGTACTTTTTATCACCCAAAGGAAGAAACCATTGCTGTAAGTTCCAACACCACACCTAATATTACTAGATGTGCAGCAGCATTGGCCATCAGCATCCGAGAACAGTGCCACTTGCCACAGGTGAGTTTGTCTTCATGGGCAACTGCTTTAACAGTATGGTTAATAATCATTTATTGAAAGAGTATTTGTGGAAAAATATTGCTTTAAAAGTTATGATTCTGTTAAGAATAATAATTAGGGCTAAAAAATGTAATCAGATTATTCCGTATTGATCAAATTTTTAATTAATTGCTAAAAAATAGTTATTGATTAATCCCTAACTAGAGAAAACAGAGTGGATTAGGACATCGGTTGAAGGAACAAGCCACCTAATTGTAATTAGGCCAAAACTAAGCAAAAATATAGTAGGTATTTAAAATTGAAAACCTATTTTGTCTGTATACATGCTCTATCCATAACTATTTGGGAGGTATAATTTTAGTTTCACCTGGTTCACAATCCGTAAAATCTATCAAGTATAATTTTTTCATCTGATTTATTATTTGATCATGAAAATATTCAACAGATTAATTGATCAACCAAAATAATTTGTTGCAGCATATGGAGAAAAATTAATTTGTATTTTCAATATTTTCACAGAGAACAGTCAACACTGTCATCTCAGGGGTACAACAATATCAAGCTGCTCTCCTTGACATGCTAAGAGACAGAATCAAAACGGCGTTTGAAGCAAATCATGGGACAACTGTTCAGCTCCAAGATGAGGTTTTGGCTCAGTTCGATAAATTCTTGGATCCTTTCTCAACCACAGCATATTGACAGAATAAAACCATCCGTGAGTTATTCAGTCCTGTCAATCCAGAGGAAGTTGTAGTTTCTCAAAGGATTTGTTGGGTAAAACGTGGTCTATCAAGAGTGATGGCCTTAAGAAACAGAAGTTTTTACTATGTACCTCTCATTCAAAGTGTTAAGCAGTTATTGACCAATTCCAAAATCTTCAATATGTTGAACACTGTACCACAAACGAGTAGAGAAGGATTCTTGTATGGAACCATTTTTACATCCCATCCATTATATTCTCATAGGCCGAATGCTTTGCAAATAATCTTATACACGGATGAAATTGAAATATGTAACCCTTTAGGCGCCCATGCATCAGCAAATAAATTACTTATGTTTTACTACGGTTTGGGGAATATTGATCCAAAATTTAGGTCCAAGTTGTCTGCAATAAGACTGCTTGCAATTGCCAAGGCAAATGATATATCTGAGTGGGGTGTTGATGTTATACTAAACCGAATCCTCGAAGATCTGACACTACTTTACCAAGGAGTTAGAGTTGAAACCCCAAACGGTGAAATTGAGTTGTTTGGTGCGGTGATAGCCATATGTGGAGACACACTGGACCAACATGAGCTTGCTGGGTTTAAACAAGGTGTTGGTTTTGCTTATAACAAATGTAGACATTTTGAATGTTCATTTGAAGATATGCAAAGTAATTTTGAGGAGAACAAGTTTGCTGAGAGAACTTTTGAAAATTACATCAGGCAATGCAATGAAATAGAAAGAGCAAACAGAAACACTCAAAGCATCCTTCAAAACCACTTATGGAATTAACAGAAGAAGCAAACTAGTTGATGTTCCAGCATTTGATCTCATCAAACAAACTCCTCAGGATATAATGCGTGTCATTTTTGAAGGTTTAGCACCAATGGAAATAAAGCTTGTGTTAAAAAAAATGATTCTATCTGGACAGATAGAGCTGGATGAGATTAACTCAGCTATTCTCAATTTTCCTTACTCGCCCATAGACATACGAGATAAGCCATGTAGTATTACTGTTAGCACTTAAGCTGCAAATGACAATAAATTGAAACAGTCATGCGGACAAATGTTAATACTTTTAAAAATATTACCTTTTCTTTTGAATGATTTGGACAATGAGTATGTCAAATTTATTCTCGAGTTAATTGAGATTGTCCAAATTATTCTGGCTCCTGTTATTTCTTTAGAAACTGTTTTACGTCTCAGACACATGATTGAGCACCATCTTCATCAGTTCAAGGAGCTTTTTCCAGAACTCAACATAATACCCAAGCAGCACTATATGATACATTTACCTAGCCAAATCATATCTCTTGGCCCTCTAATTCGAAGTATGTGTATGCGATTTGAAGCTAAGCACAGTTATTTTAAGCAGTGGGCTTCCAAGTTAAATTTCAAAAATGTCTGTAAATTTCTTGTAAACCATAATCAGTTCCTTGAATGTTGTCAAAATGAAATGGGCTTTGAGCATCCAATTTTTTCTAGTGAAAGAGAATCAGGGCCTGTCTCAGCTGTCAAAAATATTGACTATGTTAAGATCAAAGTAAAAGAGTTTTTATGCATAGAGGACATCCAATCAGTTGTCTCTGTGAAATGGTTTATCCTTAATGGGAATAAGTACATTAGTGGGAAATCTATGATTATTGTAGATGTGGATGGTGCTTTTCCAGTGTTTGGACTGATAAAGGATATCTTTTTAATAGATTCCTCTTTTGTAGCTTTTGAGTACCAACGTTATGAGACGCTGAATTTGAGTCCAGATTTGCTGGCATATGAAGTGGCAGTTCCCAATGCTGCCCAGGCCACGGAGTTTGTGCATGATCTCATTGACTCTATTTCCTATTTTTCAGTTTCTTTTAAAGAACAAATGTTTATACCCATAGATTATAACCTTTGTGATATTATTGCACACAGATGTAACATTAATGTGGAAGAACAATAAGTGATTTATTGATGTTGATGTATTGGGAATTTGATCTTACTGGTTCACCGGTCTTGTTTCCTATGCCTGTTTTGTTTAATAAACATTGAAATGCCATGGACTGCATGATGACTTGTGGTTAAAGTTTATGATTTCTTAAACATCATCACATGCTTTAATAAGCACTGCATTTCATATGTTTCTTGCATTAAAACTTGAAACAAGCAAATTTAGCTTGTTACAAAATCTTAAATCAACATTTATTTTGCTGAAACTGGGGGTAAATGCAAAATATCTTGTTTTAACAGTTATTTGCCTCATTTTAAGATTTTCTGGCTATAGTAGACAAAAAAGTTTGGATTGTGCTTGATTTAAGATTTTAGTGTAAAGTCGAACACTTAAAATTACAAATTATGTCTTAAATTAAGATAAATAATCTAATATGTCTAAATATAAGTATTTTTATCCTGGTAAGAACCGAATAATTTGCAGTGTGGAATTGACTCCTCCAAACTACAATTTTCTTTGTGAGAGCAGACAGCAAAGGAAAGGTGGAGGAGTGGCAACATTGTTTAATGATTCACTAATGTGTAAAAAGGTGTTTTTGGGAAAATTCGACTCTTTTGAACATTTGGCTCTCCAGGTAAAGAGTCCGGTGCGAACTATGTTCCTGAATGTTTGCAGCCCTCCTAAGTCCACATCAAACTTTTTTAATGATTTTAGTGACCTCCTGTCTGTGATATGCGTTGACTATGACTGTTTAGTTATTGTAGGAGATTTCAACTTTCACGTTTGTCAACCCTGAAGACAGAAGTACAAAAGAACTGTCTGACACACTTAGAAACTTTGATTTAACTCAACATGTTAAACAGCCAACACACAAACAGGGACATATTTTAGACTTGATCATCACTAAAGGTCTAAAGATTTCTAAAGTCAGTGTAACTGATGTTGCCCTATCTGATCATTTTTCTGTTACCTTTGAAAGCATAATTTCCAGTGACTCATTTAACCAAAGGGAAATCGTAAGAAAACGCACCTGTTACGGCCAGTGGCCTTTTTGTCTGTTTTGTTTTTCTTTCTAATATGTTGCAGGTGTAATTGCATCTTCCTGCCAGCTGGTGCCACTGTGGAAATTTGCAGACCTCCCGAAGTCTCCTCCTGGCTTACCTTCAGCTACTTCCTTCTACCATCATCCTCATTCTGGATTGGACACTCGCCTGATTGCCTCACCAATCCGTGGAAAGCCCTCCTTATTTAAACTCAGCTCTCCCTCTCAATCAGGGCAGCTGTGTTTTAGAGCAGCTTGCCACACTGCCGGTTGTGTTTTGTTTGTTGTGATGTGTTTTTGCTTTACTGTAACACTCGTTTAACCTGACTATTGAAGGCTGTGTCACTCGTCTGGCAATTTGCCGTGGCACTCGGTTTTAGCCTCTCAACTCCTGGTTGTGTTACTCGTCCCCTGTTTTCTGTGACACTTTGTTAACCTGTGTATTGAAGGCTGTGTCACTCGTCTGGCAATTTGCCGTGGCACTCGGTTTTAGCCTTTCAATTCCTGGTTGTGTTACTAGTTTCATGTTTTGGTTTTGTCTTGTGGTTTGTTTAGTGTTGATGCTGTTTCCAGCATCAACACCTTAGTTCTTGTGGCCTTAAGTCATATTTGGGTTTCTTTTGTCATTAGATCATGTCCTGTCCTTTTTGGTAGTGTACATATTGTTTCTATAGCCAACTTATCAATAAATTATTACATTTTTTCTCATACTCTTTTGTGTTGGCTTTTTATGTTACCTCCCCTGTACCCCTAGACCTTTGGGGTCGTAACAGCACCTTTAAGGACAATGCCACGGAAACTTTTATTCAAGCTTACTCTGCTACTTCAACCTTGGGCTGCAACTCAGTAGATGAGCTAGTAGATAACTTTCATTCTAAAGTCTCAGACATAATAGACTGCATTGCTCCAGTTAAAGTGAAGGTTTTTTCCGGGAAGAAAAATCTCTGTGGAGAAGTGCTCCAGCAGCTAGAGGCGAAAAAAGGAGTGTCGAAAAGCTGAACGCAGGTGGAGAAAGACCAGAATTCAGGTTCACTATGACAGCTATAAAGAGAGTCTTTACAGATATAACTTACAATTGAAAAATGCAAGGGAATCTGTCTTCTCTGAGATCATCAACAAAAACATTAATAATGCTCGTGTCTTATTTGCCACAGTCGACAGGTTAACAAATCCTCCTGTGTTCGTGGCTTCCGAACTCCACTCCACCAGGGCCTGCAATGAATTTGCTAACTTCTTTACTGAGAAAATCTTAAATATTAGAGGATCAGTTTGTACATCCATACCAACTCCAGAACCAAAGCCGTATTCAGCTGGAACTTATCCTGACAAAATGTCCCAATTCAGCCAAATAAACTACAAAAGCTTAGAGGAGATCATTCAGCAGCTAAGTTCCTCCTCCTGCTGCCTTGATGTTCTACCCACATTTTTCTTTAAGAAAGTTTTGCCTGTCATAGCGTCTGATTTGACTCAGATAATAAACACTTCCCTTCTGTCAGGTGTTTTCCCCCAGTCCCTAAAAACAGCAAATATCAAACCACTGCTGAAAAAGAACAATTTGGACAAACTACTACTCCAGAACTACAGGCCCATCTCAAACCTCCCCTTTATCAGTAAGATTATTGAAAAAGCTGTGTTTCAACAATTAAACACCTTCTTAACAACGACCGGCCGCTTTGACGTTTTCCAGTCTGGCTTCCGTGCTCACCACAGTACAGAGACGCCCTTATCAAGGTGTTTAATGACATCCATATAAATACAGACTGTGGAAGAACCACAGTGCTGGTTCTGTTGGACCTCAGTGCAGCATTTGATACTGTCGATCACTCAATTCTGTTAGAGCACCTGGAGAACTGGGTCTGCCTTTCTGGTACAGCTCTCAACTGGTTTAAATCATACTTAAAGGACAGGGACTTTTTTGTATAAGTAGGTAACTTTACATCCCAGACCACAAAAATTACATGTGGGGTTCCCCAATGGTCCATCCTGGGTCCCCTCCTGTTCAATATCTACGTGCTCCCCTTAGCTCAGATCATAAAAAACAACAACATCAGCTACCATAACTATGCAGACGACACACAGCTCTACATCACCATGTCACCAGGTGACTATAAGAGTAAATGCCTAGAAGAAATCAATGCATGGATGTGCCAAAATTTTCTTCAATTGAATAAAAACAAAACTGAAGTAATAATCTTTGGTCCAATAGAGGAGAGATCAAAAGTTAGCACACAGCTTCAGTCGCTTCAGCTAAAAACCACTGATTAGGCCCGAAATCTGGGAGTAGTGATGGACCTGAGCCCTGACCTGAACCTCCAAAAGCATCTAAAGACAATTACAAGGTCAGCTTTCTATCACCTGGAGAACATTTCCGGGGTTAAAGGACTAATGTCTCAGCAGGATCTGGAAAAATTAGTCCATGTGTTTATTTTTAGTCGAATTGATTAATGCAACGGTGTTTTCACAGGTCTGCCTAAAAAGTTGATCAGACAGCTGCAGCTGATCCAGAACGCTGCTGCTCGCGTCCTCACTAAGACTAAGAAAGTAGAGCACATCACCCCAGTTCTAAAGTCCTTACACTGGCTCCCTGTCTCTCAGAGAATAGACTTTAAAATCCTTCTGTTAGTTTACAAATCCGTGAATGGCTTAGCACCTAAATACATCACAGACTTGTTATCAGTGTATCAACCCTCCAGACCACTAAGGTCGTCTGGCCTCAGCCTTCTCTGCATACCTAGAACCAGAACCAAAACGGAGAAGCAGCATTTAGTTCATATGCTCCACTTATCTGGAACAAACTTCCAGAAAACTGTAAAAGTGCTGAAAGCCTGAGTTCCTTTAAATCAAGATTAAAAACACATTTGTTTAGGATTGCCTTCGACTGTTCTAATTGAACTGTATTACTGAAATATAATTAGTTTACTTTGTATTCCAACTGTTTTTACTTGTTTGCTTTTAATTTTTATTTTTCCATGTTCTATTTTGTTTCTGCATTTTATTCCTGCTTGCTTTTATTCTGTTTTATTTTCCTATATTTTAATCATGTAAAGCACTTTGCATTGTCTCTGTACTGAAATGTGCTATATAAATAAATTTGCCTTGCCTTTCCTTGCCTACATGTTAAAATATGGAGTGAACAATGCAAAAAAAACAAAAAAAAAAAACGAATGTTCATTGGGTCATTTTAATATGGCCTTTCCATGGCAGCTGAATATGCCTGCAACAACTGAAACGACAGATAACGACAGCAACGCAAAATAAGCAGGGCAGAACAGCAGAATCACTGCAAGCACACACTTTGAGCTGGACTAAAAAGCCTTTAGCTTGTCGCACTTCCTGCTCTGTTTGCACACCATCTATCCTTTCGTTCTTCCCGCAGATAGAACGTGTGCTCTGAGTGTGTCCTGCATGTGAGCCAAACATATTAAAAGTTTTAAAAAGTAAGCCCCCAGTCGTGGGTGGATATTGGGTTTAAGAGGTGTCCTAAAGACACTTTAAAATAGACATCCACAGATATTTGATGAAAGTACATGTAAACTATGTTAAAACAAACTGGACAGTGTAAAGCAGTGTCATGATTTGTCTTTGGATGAACCCGGACACAGCACGCACGCACAGAGCTTGTTCTTGAAGTGAGTTTTATTTTACAGAGTGAAGGGTAAATGACGAGAAGAACCAGAGTCTTTATGGACGGAGATGAAGGGTGCGGAAGGTGGCTGACAGGAGGAGCGCGGGGAGACTGACCGGGAGGAGACTCTGGAGCGGAGGACTTGAGACCGTGAAGCAGCTGCGGGACCGGAGAGCGTGGAACTGTTGCAGAACTTGAGAGCGTGGAGCAGAGTGCAGGACTTGAGAGCGTGGAACAGAGTTGCAGGACTTGAGAGCGTGGAACAGAGTTGCAGGACTTGAGAGCGTGGAACAGAGTTGCAGGACTTGAGAGTGTGGAACAGAGTTGCAGGACTTGAGAGCGAGGACCAGAGTTGCAGGACTTGAGAGCGTGGAACAGAGTTGCAGGACTTGAGAGCGTGGAACAGAGTTGCAGGACTGATCCGCTAGGGCTCGACAGCGTATGGAAACGCTGGGGCACAACTAGCGTACAGAAACGCAGAGGGAAAGGAACGGGCGTACGGGAACGCCAAGGGAAAGGAACGGGCGTACGAGAACGCCAAGGGAAAGGAACGGGCGTACGGGAACGCCAAGGGAAAGGAACGGGCGTACTGAAACACTAGGGCTCAACAGTGTACGAAAACGCTGGAGCACTACTAGTGAAATGAGACGGCAGGAATCCACCCGGGCGTGAGGGAAACGCCGGGGTGCAAGGGAAGAGAATCGCCGGGGCGTGAGGGTAACGCTGGGGCACAAGGGAAGGGATTGCCGGGGCGTGAAGTAAACGCCGAGACGCAAGAGAAGAGATCGCCGGGGCGTGAGGGAAACGCCGGGGCGCAAGGGTAAGATTGCTGGGGCGTGAGGTAAACGCCGAGACGCAAGGGAAGAGATCGCCGGGGCGTGAGGGAAACGCCGGCGCGCAAGGGTAAGATTGCCGGGGCGTGAGGTAAACGGCGAGACGCAAGAGAAGGGGTCGCCGAGGCGTGAGGGAAACGCCGGGGCGCAAGGGAGGAAATTGCCGGGGCGTGAGGGAAACGCCGAGGCAGAACGGGCGCACGGCAGCGCCAAGGGGTAAGTACAGGCGTACTGATATGCTAGGGTTCAACAGCGTACGGAAACGGTGGAGCACAACTAGCGTACAGATAAGCCAGGGAAGAAGACGGGCGTATGGAAACGCCAGGGAAAGAACTGGCGTATGGAAACGCCAGAGAAAGGTACAGGCGGACCATAACACTAGGGCTCAACAGCGTATAGAAACGCTGGAGCACAACTGGTGTCTGGTAACGCCTGGGGAAGGAACTGGCGTATGGGAACGTCAGGGGAAGCAAGAACGGAGGGCGTCCTAACACGCCGGAACACGAACGGGGGCGTCCTAACACGCAAGAAAACACGAACGGAGGGCGTCCTAACACGCAGAACAACAAACTAAACTAAGAACTCTAAAGGAACACTGGAAAAACTGTAAAACCAAAGAATGTTAAGTAACTCAAAACCTCGGGGCCAAAATAACTCAAAAACAACAACTGAAACTAGAGAACTGGATGTTTAACTAAAAAACTAGAATCTGGAAAATAAATCTGGAAAAATAAAGCTAAACTAGGAAACTAAAGATCTAAGGTTGGAACTTGAGACACGGACAGGAAGTCGAAAGCGGGGATCTTGAGACGCGGACAGGAAGTTGAACACGCAGACAGGAACTGAGACGCTGGGCTGCCTCGGAGGCGGGCTCCGCGGAGAACGATCCCTCCAGCGGAGCTCAGCGGCGAAGGCACCCATGGAGACATTACTGAGGCGGAGCAGATCCTGCCAGCTTCCGCACCTAGCTCTGTGCGTGCTCGGACTTGAGGACTTGAGACCGTGAAGCAGCTGCAGGACCGGAGAGCGTGGAACTGTTGCAGAACTTGAGAGCTTGGAGCTGAGTGCAGGACTTGAGAGCGTGGAACAGAGTTGCAGGACTTGAGAGCGTGGAACAGAGTTGCAGGACTTGAGAGCGTGGAACAGAGTTGCAGGACTTGAGAGCGTGGAACAGAGTTGCAGGACTTGAGAGCGAGGACCAGAGTTGCAGGACTTGAGAGCGTGGAACAGAGTTGCAGGACTTGAGAGCGTGGAACAGAGTTGCAGGACTTGAGAGCGAGGACCAGAGTTGCGGAACTGGAGAGCGTGGAACTGAGTAGCAGAACTGGAGAGCGTGGAACTGAGCTGCAGGACTTGAGAGCAAGGACCAGAGTTGCGGAACTGGAGAGCGTGGAACTGAGTAGCAGAACTGGAGAGCGTGGAACTGAGCTGCAGGACTTGAGAGCGAGGACCAGAGTTGTGAAACTGGAGAGCGTGGAACTGAGTAGCAGAACTGGAGACTGACCGAGACTGAACTGGAGTGAACACTACGGGCCGGCGACGAGAGCAGAAAGAGGTACGTTTAAATAAGGGTGGAACCAGGTGGAAGCAGTTGCGGGTTAATTGCAGCCTGCCAGGTGAAACCGATCAGGCTGCGCAGGAACGAGAGAGAGGGAGAGAGGCTCAGCATGCAGTCATAAGCTGCATCCTGACAAGCAGTAGTATGAAAACATATAAACGGTGTAAAACAGACACGTAAAGTCAGAAACTGTGAAGAGTATTAATCAAATGAGGCATTGTGCATGGGACGTGTTTTAGTTTAACACGTCCTCATAGCTTTGGTGGGGAAAAACTGTTGAATGTACAGTGGAAATCGATATAAAACTGTTAAAAAAGGAACACGGGTCCAACCGTCTGTGAAATAAAGAAATGGATCCTTATGGAACCGAAGTGTAAAACTGCGTGAGTCGAATATTGGCTGACAGTTGGGATCCAAATCCCCCTCCCCCTTCTTGAAGTAGGTGATGAGCTTAAGGTATTAACATATATATTTCGGCATTGATTGTGTGTTTGTTCTGAATTTTTTGTTTTTCTGATTAAAACTGTTCGACTGTATGAACTGATTAGGTATAAATATTTGTGTCAATTGAATTGCAGATCAGAAACAATCACAGAAAGAGGCGGGAGATGAGCGGCTGAGATTTTGCGAGAGCTGTGCGTAAGTAAACTTGGCGGTATACATGTAGTTTCAACCAGATCCACCCAGATAAGAACAAGCCACTAATTGAAAACTAAACAAAGTAAGGTTTAAGCATTAACACCTGTCTCATATCTCACAATAAAACAAACTGGACGAGGAAACCTTGACCAGCCTTGAGAGCTACCTGGACAAGTGTTTCAACTGCATCGTAATGGGGAAGCCGAAAAGTACGACATCCATGACCACACCATCAACAAAACGCTCCTGTTCGAGTTCAACCAGCGCTGCTGATAGAAGCTACAGTGACATCCTGGAATCCATCGATAATCAGCAAACTAGCCTGGATGCCCGTCTCGCCTTGGTAGAGGTTCTACACAAGGAATTTCAAGCCCTGAGAGAGTCGTTGGAATACAGGCAGGAGCAGCTAGCTTCTGTCAAAGCTGAGAACGAATCGCTGAGGGGGGAAGTCAGGACGCTCACCGACGGGATGGTTCAGCTGTCCGGTGAAAATAAGAAAATGAAGGAATCCATTCTGGACATCCACTCACGAAGGGAGCAGGATATAAGAGAGAAAGAGGAGTTGGTTGGCAAGGAAGCTGACATTAAGAGATCAGAAACAGAAACATTCAATCCTGAGAGTGAGGAGGAAGATGTAGGCTGTGAGGGAGAGATTGAGGGGCAGAAAGGACAACCAGTGGATCATCCATCACATGTATCAAGTACAAAGCCATCAGGTTTGTGATGTTGAACAAATCTGTGTGAGTGTGTGTAAAGTGCATCTGAAACATGCTGACTGACTATTGCACTATAAAAAGGAAAATAAAAGTATTATTTTCTTGAAAGGAGTGTATTTTTCTTTGATTTGACCTGACAAATAATATTGTCTGCTAATGCAATAAGTATTTTGACCCTTAAAATAAGATAAGAAAACATACTGCACTTGAAATAAGATGATGGAGATTATTTTTTGCTATTCTGAGAGCAAAAATCTTTCCCATTGGCAGATAAAAACAATTACTTACTTTTAGTTACCTTTTTCAGTATGATCTTAATGGATTATAATGAATAAATATATACAATTACAAGCTAATGAATCCACTAATGCGCTCAGTTACACCCTCATGTTTTCCTTCATTTCTTTTCAGATATCAGTAAGTGCAAGGATTATCCTCCAGTGCAGCCTAATTGAAGGATATTTCCAACCACAGTTATGGCGGACAGAAGACGCAGCTTTGAGGCAAGCTGGTATGAAAGTCATCCTTGGGTTGAATATTCTGTAATTATGGATTCTGCCTACTGCTATGCCTGCAGACATTTCAGCCCACCAAGTATTTCTGGCAGTGTGTTTGACTCACCATCAGGCTTTAGGAATTGGAAAAAAGAAACCGAAAGAGAGGGAGGGTTTTCAGTACATGCAAAATCTAACAAGCATAAGCAAGCAATGATAGCATGGAAGGACCACCAAAGGGCTGTGAAAGCTAATACAACATTGGAAAATATCATTAACCAGGAACATAGTAAACAAGTAAAAGAAAACCGTGAGTATATTAAAACGATTGGGGAAGTGATATTGCTCACAGCTAGACAAAACATAGCACAGATAGGACACGATGAGTCTGAGGAATCAAATAACAGAGGAAATTCTTGAAAAAGTTGCAAATCAAGATGCAGCTGTTAAACACAGACTAATATCCATTCACAACGCAAAGTACACAAGCAAGACGATTCAGAATGAGGTTCTGAATTGTTTGGCAGAAATGGTTCGTTCTGAAATAATTGAAGAAGTAAAAAGCAGTCAGTACTTCAGCATCATGGCAGATGAGACTAAGGATGTCTCATAACAGGAGTAGATTTCATTTGTACTCAGGTACTATTATAATGGAACAATCAAGGAGAGTTTTCTTCATTTTGAATCTGCTGAAAGACTAGATGCAGTGGGGCTCACTGAAAAGATAGTCCGCTTATTAGAACACCATGGCCTAGACTACAAAAACAACCTCATAGGCCAGGCACATGATGGAGCTGCTGTGATGAGTAGTAAGCATTCAGGGGTTCAGGCGAGAATCAGACAGCAAGCAAAATTTTCATTTTACATCTACTGCAGTGCCCACAGCCTTAATTTAGTGCTAGTTGATTCTGTCAAAGCAGTACCAGAAGCAGAGGAATTCTTTGGGTTGTTGCAGAGTCTTTGTGTTTTCACTTCTGGCTCATATGTGCACGGCAAATGGCTGGCTGTACAAACTGAGATATATATCAGCCCAGGAGAGCTTCAAAAATTGAGTGACACACAATGGGCTTGTCGGTTCATAGCCTTACATAACATAATGGACAGATTACCTGCCCTAAAACGTGTCCTGCAAGAGATGGCACTAGAGCACAGGGGAGAAAAGTCTTCTGAGGCCTGTGGTCTCCTGGCCCAGATTGACCTAGAATTTGTTGTGCATCTAGTTACGGTCCGTAAATTGTTTGGGGAAACAAAGCTTCTTTCAGATATGCTGCAGTCATCAACTGCAGTCCTTTTTTGACAACCTGTGGGGTGAAGTATTAACCATCTGTGAGCAGTGTGATGCTGCCACCCAGTCGTTGGCAAAACAACAAAGAACACTCCTTGAGTGCCACATACTAAGCTCTGTTGGTCAGAGGGAGAAAGTTTGTGATAAAAAAAACTTATCGGTCCTCTTTCTTTATTCCTGTCATTGACTGCATGCTTATGTGTTTGAATGCCTATGTGTGCGAACATTGGTGGTTCACACGTACATGTGGCAACATGACAACATGAACTGACAACATGTACTGTGTGTGTGTGTGTGTGTGTGTGTGTGTGTGTGTGTGTGTGTGTGTGTGTGTGTGTGTGTGTGTGTGTCTGTGAGTGGGTGTACGTGTGTGTACTGTATGTGTGTGTGTGTGTGTGTGTGTGTGTGTGTGTGTGTGTGTGTGTGTGTGTGTGTGTGTGTGTGTATGCATGCATGTGTGTGGGAACATTGTTGGTAAGTTGTAGTAGTGTGTGTAAGGAGATGTCTTTTATCTCCTGGATGAAAATTATACTCTTTCCCATTCATTTCCTATGGCGGTCATTTTTGACCGTAAACAAAAAAAGTGTTTCTACGTTGAATAAATCACTCAAAATTCAAAGAAAGTAGTCAAAATAAATTCTATGTGTTCAAAAGCCTTTTGAACGCCCCCTGGCCCCCTGGCGCATTGGTTGGCTTCGGGTTTGGGGCGGGTTCCCGGGCGTGCGCCGGCCCACTCCCGGCGGCCTCTTCGCGGGGCCTGGCCCCCCGGGGGGCGGCCGGGGCCCTCGTCGCGGGGGTGGGGCGCCCCTGGGGCCTCTGGCCCTCAGGGCCCATGGCCGGGACCACTTCAGCGGGGCTAGCTGCCGGCGGAGCCCACGGGCTCGTCTCCGCGGCTCTTGAGGGCGTCAGCATTGCGGTGGCTGGGGGATTTCCTCGGGGTCGTCTCTGCTCCTTCCTTGGGGGGGGGGGGTGTTGCAGATATCCTGTGTCGGCCCCTCCTGGGCGACCTGCTTTAGGGGCCCCCTTGGGAGTCCGGGGTTACGGGTCCCCTGACGCCTGCCTCTGTGCTCGGGGAAGGTGGGTCTTCGGTTCTCCACAATCACTATCAAGCTATTTCTGGATAATCTTCACCTAAACTAGTGCACTTTCACATCTCCCACAGGCAGTGTCCGAAATTAACTTCCTGATTCACCGGCCAAGTTGGCCGGTAGATGTAAAAATCAACCGGCCAGGCATATTTTTTACCGGCCAAAATAT
The DNA here is from genome assembly GCA_037039145.1 of Fundulus diaphanus. Lineage (NCBI taxonomy): Eukaryota > Metazoa > Chordata > Actinopteri > Cyprinodontiformes > Fundulidae > Fundulus > Fundulus diaphanus. Next base: position 42,812,685 of record CM073143.1, read on the forward strand.
TAATCCTGACCAGACCTCAATTTTTATCAAAAATTAAGAGTGAGATTATGTTAATTTTCGGGGGGCGTGGTTGGGGGCGTGGCTGTCTCGAAAATATTGTAGTTGATTATAAAAGGCACAATAAGAATGATCACATTTATATCCAGGCAATAAAAACACTACAGATTATCACTATTCTATCCGTGTTGGTCTAATTTGTGAATGAGGCAGAGTTTCATCAAGCCTATTCAGTCCAACATTTTGCCTCAGCTGCAACACTTAAAGCACGCAGGGGTTCGCGCTGCGTCTTTACGCTGATCTAGTTGCTGGATTTTACCCTTGTGCGCTACGCGCGACGGATAAACAGTGGGGAAAATGCATAAATAAAGACTGTAAAGGGCTCCTTTAGAGGGAAGAAAATGAATAATGGGTCTGAGCTGAAGCCCCTGATTCCTTAAAAAGTCCGCACCTATATTACATGTAACGTAATTTTGCGCACCTGAATTCAAGCGCAAGGCAGCAGCCTACCGAAGCACCACTGGCTCTGTGTCGCTAAATACAAAAGAGCATTAAACATAGCTTTTGGTACGAGTCGAAGGACATTAAACGCAGTGATTCACGTTTTGAAGGCTGGTCGCTGACAAAAGCACCTGGCTCCGAGGGAAGGGAGGAGAGAGGCGCAGTTACAGCTCTGAGGCACTGTAACTGCGCCTCTCTCCTCCCTTCCCTCGGAGCGCACGTAGTTAAATGCAGAATTAATAAAAACGAAACTTATAAACAGACTAATGGGCGTTTTAGACTGTATCTAGTTAGCAGATCTGTTTTCTGATCCAGCGTGCAGCCATGACTGGTTTTGAATGAAGGCTTTATCTGGGAGCTGCTCTCCCCAGAAATAAGATGTGAAGCTGAACCAGCTCCGCAGAAGGCGGGTCTAGGTTGAGCTCTGTGAACGGATCATCCGCAGCCCAGATGGGCTTTGTTATTTTTTTTTATTTTTAATTTATTTGGTACAAAGATTTACTCGCCATGTGGCAGCTAGCCCTCTGAAATTCACTCGCCAAACGGGAAATTTACTCGCATTTGGCGAGTGGCGAGTGTTAATTTCGGACCCTGCCCACAGGTGCTGGGTCCCAGGTATTAAGTGTTCACTTATATACAGTAATCTTATAATTTATTTATTTATTTATGTTTTTTCACTTTCTTTTTTCAAATATCACATTACACATGTCAGCTTACATAATAATATATATGATTTAGCAATGGCATCTAGGTGTTATTCGAGTGTAGCTGTTGATTTATGTCTGTTGGTTGTGCTGTTCTTTTTGTGTCTATTTCCAGGTGATGGAGCAGACAAAGAAGGTTTTATCATTCTCTCCCTTTTATCTCCTCTTTCTTTCACCTCTACTCTTTTTTTTCTTTTCTTTCACTTTTTGTTCTTCCTTTACTCTCCCATTGTCATGTCCATATAATTTGAAATTCTCCTTGCAGAAATCATAATAAAGCTATTTACAAGCATAAATCAAGTGGAGCACTATGGCGAAAGCTGTTTGCTCCACTTGTAAAAGCAAAATCTGTCGAGCTCTATCTGGCATTGAGACATCAATTCCTATTGCCATATTGCTAGACAGGACACTGGGAAGAAAAAAAAAAAAAAAAAAAAAAAAAAAAAAAAAAGCCTTTTGTGAAGGATATCATAAGATATTGAGGCAGTCTGATGAAAAATGCCATATTTATGGTACAGGGAATGGTTAAATCGGTCATTTTTGACCGGAACAGTGTTAGAAGGTTAACGTATACTATGCGTGGAGAGCATCCATTCACCATCTTTATCTCATTTTTGACGTAGGTGGCATTTAGAGGCTTTTGCATCTGAACCCTTCATATGTCATTTTATGGGGACATAAACAGTTGATAATTGTCCTTCAAATAAATCTAAACCTTCTAATAAGTCTCATCAGTTAAACTTCCAATGATCTAACCTGGAGGGCCCTGGCTCACGCTGATTTTCAGGAGTTTCAGCAGGGGAGTTGGGTGGTGTCTCTGACTGTAGCAAAGCACTGGTCCTGTTTCTGGCTCTGGTTTGACTTTTTGCCTCTCTCCATTTCTTTCTTTTTGCCCTCTTTACTCTCTCACTGAGCTCATTGACACCCTTCTTCTTTCCAGTCTCTCTGTCTTTTTTCCATTTGACCCTTTCTTTCTCAAGGTACTTTCTCCTTCTATCTGGGTCAGCATCACGACGTTCCCGATATCTCCTTATCGCTTGCCTTATAAAACTAGGCTTGCTGATACCAATATCGCCAAAAAAATTGTCCAAATTGTCCAATTGTCCAATTTTACTATGTATAGCATGTACTGTTATAAAATGTGTGTAATAGCTGTTGTAATATGTGTAACATTATCAGCATGTGGTCTAAACTATGCACATGTCCTTCCTGTCATGAACCATGTCCACCCTGTCATGGAAGGCTTGCTGACAGGGTGGACAATGACAGGGTGGACATTTTTGGCTAATCTTAGCATTTAATGAGCACATGGTGGACCTTCACTTAGCAACATGCTACAGTCAGCAAGCTGACTATGTACTGTTTTACAAATATATTTCAAAGTTCTGATAGGTTTTTCTATCAATTGATATTTCACAATGACAGAGTGGACAAGCTTGACAACATCCAACTACACACATAATATGATGAAAATTAAGAAACATAAGTGTAAATACTTACTCTGCAACTCGCCACTGCTTCAGCCTCCATTGAAGAAAGAAAAAATGCTCGTAGTGATGTCACTGAAAACATCAGTGGGTTTCTTAAAGGGACCCCATAATGACAGGGTGGACCGCAATTTCAGGGACACATGCAAAATGTTCAATATAATTATGAAAATACAATATACATGAACAAAATTACTTGTTTTATCAAATAACCTATTGTGGACAATAAAACCATGTAAAAAATTTGATTTAGTATCATTTAACCACTTATTACACACACTGTAGTTAGCCGAGCAGTGTGTGGGACATGCCAAAATCACGTACATCCAATGAAAAGAAATTGTATAAAATGAAGGAAACAAATTTTAAGAGACTTGTCATTGTACTGATATGTGTGCAAGTGTTTTGCCACTTATAATAAGACCTCAGACTTTCATTATTCTGCTACATTTTCATGATGACTGAGTAAGTCTTTCAGTTGCTTCTTTCACTTGGTCCTCCATGAGTGCGACCAAAGGAGAAACAACAATGACCAATGGGTTTTCATTGTGTCCCATCTTCTTAGCGACCAACGGAGCCAGCTGATAAATTAAACTTTTACCGAAGCGCACTTTGGTGACGTGGTTGATTACGTTACTGTGGATCATCTGTCCATCATCGTATAAAGCCCGCCCTGACAATTTGATTGGCCCGCCAGATATTGGGCGAGCATACTCGCGCTACTATTGAGCAATGCCAGACCGAACTTCCCGACCTAAAATGTTGTGGGCGGGACTAAGTTCGGAATGGCACCCAGGCTAGTTACCCTGACCTACCTCTATAGTTATGCTGCTATAGGCTTAGGCTACTGGAGGACATCAGGGCCTATTTTTCTCACTTTGCTGAGTTCTACTGTTCTCCAGTTTTGCATTGCATTGAAATGACTGTTGTCATTTCAGCTTTTAACTTTTTGTTCTCTCTCTTTTTTTCTTCATAGTAGGTACACCTGGTCTGGCATTCTGTTAGCTGTGACATCATCCAGGGAAGACAGATCACACGCTATTACAATCTAATGTAGAACAGATTACTGGATCAATGTGTGCTTCTGTGCTTGTTTGTCTCTCTTATTGTTTCTTTGCTCTGTCTTCATTAACCCCCAGTCGGTCGAGGCAGATGACCGTTCATACTGAGCCTGGTTCTGCTGGAGGTTTTTCCTTCCCGTTAAAGGGGAGTTTTTCTTTCCGCTGTCGCTTCATGCATGCTCAGTATGAGGGATTGCTGCAAAGCCAGGGACAATGCAGACAACTCTCCCTGTGGCTCTATGCTTCTCCAGGACTTTGATGCAATCAACTGGGTTCCCTTATATAGGAGATATTTGACCAATCTGTATAATCTGATCCAATCTGTATAATGTGATTGAATTTGACTTTGTAAAGTGCCTTGAGATGACATGTTTCATGAATTGGCGCTATATAAATAAAATTGAAAATTTTAATTGAATTGTTCTGGTCATAATGTTTTTTTCCCCAATCCATCTCATAGGATATTCTGTTATTCAATCCTTACGTAATCCTTTGTTTGTGTTGAGTGCACTTGCCTGTTGGTTTAATTCTATAAATTTCCCCGTCATGGGATAAATAAAGAATTAGCTAATGTTATCTTATCTTTGTCAGGGTGTAATTCTGCCTGCTGCACCCTGAACCTTTCTAGCACCTTCCTCAAGCTGCCTTGATGTTCTCCCCACAGCTTTCTTTAAAAAAGTTTTACCTGTCATAGAGTCTGATTTGACTCAGATAATAAACACGTCCCTTCTGTCAGGTGTTTTCCCCCAGTCCCTAAAAACAGCAATTATCAAACCACTGCTGAAAAAGAACAATTTAGACAAACTTCTACTCCAGAACTACAGGCCCATCTCAAACCTCCCCTTTATCAGTAAGATCATTGAAAAAGCTGTGTTTCAACAATTAAACACCTTCTTAACAACGACCAGCCGCTTTGACGTTTTCCAGTCTGGCTTCAGTGCTCACCATAGTACAGAGACCACCCTTATCAAGGTGTTTAATGACATCCATATAAATACAGACTGTGGAAAAACCACCGTGCTGGTTCTATTGGACCTCAGTGCAGCATTTGATACTGTCGATCACTCCATTCTGTTAGAGCGCCTGGAGAACTGGGTCGGCCTCTCTGGTACAGCTCTCCATTGGTTTAAATCCTACTTAAAGGACAGGGACTTTTTTGTATCAGTAGGTAATTTTACGTCAGAGATGACAAAAATCACATGTGGGGTTCCCCAAGGGTCCATTCTGGGTCCCCTCCTGTTCAACATCTACATGCTCCCTTTAGCCCAGATCATAAAAAACAACAACATCAGCTACCATAACTATGCAGACGACACACAGCTCTACATCACCATGTCAACAGGTGACTATGAACCCATTCAAGCACTGAGTAAATGCCTAGAAGAAATCAATACGTGGATGTGCCAAAATTTTCTTCAACTGAATAAAAACAAAACTGAAGTAATAACATTTGGACCAATAGAGGAGAGATCAAAAGTTAGCACACAGCTTCAGCTGCTTCAGCTAGGAACCACTGATCAGGCCCGAAATCTGGGAGTAGTGATGGACTCAGACCTGAACCTCCAAAAGCATCTAAAGACAGTTACAAGGTCGGCTTTCTATCACCTGAGGAACATTTCCAGGATTAAAGGACTGATGTCTCAGCAGGATCTGGAAAAACTAATCCATGCGTTTATTTTTAGTCAAATTTATTACTGCAACGGTGTTTTCACAGGTCTTCCTAAAAAGTGGATCAGACAGCTGCAGCTGATCCAGAACGCTGCTGCCCGCGTCCTCACTAAGACTAAGAAAATAGAGCACATCACCCCAGTTCTAAAGTCCTTACACTGGCTCCCTGTATCTCAGAGAATAGACTTTAAAATACTTCTGTTAGTCTATAAATCCCTGAATGGCTTAGCACCTAAATACATCACAGACTTGTTATCAGTGTATCAACCCTCCAGGCCATTAAGGTCTTCTGGCTCCAGCCTACTCTGCATACCTAGAACCAGAACTAAACAAGGAGAAGCAGCATTTAGTTCCTATGCTCCACTTATCTGGAACAAACTTCCAGAAAACTGTAAAAGTGCAGAAAGCCTGAGTTCCTTTAAATCAAGATTAAAAACACATTTGTTTAAAATTGCCTTTGACTGTTCTAGTTAAACAGTTTTACTGTTTTTAATGTTCTTTTTGTTACTACATTCTATCCCTACTTGCTTTTATTCTATTTTCTATCTACATTTTATTATTTTGCTATATCTTAGTCATGTAAAGCACTTTGTATTGTCTTGTACTGAATTGTGCTATATAAATAAATTTGCCTTGCCTTGCCTTCCTCCTCCTGCTCTGCTCCGTCTCCCTCCACTAATCATCTACACCTGTCAGTTTCTAATCAGCACGGACTCATTCCACCTGCCAGCCTCTCCATATAAACCCTCCTCAGTCAGGGTCCATCTTCAAACGTCTGATGCCCTCAGTCAGAGATACTCCCACGTCTGGCTCAGCGTCTACTCTCCCTAGTCACGCACCCAGAGATTTTCCCACGTCTGGCTTCCATAATTTCTCCATGCCTGCGCCTGTCAGTTGCTGATCCTCCTGCTGCTCCAGCGTTTCTGTGCTCCCGGTGACCCCTCGGCTCTGCTGCTGGTTCTCCCTGCTGTGCTCCTGATCCTCGAGCTACCCCAAGTGTTCCTGCACTTAAAGTGACCTCTCTGTGGAGCTGCTGATCCTACTGCAGCCCCTGCGTTCTTTGGGCTCTCTCTCTCTGCTGCACTCCTGGTCCAACTGCAGCCCCAGCGTCCCGAGAACTCTCTCACCTGCTCTGGAGGCTACCCGGTTCCGGCAGCACACAGCACCCACAGCACTGCAGCGTCCTCCAGTGTTCCTCGTCCATCTTCTCCACCCTGGTACAGACTCTGGTTCACCTCACTCCAAAACCCATCCTTCCTTCAATAAACTCTCTTAAACTAAGCTCCGTGTGGTGTGTGTTCGGGTTCATCAGGACAAATCCTGACAATCTTAGATAACACTTTTTAATGGGATAAATGTACTGGGTTCTTTAAAGGTCTGAATTACACTTTCAGAGTGGGCTCCAGTAACATATGATATATAATATTTACTTTGAAAGTTAATATGAACTGCTGCTGAAGATGACCACTCTTATCTACCTGGATATTATCTGGAGGTCTGAAATGCCTCAGTCAGTGGCGTCTATCTGTGGGTAAAGGCTCTGTCAGGGCCAGGCAATGAGCGAAGTTTTGGCTCCTCTTTCCGTTTCTGTAGCTCGACGTTTTCTTACTCATAGTTTTTTATGTGCTTATATAAATTTGAGGTTTCCATTGTATTTAACTACCTTTTTACAAACCATACAGCTTGCCATTGTATAATTTACGGCATTAAAATATAGCCAAAATGGCGCTTCTTTTCCTCTCCTCCATGGTTTTACTGCTCTGGCGGTTTATATCTCTCCAAGCCTGTGGAGCAGCAGTTGCCCGGTTGTTTGTGTGTCGAGTGGAGAGAGAACTGAGTGTATGGGCCAAGCTGAGTCTCCCCGCTTGATTGGCTGGTGCCTCTGGGCCACGTAACTTTGCAAGACAGTGAAGAGAGGGGAGGGGAGGAGCAGCAAAGTGCTGCAACACAGACAAGGAGACTTTGATGAATCTACTACAGTCAGTGTGTGCGGGAGAGAATGAAAAGTATCGATCTTTTTAAACAAGTATTGTTCAATATCAATAACAGCGTTGCTATCAATATTATCCGCTCACCACTACTCTGCCCTGACTTCTGACCTGCTCTTTTTGCTTCTAATTTTCGAATTTAGCTACAATCTGCCAAGGCTGGGTTTTTTTTCGGGTGTCCGAGCCGGTGAACGCGATGGAAGGTGATGTGTTTTACTTCACCAGCTGAGAGCGTCAGCTGCTGCCGCAAGAACTCAGATTTTTTTCTCAGCCCCCTCAACTTGTTGCTGCAGGATCCTGGCAAAAAACAAGGTTATTGCTCATGCTTCGGGCCTGAATAGCCAGAATGGACTCCTTAATCTTCCTATTATCACTAAAAAGCTGAATTATCCCATCGGTGAGCTTCCTGACTTCCTCCCTCAGCGAGTTATTCTCGGCTGTGACGGAAGTTAGTTGTTCCTGGCTGTATTCCATCGACTCTCTCAGAGCTTAAAATTCCTAGTGTAGGACTTCTACCAAGGCAAGAGGGACATACAGACTAGTTAGCTTATTGCCTATGGATTCCAGAACATCACTGTAGCTCCTCTCTGGAAATGCTTCCCCATGACAAAGCTGTCAAAACACTCGTCCAGGTTGGTCTGAGGGCTGGTTAACATCTCCTCGTTATGTGTGTTTTATTGAGAAATATGACACAATTGTTAATATTTAAACATTACAATGTTTTGCTTTAAATTATTGGCGTGTTCTTACCTGGGTAGATCGGATTGTTATTGTGAGTATACCGCCATTTGTTACTTACGCACAGCTTTCGTGAGATCTCAGCGGCTCATCTCTCCTCTGACCTTTTTCCTGTTAGATGTTTATGGTTGCCTTTCTTTGGTTTAGTTTCTGTTCTGTTAAATATAGTGTATTATTGTAATGTTAGATTTAGTTAGCTTATGGGCTTTATTATTTCTGTAGTTTTGTTATCTATTCCTTCTTAGTTTAGTTAGATTATTCCCCATGTCTGGTCCAGTAAGTTTCAAACTGAACAGGACCCTCAGACAGAGGCTGGTGTATCCCAAGGACAAAACCCCCAAACCTAAGATGAGCGGAGTGGTGTATGCAGTTCAGTGCAGTGAGCAATGTTCTTATCTTTATATGGGAGAAACCAAACAACCTCTCCACAGACGCATGGCTCAACACAGGAGAGCTACCTCCTCAGGACAAGACTCTGCTGTCCACCTACACCTTAAGGACAAAGGACACTCTTGTTCACGTTTAGGATAAAGAAGACAGATGGTTTGAAAGGGATGTGAAGGAAGCCATCTACGTTAAGTGAGAAAAAACAACCTTAAACAGAGGAGGGGGCCTTAGGTTCCAACTCTCAAAAACGTATAATACAGCTATAGGATTAATTCCGGCCAATCATCACCTCAATTCTCACCCTCATACAGGTGATCAAAACATCGTTCCTGTAAATCAGGCCAATAACAACCCTAACAACTCCCCATTACAGAGGAGTGGACCAGTTTCGGTTCAATCTGCTGGCTTAATGGCTTTAACGACTGCCCATTACTAAGGGGTTGGACCTGTTTCTGTTGAATTTGCATGTTATCTAAGCCATTACAAGGCCTTTGTTGGGCAGTAGTATAAAGCTTGATACTCCACATTACTCAAGACTTTTTGAATTGAGAAAGCTTCCTGGATAGGAAACGTCTTCATACTACGGAAAACAAGTCCAGTTGCTTTGTTTTTTACTTATTTTTTTGGAACTCCTTCCAGCTGTACAACAAAAATAGCCAGAAAAGAAATGGAAACTATATATGTTGTTATGCTGTAACAGTAACATGTGTTGGTAAAGTGTAGATAATGTAAAAGCTTTATAATGTTCCTCGAATCAATTCCACATTGCAAAGTTTTCTGATTACAAGATTAGCATTATTTCCTGTACTACTGTATTTATGTAACCTTTTTCTGAAATAGCATGTCATGGTTTAGTTTTGATTCGGCTTTTGTTGCCATTGGTTTTCGGTTTTTCCACCTTGTTTTAGTTTTAGTTAGGGTTTGACTTTATTTATTGTTTTTAGTTTCTCCTTCCCCTCACTTCAGCCTTCCCTTCCACTGCAGTTAGTCACACTTGCCAGCCACTAATTAGCCAGACTCATTTCACCTGCCAGCCTCACTACTTAAGCCTCATTCTGCTGTCACTACTTTGCCGGTCCGTCATCAACCTACACCCTCTCCATGCTAGTCTGCCTTAGTTCTTGGAACCCAGTCGCCCCTGCCTCTGTAAGGTTTGTTAGATGTTTTTTGGAAATCTTGTTGCCTGTTTCTGGTTTGTTTTTCTGTGATCCTGAAGGACCTGCTATTGTGCTCTGGCTGACTTGGGACTGAACTGTGGACTCCTGCTGCCAGTTAAGGGGCTCGCTGAACTCTCTCTCCAGGCTGTCAGCTCCTGCCTTCATCTACACCCCTGTACCTGTGTATTCCTGGATTACTGGTTACATCACCCACCATCCCATCAAACCTGTCAATAAAACTCCTCAACTTTAGTCCTGTGTGTGTGGTTCTGGGTTCATCAAAGACAAATCCTGACATAGCAGACACGTAATGTAAACATGTGTCATGAAGCTCAGAGACAGGAGGACCCATAATTCAACCAGGTTTGTGAAAATGCAGGATTTAATAAGTAGATCTTGGCAAAACAGTGGTCAAAATGATAGAGGAGAAAACAAGCTGACAGAAAACACGTAGAAAGGAACAGACACTAAACCAACCCCAGAACATAAATAACCATGAGGAACAAACCTAAGGCAGAAGATAAAACTAAGACTAAACAGAGCACAGAAGGGAGATCAGAACTAATACAAAGACCGGATAAACTAAAACAAAACACAAGCTAAACAACAAACCAAAACAGAACCCAGAACAGAAACAAAACCTGAGGCAGGACAGAGGAACAACTGATCAAATAATGAACATAAACCAAAAAACCCAGATTATGTGAGAGCCCCTCCCTCAAGGGCGGATTCCAGACGACCTTAATGAAAAAAAAAAAAAAAATGAAAAAAAAAAAACATACTAGACCGGGCGGGTGGAGAGGGTTTCAGGACGGAGGGTCAGAATCAAACAAATGTCCAAACACAAACCAAGAGCAAAAAACAAACCCAACGGGGCGCACGGGTGAAAACAGTCCAAAATGTCCAATCAAAAGAAAACCTAAACCAAAAACAACCCAGACAGGGCGAACAGGAAACAGAAACGTTCCAAGAACCGATCTTAGAAAAAACAAGAGTCTGGCGGGTGTCCAGGAGGACAGCCCCGATGAATCAGGTTCTCCGGCGGACGTCGATGGGCCAGACCTTCAGGACACTCTCGACAGAGGAGGACCCTCGGAGGCTGATGACGGAAGAGGAATCCCTCAGAGGACGCCTGATTGACGACCTCAGAAGGCACCTGGCTAACAGCCTCAGGAGGCGCCTGGCTAAATCCTACTGAGGATGCCACACTACTGGGTTCAGGAGGTCCCGGCCCACTGGGTTCAGGAAAGCAGACTGGAGGCGGGTCCTCCTGGACCCCCGCTCATGGCTCCGGTGAGTCAGAAGCCTCAGGCTGAGGCGGGACATCGGTGAAGGCCGGTGGAGGCAGAACTTCAGCAAAGGCCCGAGGCGGCAGAACATCAGCAAAGGCCGGAGGTCTTGGAACATGCACACCCACGCAAACTTGGGCCGTGGCGTGTGCAACAGGAACCTCAGAGGCGGCTGACACAGGGATGTGCGCACACACACAGACTTTAGCCGTGGCATGCAGCCCAGGAACCTCTGTGCCCGATGCTCCGACATGCACCGTCTCCGCACAGGCAGCAGCGGTGCGCGCACCCACGCAGACTTTGGCCGTGGCGTGCGCGGCAGGAACCTCTGTGCCCGGCGGCGCGGCGTGCACCACACCCACGCAGACTGGGGCCATGGAGTGTGATGCAGCAGCTGGACTACTGCTAGGTGGCACAGGGGAAACCCGGCTGGGCGCTGTCAGGCGAAGTTGTGAGGCAGGGACCAGGCGGGGAATTGGCAGAGGATGAAGTCCTTCACCGAGGATGAACGGGATCTCCGCCCGGATCGTCTCCGTGTCCAACCCCTCTGGCTTTCTGCTCAGCCTTTGAAGCAATTCCACCTGAGCAAAAACCCTCTGCCATATAGCCTGATCTTCCTGTAGTCTGGTCATGGTGGGAAAAAAGAAAAAGAGGAGAGAGAAAAAAAAAAACTCTACTGGATTGTCTGGGAAAGGGTGCGGTGTGGCCAGTTCATTCTGTTATGAAGCTCAGAGACAAGAGGACCCAGAATTCAACCAGACAACCGAGGTTTGTGAAAATGCAGGATTTGATAAGTAGATCTTGGCAAAACAGTGGTCAAAATGATAATCCAAAAATGATAAACAAAAGGCAGTCCAAAAACTTACACAGGGATATGGCAGAAAATGTGGAACTTAAGCTCACCGGAAGCTTGACATGAAAAGACACTATGGAACATGACAAGACGAGAAATGACGATGAACTGGCAGGGAAGTGGCAGAGGAGACAAACTTAAAAAGGCAGGAGAACAAAGGAGAGAGAATGAGCCAATTAACCAAAAACAGGGGGAGGTAATCAGAGGGAGGGAAGTGGCTGCAGGAGAAAACAAGCTGACAGAAAACACATAGAAAGGAACAGACACTAAACCAACCCTAGAACATAAATAACCATGAAGAATAAACCTAAGGCAGAAGATAAAACTAAGACTAAACAGAGCACAGAAGGGATATCAGAACTAGTACAAAGACCAGATAAACTAAAACAAAACACAAGCTAAACAACAAACCAAAACAGAACCCAGAACAGAAACAAAACCTGAGGCAGGACAGAGGAACAACTGATCAAATAATGAACATAAACCAAAAAACCCAGATTATGACAAGATGCTAGAAATAAAAAGTTACAGCACAACTTACTCGCGAACCGGGTCTCTCAGAAGCATTTCCTCATCTTCTTCCATTTCAAAATCCAAGCTGCTGTCTGAAGATTCTTCGACTTCTCCATCACTGGTCTGCCAAATTTCCTCCAAAGCTTCCCAAAGAGTAATTTTCTTCTTCTGTGCGATTATTATATTTGATAATCATGAGAGAAAAGAAACAACACCGAAAAGATTCCCGAACAAACGGAGCAATCTGTGCTTGCAATCGTGCGTAAAGCGAACTGAGTTCAATGCAGCCGTGCCTACAGATTTTACGCACAGAGCATGCCTGTGATACACGGAAATGGTCAGACAATAACCCTGACCCCTTATTGGAAAGATAAGAGCCTCTAGTTTCCAACAATAACAGTCATGAGACGGCGGGACAAAAAACAGCTGTGTGCTGTTGCGTATTTCCGGCAGAATCCAACATGTTGGGAGGATCTTTAAAAAAAATGTATACACTACTGTAAAACAAAAAATATTTTGCGACTTGTTTTAGAAAGCCCTTTCTAGATATATGGGCCACCGTGTTTGGCCCATATATAAACTCTGTGCGATCAAGTAAGTGAAGTGAAGTCAAGAAGACTCTTTGCTGTAGCTCTGGTGAGCAGTGTGGAAGCTGGGAGAACCATTGATGGAGCTCTGGAGAGCAGCATTGGAGTCGTGAGAACCCTCAACCAAGCATGAGACATTAGAGTAGATCTCTGGAGAACTCACGATGGAGCTCCAGAGAGCAGCGTGGAAGCTGGAAAAACCCTTGATGGAGCTTTTAAGAAAGGAACAAAGGTGACCCCACCTGGATCCCTAGGAGTTGAGAGGATGATGATGATAATGAGAAGGAATAAGATGGCAATGCGTCTGGGACTGAAAATCGTTCAGATGGTGTAGGTGGAAGAAAGGATGATAAGAATGGCTGAACTGAGAATGACTGTGAACCACGGGAGGGTGATTGTGTGAGAGATGAGATAGAACAGGTGGGCGGTGCTTCAAGTAAAAGAGTTCAAGTGGTGGCTATTCACAGGTGCAGTAATGTGAGAGATGGATAGACAGATTGAGGCATTGTGTATTGCTCCGGTCTACTGTCACAGAGGGGGAAAAATCAAAAAACAAAGCTTTTTAACTGTCTATGGCCATAAGTATGGACCTAAAGAACTTAGATTTCCGATTCAAGTGGAAATTAGTTTTCTCCAAGGAGCAGAGACCAGGGCCGCTGCAGTTCTGCTTCAAAAGCAGCAATATGAAGTGCTTTAAGCTTGTTCCTGCTGAATGTTCATGGCATATGACTGATTATGCTATAAGAACAGTTTTTTCTACTCTAACCCATTCCTGCAAGACGATGGCAGACAAACAGAAGACAATATTTGCATAAATGGGGAGATTGTTAAAAAATGTTTTCATTCTTATCGTTTTATTTAACTTAAACTTGGATTTTACTGTTGGATTTACCCTGCACAGATAAGTGGGTATAGAAAATGGATGGATGTTTCTTTTTCATTCAGTGCATGCAGTACATTTTTGCCGGAGCTGCAGGCAGACCCAGTTGTAGAAACAAATTACATGGGGGGCATTCCATTTTTTCAGGGGGGGAACACTTTTTAAAAAAAAACATTTTATATGCTTGAGGCTGAACAGTGGCTTTGTGACCACTCCTACAGTGCTGAGAAAGAAATTCTCAATAAAATCCCAAAATCTAAAAAAACTAACAAAGAGAAGCAATTGTGTAGGCAGTGTTGCCAAATTAGGCAGGCTTCCACTCAATTAGGCTTCTTTTGAACACATTAAGCTGGAACAAAAATAGCTTATGGGCAGGTTGTAAAAATTTGGGAAGCTTTTCACAACGTTTGTTAGGCTTTTAGAAAGAATTACTGACAAAATATATCAAAATAGTTGTTAATGTATGGCAGAAAACTATTACCATTTTAATAAAATGCCATCTCCTTGAACTCACTTTACTAGTCAATTTATCTTTTAAATCATCAATGAATAATAGTTATAATGAATAATATTGATCAATAATAAAACAAAAAAAGAATAATGGTTAATCAAGTGTCACTATGAAATTGTATTGGTCAATGAAAACGCCCCAAGAGGGCTTGAGTTCTACTGATCAACTTAAAAATACTACTCATGTTGGGAAGCTATTGATAAAAATAAAATGTCTCTGGTTGATATGTCATGACTGTTAAAGTGATCTTGTGTGTTATTTGGTTGCCTGATTGTACATTTTGTGCGGAGCCCGTACCGTTTTTTTCTTTGCTTCAGCGCAGTTATGTGCTAATCTCATGTTCTTATGTGCTTTTAACATAAGAAAGTTTGAGATTTGGGCTTGTTTTTTTCTTTTAAATTGGGCAGGTTTTATGCTGGGTTTGGGCTGGAAACTAAAGGCCCGTTTACACTACACTTTTTTAACCGAGCCGAAACCAGTCCGAGCTCGGTAACCGAGATAACTCTTGTGTGTAAACGGTCAGCAGACTGAACCAGATCGCGCTAAACATAACCGGACCGCGCTAACTGCAGACCAGCTCTTGAGTAGGTCTCGGCCTGGTTTTATTTCTGGCCCAGTTTTTTGATAAAGAGCGCATGAGCAGACCGCGTCATCTCCTTACAGTCAGCTGACTGTCCGCGGGTTTTCCGGCAGTCTGGCTGCACGTCCCGATTCACACACCATTCAGACAAATTTCAGACATTCATAATAATACTAGCTTCCTTACCATGCCACATGGTTTCCAGAGATGAATCTGCTTAGCAGCGCAATGAACCTCAGCATCTGTCGTTGTTTCCTGCGTCTGTAAATCCTTATTAGACGTTCGTTTGTCTCATCCACTTCCCAAAAAAGCCAACTTTCTCAAGTAAATTCACCAATGGTTGCCTTCTTCCCCTGACTCTCTGCAAACACCGAAATATCACAATATCAAGCATAACTTCCTGAATGTTACGTGCGCCGCACTGTTTGTTTTGCTGCTACCGCCTTCAATCCCAGAGAGCGGTAGTACCGCAGATCGCCACTAGGGGGCGAGGAGCAACCAAGGAACCGAGATAAGCTTTGTGTGTAAACGGGTCGGCTTGTCTTGGATAACTGATCCAAGCTCGGACTGGTCTCGGCATGGCTCGGTTTTTAAGTGTAGTGTAAACGGGGCTTAACAGTGAGATACGGCAACCTGTAGTGCTGTCGTGACTCAAAGGTCAAGCATAAGCATAAACGCTGATAAACATGAGCACTGGTGTTAGGCTGAACAATGTAAAGTAAAAATTCATAATAGAAGAGGTTCTGTAATTACAGCAGTTAGGGAGCACAAGGATCAGAACAATGCAGAGTTCCCTTCTGCCTGCAAGTAACCTCTAAGTAAAACTCTGCCAAACTCTTCAGTTTTGGCAGAGCCGTGGCGTCTCTGAAGGCTATTCCAAAAAAGTTAAAAAACAAAACAACTGGACTTTTTTTCGAAGTTTGAAGACATTTCGCTTCCTATCCAGACAGCTTTCTCAATTCAAAATGTCTGGAGTAGTGTGGAGTTGCAAGCTTTATAGTACTGCCCAACAAAGACCTTGTAATGGCCAACCCCTTAGTAAGTCGTTAATGTCATTGTTGGCCTGCAAATTAAACCAAAACTGGTCCACGCCTCTGCAATGGGGAGTCATTAGGGTCGGTATTGGCCTGGCTTACAAGACTGATGTTTTGATCACCCATACGGAGGTGAGGATTGTGGCGATAATAGACCCCTTGCATCTGACGTCACAGTCACGTGATCGGGGGTGCGCGCCTCCATCTTGGTGGGCACGCTAGCCTGACAGCCCATCTACTACATGACAAAACGGGTGATTTAGAGCGTACTTTTAGTTAGTTTATTTTTGGAATCTAAACAATGCCTACGACTTGTTGTGCTCCCGGTTGCACACAGAGGCATTCCAAATCGTTGGATGTACGTTTCTGTCGTTTATTTGACTGGGGGAGCCATCATACTACGAGAGAATTTGCAGTCTACACTTCATCTCCGGTAAATACAACTTAATTCTGCTCTATTCATTGTTCTACTTAAATAGCGGCGGAGAGGAGGTGGCGATCGCTAGACGGGCCAGAGAAGCGGCCCATGTAGCAATCGCTACAGCAGCCGTCGCTGTCTGAAGCAGCAGACAGCGGCAGCTTCTCCGGCCCGTGTAGAGATCGCTACACGGGCCGGAGAAGCCGCTGTTGCTGCTGTAGCCGCCGCTGTCTGGAGCAGCAGGAAGCGGGTGCTGCTCCAGACAGCGGCGGCTCTCCGGCCAGTGTAACGATCGCCACCTCCCCTCCGCCCGTTCACGGGCGCTAATACTTCTGTGTTTACGCTGCAATGTCGCCGACACCCCCACCCATTTTAACAAGACAAAAACACCAAAATAATCCGTAGTGAACTATGTTTTTTTAACCTACCGGGCGGGTCTTCCTGCCCGACTCCGCGTTCGTATGTTACACAAACATGTCTGAACATCCATCCATCCATGTTCTGACCCGCTTAATCCCTCATGGCGTCGCGGGCGTTTGCTGGAGCCTTTTTCCTGATAGAAAATAATTGCAGCCGTCCAGTGGTTTCAGGGGCTTTCGTGCTCTCTTGTCCGTACTGGCCTGCGTGTTTATAAAGCAGCTGTGTCGCGGTACGAAACCCTTGGCAGCATTTCACAGACTCGCTCCGTCCCTTCAGGCTTTTGCTGTGTGGATCTGGCAATCTGATACCATCAACCATCAACTTAGTCTTAAAACGATCTTGTGATACGTTATCTAAAGGAGAAAAATACCCGGAGAACTCGTCATTTCGTCAAATGGCGTGCCAACCAATATGGCCGCCACGCAAGGGGTTCTGGGTAACGGAGTCACGCGGTTGCAAGGGGTCTATTGGAAGGAATCAACCCTATAGCTGTGTTGTAAGTATTTGAGAGTTGGAACCTAAGTCCTCCTCCTCTGTTTAAGGTTGGTTTTCCTCTCTTAACGTAGATGGCTTCTTTACCCCTTTCAAACCATCTGTAATTGGCTATATATATACACAAATACACACACATATATATATACACACACACACACACACACACACACACATATACATATACACATATATATATATATATATATATATATATATATATATATATATATATATATACATATATCTATATCTATATACACACACATATATACACACACATATATATATGTAAATATGTATATATATATATATATATATATATATAAATTCAATTCAATTTATATAGCACAAATTCATGAAGCATGTCATCTCAAGGCACTTTACAAAGTCAAATTCAATCAGATTATACAGATTGGGTCAGATTATACAGATTGGTCAAAAATTTCCTATATAAGGGAACCCAGTTGATTGCATCAAAGTCCCGACAAGCAGAATTCACTCCTGGAGAAGCTAGAGCCACAGGGAGAGTCGTCTGCATTGTTGATGGCTTTGCAGCAATCCCTCATACTGAGCAAGCATGAAGCGACAGCGGAAAGATAACTCCCCATTAACGGGAAGGAAAATCTCCAGCAGAACCGGGCTCAGTATGAACGGTCATCTGCCTCGGTCATTTGACTTAATTGAGTTGAGGCAAAATATCTATCACCCCTGGTGGTTGTCTGTGGTATAGGTGATAGGAACCTGACTCATAAAGGCCTTCAGTTTTGTAATGAAATGGAAAAAGTATTAACAATAAACATCAATCATAATGTTATACCAAAATTTGATTTTTTATTTAATTTTTATTTAAGGGTCCGGCCTCCAAGGAGACTGGTAAAATTCTGGCCCTCTGACAAATATAGTTGATGACCCCTGCCCTATAGTTTGAAGAAGACTTATTATTAACATGAACAAACTGGAATCTGTCCGATAGATAAGATTTAAACCAGCCTAATGCTTTCCCCTTAATCCCTACAGTATGCTCAAGTCTTTATAGGAGAATATTGTTAACTTTCCATTAACAGTTAAAGGAGCAAGAAGCGAAATTTCATTGTTTCAGATATAAAGAACTAAAAACTATTTTTGTGAAGAAATAAAGGTATCTTATGAGAGGGACTATGGTTAAACGACACACATTATCTCTCTGTGTTGTTCTCAAATCTCTTGTTTACATATCCGAGCTGGCCGCGCTTACACTCATGTGCATGTGTGGCCTTACATGCACTTGAACAACTGCCCCCTCCCTGCCCATAATGGCGGAAAGCACGCCCATTGGATCAAATCATTCTCTTGCTAACAGCAAGAGAAACTTTTTTAGGTGTCCTATAACACTATTTAATGGACACCCTCCACCCCATCAGAATTGAGTATTCACCCAGACTATGGTATAATTCAAGTTAAACTATCCCTCTCCCTTTTAGCGAATAGTTTTTTTTTCATATTTTCTGGTAATTTGTTTTTTGCTTTGAATAGTGTTAAAGCTGTTTGTATATCCGCAAGATCTGTGAAATTTAGTATTTTTGATTGGAGAAATAATGAAGTGGTGTGGTCTCTGTATCCAGCTCCATGACTAATCCATATTGCTTTCTGTTACAGAATGTATAATGGTTGTATTACACTTTGACAATTATTGCCCCAAACCGCTACGCAGTTATTGAGGTATGGAAGAACGGCTGACCAGTATAGAATGTGAAGTCATTTGTAATCCAGAACCTGTTTTGTCCTATTCAATACTGCCTCCCCTCTCGACACTTAAGCTTGTACATGTCTAATGTGAGATTTCCAGAATATTTGTTCATCAATAAATACTCCCAGGAAATTAATTGTATTCACCCTTTCAAATTTAAACCCATTTTAATGACCTTGCAACTGTGGTTTAGTTCTTCTATATGCAAATAGAATGACTTTGCATTGTTTTCTTAATAGTTTTTCTTATAGGACAGTTTTTATCATATAACTATCTAAATATTCTTAGAAATTAATCATATGCAGTGTTTGCTTTGCTGTTATTAAAATTCAATTACATTTTTTCATGTTATTATATATAAAACACCAATTTTGTCCCACTAGGACATTTTAAAATGCATTTAGTGTGTTCTCTGTTGTCTCCCTTCTGTATTCTATTTTTTTTTGTTATGTTGATCAATTTATAGCTTTGGTCGTATATTATTAAAACAGACAAATGATCACTGATATTATTAATCCATTTACTGTGTTACCTGTGTCCTTTTCAAATATGCTATCAACATGAGGGGCTAGTTAGCGTAGTTGGTATGTTAATCTTTGGATACAGATTTATACTACACACACACACACACACTCACGCACGCACACACACACACATATATATATATATATATATATATATATATATATATATATATATAGAGAGAGAGAGAGAGAGAGAGAGAGAGAGAGAGAGAGAGAGAGAGAGAGTTAAATATAGAGTATAAAATCCTCTTGTCAGCTTGCCAGCTGGTTTCAATAAAAAATAATAAGGTTTGCTTTGACTTGAAATATTTTACTCCTGCTGTGTCGTCAATTTAAGATAAACTAAGTAAAAGGAAGCTTTTTGCATACCTAGCCTGATGTCCTCGGATGTGACTCTGGATGATTATTGCTTTTTGTTTGAAAAACTTAAAATTCCTTCTACAGAGGAAGCCCCTAATGTTCCTCTGAATGGTGATGGCTGCCCATGTCTGAGTAGTGCTCCACTTGTCCTCCAACTTCTGGTACAGAGCCTCCTTTAGAAACACCTATAAACCCATTCAATAAATTAGAAAATATTGCATTATTATTTCAACAGAAAAATCACCCAGAATCAGTCTAAGTTAATCAGTAAGCACAATAGTCTAACTGATTGATTACAGTTGAACTCATGTTTTTTATCTTTTTTGTTCATCGTGATCATTTTCTCATTACAGCTAATGAAACACAACATTTCATTTATTAGATTATAGTATTAAATCACACTGATAAAAACATTTTGAAACAGAAATGTGAGCTCAAGGAAAAGTACCTTTCAAATATAATCTTTAAGTGGGTATTAGACAACCTGCTTAAATGTTATTTTCAAAAGGTATTTTTAAACTGACAACTAGCTTCATCAAAATATAATCTCTAATTTATTGAATATGACCAGTATTTAGACAAATGTAGTTTAATACATTCATGTGCCCCTGTTTTAAGGGGTAAATATTTTGTAAGGGTAAATATTTTGCTACCTTGGTGCGTCCCAGTTGGTACTGTCCCTCCTCAGCATCGACCACATTTAGCAGAGTAACTGACAGCGCTATGTCTGACAAGGGGCTAGACTGCTGATTCAGCAGAAACCCATACCTGTAGTAGAATAGTATAAAAAATTTTACTTAGCTCAAGTGATTGCTTGGTCACTTGTTGTATTTGAAAATTGTTTAGCTGTCTACATATTTAATGAAAGCTACTGAACATAAAATAAAGAACAAAAAATAATAATCATGCAAAAATATTACATTAAGGCAACTCAAACTGTTATGTATGACAAACGTGACTCAACCCAATCTGTAGCAGCAGTTTTGAAAATGTTCCTTGGCCAAAGATATCTGCTTAAATGTAGAACTCTATAGTGAGGGTGCAGATGTTTTGTTTTCAAAGATATCAAAAAAATATGAATCATGATGAACCATACAGCACAATGCCAAAGAAGGGGTTGAAAATGGATGGAAGTCGATGGAAAGCAAGACAAGTTCTGCACTTTGCATTTAAAACAAGGATGTGTCTGTGTGTGTGTGTGTGTGTGTGTGTGTGTGTGTGTGCGCGTGCGTGCGTGCGTGCGTGCGTGTGTGTGTGTGTGTTTGTGTGAATGCGTGCGCGTGTGTGTGACTTCACCTCTGAACAAAGCATGAGTACTGAATCCTGATAGGAAAACCTTCTTTCCACATGTGAATTGTTTCCAGTACTCCAGCACATCTCAGCTGAACAGACACATAGGCTACATCAAAGATCCCAGGAAGCTGACAAAAGAAAAATTAGATGCAGCATTTAGTCTTGTTGTGCTGAAAAGTAAAATTCACAAGTTAATGTCAGATTATTATGTTGTTTAAAAAATCTAAACTGATTCTTACTGATATAAGCCATTCATTTAACACCTTATGTAATTGACATTTCTGTGCTGTGTTCATGGATTTTGTCTATGTAGAGAAAGATTATTAAATAAATTAAAAAGATATATATCTTTAAGCAAGATTTGTATCTACCATATTCTGAACAAGCAAACATTTTAAAATGTAAATGAAGTTTGAAAAGTCATCATACATGAACAACAGTCAAGAGAAAACCCAATACCTCCCATGGTTGTTTCCCATTTAAGACTTGACAGATATTTTGTAACTTAAAAAGCAGTAAACACAGAACAAGCTGAAAACAAAGCTCAGTTATTTCACACATCTAAATCCAGTAACATCTGTTGTCCTGCACATTTTGATTGTTCGGTTTCAGTCAAAGGAAAGCATTTGGTTTATAGTAGTTTTTACCTTGGCAAAATTTGGCTTCAGACAATGGATGATGGTCGTTTTGCACCTACAAACGTAAGCAGGAATAGTAGGATTAGTCTATCCAATCAGTCAAGAAAAATAACTTTTCAACCGATTATTATCTAGCACTGAACTTTTTTGTAGATCTGCAAAATTCATTATATGAAATGTTAATGTTCTCTGCATCTATTAAAAATGTACTTACATAAGGACACAAACAAGCTGATCATCAGCACAAAGCAGATTCTGTAGAACAGTCTGTTATTTGTAAAATCCGAGTTGCTTCAAGCAATGTTCTAGCACTGGCAAAGAAAATTTTCTCGCTTTCTTATGTTACAAAAATTTATATTGTTTGAAATGTGATCCTACATTTGGCATTGGAATTTTAACCACTTTTTTCTTGCTAGGTGGACAAAACTGTCATTTTCCTGGTACTTTTTCAATATTTTTGTTAAAATTTAGAAAGCAAAAACACTGTATTTTTAGTGATACACAATTTCAAGGGAACTCAGGTTTTTTCCATTGTGAACGTAAAACAATATCTATTGCTAATATGAGTACAAATAATAACCAAATCAAGATTCACATAGATAATCACTGAAAATCAAATGCAACAAGTTTAAAATGACATACTGGGACTGTTGTTTGCATCTAGAGAGTAAGGCTCAGGCCTTGACCAAGACTTTTTTTAGTTGGAGTCTCTGAAAATTGCTGATTTTTAAAATTACACCCTCTTTTCCCTGCTATTTACAAGTGCAAATGGTTATGTTGTTCAAATAAACCTGAATTTCTGCTTACAGTCAAAGTGCTTTCACTGTTTAACAATTTTTTTTTTCAATTTTATTTATTTCACAATACATGTCTTCTCAAGGCACTTTACCAATTCAAATTCAATCAAATCATACAGACAGATTGGTCAAAAAGTTTCCTATCTAAGGAAACCCGGCAGAGTGTATCAAGTCTTGACAAGCAGCATTCACTCCTCCTGAAAGAGCGTAGAGCCACAGTGGACTGTCGTCTGCATTGTCAATGGCTTTGCAGCAATACCTCATGCTGAGCATGCATGTAGCAACAGTGGAGAGAAAAACTCCCCTTCAACAGGAAAGAAAATCTCCAGCAGAACCAGGCTCAGTGTGAACGGTCATCTGCCTTGACTAACTGGGGGTTAGAGAAGACAGAGCAGAGACACAAAAACACAGAAGCACACACTGATCCAGGAATCCTTTCTATGTTTCATGGTACTGGCAGATGATCCCAGATGGTGCCACAGCGAACTGAATGCCAGTCCAGGTGTACCTACTATGAAGAGAAAAAAGACGGAGAAGAAAAAGTTAAAAGTTGAAATATCATCAAACAATGCAAATTGCAGAAAAGTAGGATAACTCAGCAGAGTGAGAAAAATAAACCCTGATGTCCTCCAGCAGTCTAAGCATAACTAAAAAGATAGCTCGGGATAATCTAAGCCACTCTAACTATTAGCTTTATCAAACAGGAAAGTGTTAAGCCTAGTCTAGCAGAGCACCAGTGCTCCAGAAACAGCAGGTCTAGCGCTCAAAAAACAACTAAATTGGATGAAAAATGGCACTTCCAACTTCACATAAGCAGATCCCAAAAACACAGCCACACAAACAGCTGACATGCAGCAGGCGTAACAAAGACGCACACCGCAACCTGCCCAACTATGGAGGCGTCTGCCCCCCGATCAATCAGTGGTTCGCTCTGATCAGCACCTGGCGCACACAGAGTGGGATCTTGGAACACAATCTCACCAGAATAGCAAAATAGTACAAAATAATTTAATTTATCATTATTTTGTTTAAATTTCAGCTTTGATTTGATTTTAATTGAACTTTTATTGATCTCACAATGGAGAAATTCACTTCTGCATCATAACCCATCCCCTTGGGGAGCAGTGGGCTGCCACTGTGCGGCGCCTGGGGAGCAATCGGGGGTTAAGGGTCTTGCTCAGGGACCCAGAGTGCAGGCGGTGGGGATCGAACTGGGTACTTGCAACCTTCTCAGAGTGCAAGCCCACTGCTCTAACCACTAGCCCAACACTTTCCCCTTTATTGCCATGATTTAGGTTTTTCTTTGTTTTTGTTGGACTTTTCTGGACTAATTAGTTTTCACTCCCATCAGTCATCTGTCCCCATCTAATCAGCTCAGATCAGCTCCACTTGCTGCCACTAATTACAGTCAACTCTGCTCACCTGTTCATTTGCCTACTTATACCTGCCTCAGTCATTCACTCTGTGCCAGAATATCTCTACTAGTTCTTGTGTACTCTGCCAACTGGATTTTACTTCCCTGTTCTTGTTCAGCTCTCACTAATGTGTGCTTCCAGTGCCTGCGTGCTGCTCAAAGTCTGCCTAGTTCCCTGTGAGTTCTAGCTGTTTGCTCAGCCTGTTCTGTTGGTTCCTCCTTAGTGATGGTGAGATGAAGCCTCATGAGGCATTGAACCACTTGAACCAACTGGTTCGAGAAAAGGTTCATTACTTGATGCTTCATGTGCACACGAAACCACCTACTGGCCAGGTGTATAATCACAGCCAGCTGTATCTTAACACGGGTGATGCATTGAATTTTTGTCTATTATGACTCTTGGGAATGACTTCACAAAAGGTGTAGGACGAAATAATTTGTCTACATAAATTTCATATACACATGTGTATAATAAAACATTGTTTGAATGTATTCTCTGTGTGTAATTATTCCCAAAATAGTAGTGACGTGATATGGCATGTTGTGTAATAATGTTTTTCTGTGACTCTAGAAAAATGGCATTGGCTTAATCAGGCAGAGGACAATGAAAGTGCTTGTGGAACTAGGCAGGGGTAGTGAATAGGCTAATGCTTGTGTAACTTGGATGATTTCATGCATTTTTATTAAGAAACAACAATTTCTCCACAGTTTTTGGTTTCAAATGATTTCTCTTTTTTGATACTACTTCTCCAGCCTTTGAAAAGACACGCTCACATGGCACAGATGATGCTGGGGTGCATAAATAAATAAGTGCAAGTATGTACAGATTGGGGTACTGTGACCAATGATTAGCCCAGTACTATACGGTCCCACATTTTCCCCTCAGCAGCAACACTGAAGCACACAGAGGTTCCCGCTGTGTCTTTACGCACGATCCAGCTGCTGATGTCTCCTCTCTTTTCAGCTCAATGCAATTCTAGACAGTAACAGTTTATAACCTATATCACCTTTCACAGCAACAGGTTTCTCATCTCAGTCGACCAGACAAATCTCTATTGCTCTCCTCACTGCGCTCTGGGCGGTGAGGTGGGAGGATTTTACCCGATGGTGCGCTGCGTGCGAGGGATAAACAGGGGGGAAATGCATAAATAAAAACTGTAAATGGCTCCTATACAGTGATCATAGGAGCTGACCGGTCTGAGATCAACCTCCTGATGTTACAAGTGCTTTAAAATGACTCTTAAAAGTGCGCACCCAAATTACAAGTAACGTAATTTTGCGCACCTGAATTAAAGCGCAAGGCAGCAGCGCACCGAAGCGCCACGGTTCTGTTTTGTTTAAAACAAAAGATCATGAAACACAGCCATAACTCTCCTAGTGACTTTAATTGGCACACTTTGCTACGGGTGTGAGGACATTAAACATAATGATTCACGTTTTGAATGGTGAACGGTGATAAAGGCCCCTGGGTTCGAGGGAAAGGAGGGGGGAGAGGAGCAAGCGCTGAGGCACAGAAATACGGTGCATGTAGTTAAAAAATGCAGAATTAATAAAAACAACTTATAAACAGACGTAGCGTTTTAAACTGCATCTGGTTAGCAGAACTATTTTATGATCCAGAGTGCAGCCATCACTGAAGGCAATATCTGGCAGCAGCTCTCTTCCCCCACCCCCTTTCCTCCTGCGTACGCAGTACAGGACCTTACCGGCTCACTTTCACCACTGGTTAAGACTAAAATTATTCATAACTCTGATCGCTCTTCCTGCTGCTCTATTAACATGAACTGCAGCAGGAATTACTGATGGCCACAAGCTGTGAAAGAAGCTGAAACATCTCAGCAGAAGGCGGAGTTTTTATCGTCCGCTGCCCAGATGGGCGTTGGGATTTTTATGCGTGAAAATGCCATGTTTGCGTGTGACCGTGTGAAGTCAGTGACGGTCAATGCGTGATAGTTGTTTTAATCCTGTTTTAATCACTGGTTCTGGTCTACCACTGCCTGCTTCACCTTTTCAGGTCTGGTTCTGCATGCCTGCCTGACTCATCAGCCACCACTCATCTGTTAAGTATGTTTATGTCTGCTTGCATCATCAGCCACTAACCATTCACTTCAATAAAAATTTTAAAACGTAACTCTGTTGTCTGGCTGAATTATCGGGTTCTCAGACTATTAGTCATTACATTACGTTCTGGCCAAAAACATGAACCCGTGACCGGCACTGAGTTTACAATCTGGTTTCTAAGTTATGATGGACACCTGGGCTCTGTTTACGCAAGGCAAGGCAAATTTATTTGCATAGCACAATTCAGTACAGAGACAATGCAAAGTGCTTTACATGATTAAAATATAGGAAAATAAAACAGAATAATAGCAAGCAGGAATAAAATGTAGAAACTAAAAAAGTTGAACTAGTGATGTTTCAGTAGAACTGTTTAACTAGAACAGTCGAAGGCAGTCCTAAACAAATGTGTTTTTAATCTTGATTTAAAAGAACTGAGGCTTTCCGAACTTTTACAGTTTTCTGGAAGTTTGTTCCAGATAAGTGGAGCATAGGAACTAAATGCTGCTTCTCCGTGTTTGGTTCTGGTTCTAGGTATGCAGAGTAGGCTGGAGCCAGAAGACCTGAGTGGTCTGGAGGGTTGATACACTGATAACAAGTCTGTGATGTACAGTATTTAGGTGCTAAGCAATTCAGGGATTTATAGACTAACAGAAATATTTTAAAGTCTATTCTCTGAGATATAGGGAGCCAGTGTAAGGACTTTAGAACTGGGGTGATGTGCTCTACTTTCTTAGTCTTAGTGAGGACACGGGCAGCAGCGTTCTGGATTAGCTGCAGCTGTCTGATCCACTTTTTAGGCAGACCTGTGAAAACACCGTTGCAGTAATCAATTCGACTAAAAATAAACGCATGGATTAGTTTTTCCAGATCCTGCTGAGACATTGGTCCTTTAATCCTGGAAATGTAGAAGGCCAACCTTGTAATTGTCTTTTGATGCTTTTGGAGGTTCAGGTCTGAGTCCATCACTACACCCAGATTTCGGGCCTGATCAGTGGTTCCTAGCTGAAGCGACTGAAGCTGTGTGCTAACTTTTGATCCCTCCTCTATTGGTCCAAATATTATTACTTCAGTTTTGTTTTTATTCAATTGAAGAAAATTTTGGCACATCCAGGCATTGATTTCTTCTAGGCATTTACTCAGTGCTTGAACTGGTTCATAGTCACCTGGTGACATGGTGATGTAAAGCTGTGTGTCGTCTTGTTTTTTATGATCTGAGCTAGGGGGAGCATGTAGATATTGAAGAGGAGGGGGCCCAGGATGGACCCTTGGGGAACCCCACATGTGATTTTTGTCATCTCTGATGTAAAGTTACCTACAGACACAAAAAAGTCCCTGTCCTTTAAGTAGAATTTAAACCCATTGAGAGCTGTACCAGAGAGGCCGACCCAGTTCTCCAGGCGTTCTAACAGAATGGAGTGAACGACAGTATCGAATGCTGCACTGAGGTCCAATAGTACCAACACTGTGGATCTTCCACAGTCTGTATTTATATGGATGTCATTAAACACCTTGATAAAGGCGGTCTCTGTACTGTGGTGAGCACGGAAGCCAGACTGGAAAACGTCAAAGCGGCTGGTCATTGTTAAGAAGGTGTTTAATTGTTGAAACACAGCTTTTTCAATAATCTTACTGATAAGGGGGAGGTTTGAGATGGGCCTGTAGTTCTGGAGTAGTAGTTTGTCTAAACTGTTCTTTTTCAGCAGTGGTCTGATAATTGCTGTTTTTAGGGACTGCGGGAAAACCCCTGACAGAAGGGACGTGTTTATTTTCTGAGTCAAATCAGACGCTATGACAGGCAAAACTTTCTTAAAGAAAGCTGTGGGTAGAACATCAAGGCAGCAGGAAGAGGAACTTAGCTGCTGCATGATCTCCTGTAAGCTTTTGTAGTTTATTTGGCTGAATTGGGACATTTGGTCAAGATCAATTCTAGTTGGAGACAACTTTGGTACTGAACTTGATATGTATGTACAAACTGATCCTCTGATCTTTAGGATTTTCTCAGTAAAGAAGTTAGCAAATTCATTGCAGGCCCTGGTGGAGTGGAGTTCAGAAGCCACGGACACAGGAGGATTTGTTAACCTGTCGACTGTGGCAAATAACGCACGAGCATTATTAATGTTCTTGTTGATGATCTCAGAGAAGAAAGATTCTCTTGCATTTTTCAGTTGTAAGTTATATCTGTAAAGTCTCTCTTCATAGAATTCATAGTGAACCTGGAGTCTGGTCTTTCTCCACCTGCGTTCAGCTTTTCGACACTCCCTTTTTTCACTTCTAACTGCTGGAGCATTTCTCCAAGGAGATTTTTTCTTCCCGGAAAAAACTTTCACTTTAATTGGAGCAATGCAGTCAATGATGTCTGAGACTTTAGAATGAAAGTTATTGTCATGTTCTGTTCTGGTTTATGTTTATTATTTGGTTAGTAGCTCTTTCCTGCCTCTGGGTTTATTTCCGTTTTGGATTCTAGTTTAGCCTCTTTATTGTGTTAGTTATCTGGTCCCTGTTTTAGCTCTGATTTTAGTTCTGTGCTTGTTTTGTTCGGTTTCATCTTAGGACTGTGCGACAGTCAGCTGTCTGAGTTTCTATACTGGCTGTCACTCCCAGAGCCTCTCCAGAGACTGATTGTGAGACTTTTCTTTATCAAAGGACTGTCATTATCCTGCGACTCAGCCTGTAGCCAGGCTTCATCCACAGCCTGTAGCCAGGCCTCATCCACAGCCTGTAGCCAGGCCTCATCCACAGCCTGTAGCCAAGCCTCATCCACAGCCTGTAGCCAGGCCTCATCCTCAGCCTGTAGCCAGGCGACTCCTGTATCCTGTAGCCCGGCGCCATCCAAAGCTTTAAGCCAGGCGCCACCTGTAGCCTGTAGTCTGGCGCCCCCCTCAGCCTGTAGTCTGGCGCCCCCCTCAGCGTGTAGTCTGGCGCCCCCCCTAGCCTGTAGTCTGGCGCCCCCCCTAGCCTGTAGTCCGGCGCCGTCTCCAGCCGCTAGTCCGGCGCTGTCTCCAGCCGTTAGTCCGGCACCTTCCTCAGCTTTTAGCCCAGCGCCAGGTTCTGCTCCCTCACTCTCTAGGCGTCGGGTCCTGAGGGTCCTGTTCCGCCGTCGGCTTCCGAGGGTCCTGGTCCGCCGTCGGCCTCCGAGGTTCTGGCTCCGCCGGGGTTGCCCGCCGCGACGCCTGCAGCGGACTCTGGTTCGCCAGGGTCGCTCCGTCGCGATGCCCACATCGGACTATGTCTCTCTGGGGCCGTCTTCCTGGACGCCCGCCGGATGACCTTACTCGCCGGGGTCGTCCTCCGGGACGCCCACCAGAACGACTGATTCTCCGGGGCTGTCATCCTGGACGCCCGCCGGAGCACCTGGCTCGCCGGGACTGTCCACCGGGACGCCCGCCGGACCGTCTGATTCTTCGGGGTCATCCTCCAGGACGCCCACCAGACTCTTGTTTCTTTTTTCCTTGAGACTGTTGTTTGTTTTGGTTCGCCCTGTCGGGTTGTTTTTTGTTTTTGTTTGCACAGTTGTGAACTTCTCGCGTCCGCTCGCCCGGTTCTGGGTTGTTTTGTTTTGTAATTACGCTGTCCCTCCGTCCTGTAACCCCCACCACCCACCCGGTCTAATCTGTTTTGTTTTCGGTTCGAAGAACATCTAGAATCCGTCCTTGAGGGAGGGGCTCTGTCATGTTCTGTTCTGGTTTATGTTTATTATTTGATTAGTAGCTCTTTCCTGCCTCTGGGTTTATTTCCGTTTTGGATTCTAGTTTAGCCTCTTTATTGTGTTAGTTATCTGGTCCCTGTTTTAGCTCTGATTTTAGTTTCATCTTAGGTCTTAGGTTTATTTTCTAGAGTCCTGTCTGCTCCCTTAATCACTCCCACCTGTCCTTGATTAGTTTCCCTCCGCTCACCTGTCTGTCCGCCGATTTAAACCGGCTTTAGTTCTCTGCTCCCCGTCGGTTTGTCTCTTGTCATCCATTCATTCGTTGCCTCAGTCTGGTCCCTTTTGGTAAGAACCCTCAGCACCTTGATCCTGTCTATTTTTAACCTGTCCTGTCTGTTCTGCCCAGTTCTGTTCGCTGTCAGTTTGTTGTCCGGATGTCTGCCTTACGGTCTGTTGGATTCTGTTCACCCATCTGTTTCCCTCTAATAAACACCATAAAACGCATGGAGACCGTGTCTGGCTGAATACTGGTTCATCCCCACTCAGATCATTACAGTTATCTACTAACTCATCTACTGAGTTGCAGCTCAAGGTTGAAGTAGAAGAGTAAGCTTGAATAAAAGTTTCCATGGCATTGTCCTTAAAGGTGCGTTATCTTACGATGTCCCTTTGGCTCAATGAGTCACTGGAAATTATGCATTCAAAGGTAACAGAAAAGTGATCAGATAGGGCAACATCAGTTACATTGACCTTTGAAATCTTTAGACCTTTAGTGATGATCAAGTCTAAAATATGTCCCTGTTTGTGCGTTGGTTGTTTAACATGTTGAGTTAAACCAAAGTTTCTAAGTGTGTCTTTTGCACTTCTGTCTTCAGGGTTGTCAACATGAAAGTTATAGTCATAATCGATGCATATCACAGATAACTAAGATCATTAAAAAAGTTTGATGTGGACTTAGGAGGCCTGTAAACATTCAGAAACATAGTTCGTACCGGGCTCTTTACCTGGAGAGCCAAATGTTCAAAAGAGTCAAATTTTCCCAAAAACACCTTTTTAAACTTTAGTGAATCATTAGATAATGTTGCCACTCCCCCACCTTTCCTTAGCTGTCTGCTCTCAAAAAGAAAATTGTAGTTTGGATGAGTTGACTCCAACAGAATATGTGCTTCATTAAGTTCATGTAACCATGTTTCTGTTAAAAACATTACATCAAGATTATTGTCAATAATGAAGTCATTAATTAAAAGGGATTTTCCTGACAGAGATCTAATGTTTAATAAACCCAGTTTATATGACTTAGTGGTTGATGTTGTCTCTGTGACAGGTTGCATCTGACAGTTTATGACTTTTAAGTACGATTGATTATTCCTGTTTGTTATCCTTTTGTTCTTCTTTTTTCTGCCACGTATCATCACAGATATTCCATATTCTCTGACAAGAGGCCCAGGCTGATGCTGGAAACAGTCATGTCTGATAAACGTGCTGCCAGGGCCCAGTCTGTATCACAGAGAAGTTATCTGAAGGTCCTGAGCACAGGAATGTTCCGTGATACGTAGAGGAGAATCTGGGGCTCTGCGGCCTTTGGAAGATGCTGGTTTAGTCAAAGCGCTGCGGTTGTCAGAATGGCTATGTGGAGAGGATGTCAGCTGTAGGCCAATCTTAAAAACTTTGTTCATGTTATGAGAAAATTCCAGAAAAGGAACATCTGGGCTTTGTGGAGAAGAGGGGGAGGTGGGTGCAGTCTGGATCGGTGTTCGTGGGGATGGAGGTTTTTGGTTCTCTTTGGAAGATAAAGGGGAGTCCTCTCTTTGTCCTCCTTTTGAGATCTGGGAATCCTCCTGTGATTCTGACTTAGGTTCCTTCTGTGTCATCTTTCTGGCTACCTTTATCTTGACTTGTTCGGGCTGTACTGGGCTTATCATTTGTTTTGGCACTGGTTGAGCTTTATTTTGGGACAAAGCTGATGGTGCATGGTTCACAGAATAGATGTTTGAAATCAGCCGTTTTGCACCTGACCTATTTAGAGAGAAACCATCTCTGTTGAACAAATGTCTCCTCTCCCAAAAGATGTTAAAGTTGTCTATGAATGTTACAGTTGTTTGTTTGCATGTTTTTTTCAGCCATTTGTTTAGCATCAGAACTCTGGAAAAAATCTCATCTCCACACTTAATGGGCACGTGAGGGCCGCTGAGAAATACCTTGACGTTAAGGCCATCAACTAAATTCAGCAGACGAATGTAATCCTCTTTCAATACTTTCTCTGGGTGGTGTCGCCCAGGGCTTCAGCTTGTATGATGAGTTTTTCCAGGATCGGGCGTTTTTTCATGATCTTTGGAAGGATGTCTGATACATTAGACACCAGGCCACAGTTCAAAGGGTTATAAATCAACACATCTGTGTTTTTCTTGTTACAGAAATGTTTAATCCCACTTGCAGATCCATTGCATAATATCAAGGTCCTTGGCCCTGTGGCGTGTTTTTTCTCTGGTAGCTTAGAGCGAAGATTGTTGACATACCTTTGATTGTTGTCGTGATCCCCCTGGGTCTCATGTTGGAATGGAGCGAATCTGTTTAGTAACGGAATTCCAACATTTCCAGCAGGTTTACTCCTATCATTTGTTGTGAGAACAGCCCTTTGTTGTTTGACTTGTCTTGAGACACCTCTCTGTAGTCTCGGCCAGTTTTCTTTGTCTAGGTGTGGGGTTCGTTGATCCTTTGGTCTTGCACCCAGAGTGGTCCAGGAATTCTCATTTTCCTCAGGAAACTGTTTGTTCGCTGAGTTGTTGGGCTGGTGGTCACCGTTCAGAATCACAGGCAGCGTTTTTTCATTTCCATACGCAGCGTTTACATCACAATTCATTTGAGTCGGCGGATTTTCAGCTCCATAACAGCTATTTTCTGTATAAGCGTGTCAAAGTCCTCTGTGCTGAAGGTAGGTATCCTTTGAATCGGGTGGTTCTTCTCCATATCCACTTCATGTTGAATTCTTTCCATAAGAGGGTGTTGTAAAGAGGCATCTTGTGTGGATTAGCTGAAAACTAAAATAGTCCACACGGGGAAAAAATCAAAATCAAAAATAAATAAAATAAATAAATCCAACTTTCTGTAGTTTTGGCTAAGAGATAAAAAGGAGATAAAATGGCAGGAAAATGCAAGCAAGCAGGGAGCAGAGAAAAGAGCGTCCGAGCAGGCAGAGAGGCAGAGCGAAAAGCCAGAGGACAGAGGAGGACATCAGACACTTCATTGGAGAGTTCCAGGTTAGCGAGCTGTCCTCCCTGTATCAGTCACAGACGCCACCTCCCCCGCTACAATACCACTCCTCAACTTCATCCGTCCCCTCACCATTGAAAGCAACGGCGTCCATCTGCCAATCGAGGTTCCTGACCTCCACTCAACCAGTTCAGGCTGATGAGTTGATGACTCTGGATTCTGTTTCTCTAGACTGGAGAGGATGTCATCAGGATGGGGTTTCAGCTACTCCACATGCTACTTCCTCCCCATCATCCATTCCTGTTGGGTCTGCCTCTTCATTAGACACCGGGGAGCCATCAGGCATTCCATCGAAGCCTCCGGGGTCAGCCTCTTTATCTGCAGCCGCCAACTCATTTTGCACTCCTCCAACCAATTCATCTTACGCCACTTACGAAGGGTTAGACGACAAGATTAGATCCTTCGTACCCGTCTTCAAATGGTGAGAGAGACTTTGATTTACAGCTGTTCACCTGTTTTAGAAGAGCAATTAAAGGAACTAGAGGAAGACTGCATTAAAGGTGTTTTACCATCACCCTGCATCACCAGCCGTTCTAAAGTCTGCCACCAGGGATCGATCTGCCACCAGTATCCCATCAGAGAGCAGGGTTCTGCGCCCGTCCGCGTCAGGATGGACACCTCTGTTCCTGTGTCCGAGGGTCCAATGGACGCCACTGTTCTTGTCTCCGTGGGTCAGATGGACACCTCTGGCCCTGTTCCTGTCTCTGAGGGTCTGGGTGACACCTCTGGCTCTGTTCCTGTCTCAGAGGGTATGGTTGACGCCCCGGGTGCTGTTCTTGTGTTCGAGGGTCTGACTGATGTCTCGGGTCCTGTTCCTGTCTCTGAGGGTCTGGTTGACGCCCCGGGTCCTGATTTTGCTCCAGAGTTCTGCAAGGAGGGGATCCAGGTGGAACCGCCTCCAGTCCATGTACCCAAGCTCATCGATGACGGAGTCCAGGTGGATCCACCATTAGTTATTGCATCAGTAATAGTTGAGACAGGGGTCCAGGGGGACCTGTCTCAACTCGGTACATCAGTGCCCGTTGATGAGGAGATCCAAGGGGATCAACCTCCAGCTTTCGCCCCTGAGATGTTCATGCAGGACACTCAGTCTGGCCTGCCAGCTGTCACTGAGGTTCGCAGAGAGCTCACCCAACAACCTCAGCACCCAGGGCCTCGTTGAGACGCCAAGCACCCAAGACCCTGTCAAGACGCTAAGCCCCCAAGACCCTGTCAAGATGCTAAGAACCCTCATCGAGACGCCAAGCACCCAGGGCCTTGTCGAGATGCTAAGCTTCAGGTTCTGTCTACGCTCATTTTCTCCTTATCTCATTCCCAGACGAGACCAGAGCCTCCCCCGCCGGCCACTATCCAGTACTCCTCCATAACCTCTCTATCCATTCTCAGGTCAGTAAACTTCTTAAACCATAACTTGCCTCCGTGTCTGTCACTTCCGGGTTGCCATGGAAAACAGGACAAGAAATAATGTGCTGAAAGCACAACTGTCCAAAACTTAAAGGACAGGATCAAGAAAATAAACCAACATTTAAAAGCTATAGTAAACAACTTGTGGGTGAATGGTTGAAGTAAACGTGACATTCTTTCAGCCAAACAAATCTCGATAAAACGAAATGAAGGCTACGGACTGGAAATAATAGATACTGTTCATGTAAATGCTTTTAGCATCTCGATATAAGGGCAATGAATCTGAAACTTTTTCAACTACCAGTGGATGCAAAGAAGACATTGCAAAAGCTGCATTTATTAGAAATCTTGAAATAAGTAAACACACATATAAGATGCACAAAGTTATGTGAACACCTGAATTTACCACACCTGCAACTACAATCAGTAAAACACCAAAAAGATGCAGGCTCCTCTAGATGGAGCTACAATATTAGCATTATAGCTCACTAAATTAACTAACAACATATGGTAAATTGAAGGTTAAAATGACAGCATCAGATTTTATTTGGAAAAACAGAAGCAGTTAGATCTACTCCACATATAGTCACCTGACTGTGATGATCTCGGCACTGATGCTGGTCTGATCAGTCACTCAGCACACCTGCTCAGCTTCACCCCGCCTGCAATCAGCATTCACCACTGTCTTCATCAAAAGCCAATGCAGATAATTATGCGGGTTTGATCTGTGCAGGTTTAAAAAAGCACACGATTTAAAAACGCTCTGATAAAGCTGAGGCAACCATTTTAACTTTAAAAAACTAAAATCTGTTAAAAACAGAGCAGCATCATCACGTCTGAGAATGCAGCTGGCCACATCCTTCCACACAGGGGATCCTGTCAGGAACTTCTGAAGTAACTGTAAACGAAATGTAGCTGTTCTACTGGCCAGGTGGACAAGGCCCTGGCCTCCCTCCTCTCTTGGTAAAAAAAAGACAGACTGCAGCACCCAATGTAGACCGTTCCATAAAAAGTTTACGATCTCTGACTGTATTTTTACAAGTAAACCAGATGGCGCGTCTAAAACGGAGAGCTTGTGCCACAGCTGCGATGCAATAAGATTATTTAAAACCAGCACCCTGCCCCTATAGGACATTTGCGAGTGCAACCACTTCCATTTTGCCAACTTGTTCCCCCAGTTTTTATTTACAAAATCTTTACTGCCTAAAAACACACCAAGATATTTAAAACCGTCTTTCTTCCATGCAAGACCTTGAGGCAGAACTGGGAGCCCAACAGACCACTTGCCGATGGCCAGGGCTTCGCTCTTTCCCCAGTTCACCCTCGCAGCAGACAAGACACAAAACTTTTCAGTGATCTTGGTTAAAATACTGACATCTTGCTGATCTTTTATAAAAACAACAACATCGTCAGCGTAGGCAGATAAAACCATATTGTTCTCAAAACCAGGTAACAACTCGAGCTCTCTGCAAAGAGGGAGCTCAGGGACTGCTGCGCTCTCATTCTGACCGAAACATGGCTCACCTCAACAATCCCAGACAACGCCGTTAGCCTGGAGGGACTTTCTACTTTCCGCTCCGACAGACAAACAGAACTCTGCGGTAAATCCCGAGGAGGCGGACTCTGCGTTTACACCAATAACACCTGGTGTAAAAATGCTAGATTAGTCACAAGTCTCTGCTCTCTGGACATTGAGCTTATGATTATTAGCTGCAGACCATTTTATCTGCCTAGAGAGTTCACTGTTGTTATGCCAGAAGATGGTTGAATATGCTTATTATTATTATTAATTATAATTTGGCATTATAATTTAAATAATAAATCATTCAACTCAAAATTCCGCTACAACAAAATATAGTTCAAATGGTGGTGATGTTAGCTATAAGCTTGTAAGTATTTATACCATTAATGCATTAGTTAATTTGCTGTTATGAACTCATTTATGCTGGGATAAATGATCTGGTCGGACTTGTGACCGACGAGGTTTATCCGGCAGGCTATGAGAACCCCAATGTAACTGCAATTAGAGTTTAAATCCTTATTCGTCTATCACCATCCAATGATATTGTCTCTGTATTAATGTCAGATGTTAACTCCAAAGGAGGTTAGCTCTGATTTCTGAATAACCAGGCAACTGTGAATTGGATTGAACACAAAACAATGTCTATTCCGCAGTGGTGTTTTATTGAACCAAAAGCAATTCCCTGTTACAGTAATTCTCTGATTCAACGACTTTGGAAATCTTACTCACTACTAACTAACAAACAAAACGAAAGGAAAGAAAAACAAATGGATTAAAATGAGCGGTTGCAACTCTTAGTTCAGCTCACGGTTGTTTAAACCACATTCAGAACATCGGCATTTGACATAGCATTGACAGACAGAGCAGCTGTGGGAGTCCTACCGGACGCTTTGATGCCTTACAAAGCTATCAGCTAAGCTACAGCCCAGTCATCCGACACCCTCCCAAGATGGCCGCTACGATGACGTATGGTCTATAAATTTACGTGAAGCGTGAGGGGAGGTTCTGATGACGTAACCACGCTTACGCTGATGGGGTAATGCCTCGCTTCGAGAGGGCGCGGCTAACTGGTAGTTTAAAGCAAAGCCGCGGAATGAGCTCGGACAAAGAGATTAAACTGATAAGAAGAAGCGAAAAGAGAGAGAGGGGGGAAAAGCATGGAGGAAGATGAAGAGGACTGAAACAGTGACCCACGGCGGGGTTATAGATAAACCACAATCAACACAGCAAAATCAAATGTAAAATGCATGCACATATAAAGAAAATATTCAGCAAAATAATTCCAACTTCGTCGTGGAATAAAAGCATTAACCTAAGCCTACAAATTTCTACGTCTGCCCAGGCACTTCTAAAACACCCTGTTGGTGAAACAGAAATAAAAGGGGAGAACCCCGTTACTTTGAGGTGGTCCGGAGTGAAAGTCCCGGCTTCGGTCCGGAGCGCTCTGGATCACGCGACGTCCTGAACGCGTCTTGACGACCGCAGGGTCCGCAGGCTGCAGCGGGGACCAGACTGAGAGAGTTCCTTCGTCTTTCTCTCTCTCTCTGGGCTCCTAGACGCTTGTTGGGCCAAACAACGCGTCGTCCTCTCTCGATCACTGGGAGATAAGGCGGCTTCCAGTATTTGATCAGAGGGAATTAAAGGTACCTTTTTGAGTCGACCTCCTGTCTGCACAGGGAATGGTTTTGCTTCGAAAAAATCTCGGTCCAGCGAGAAACTCGAGCACGTGGCGTGGGATTTTCCCAACGGAAACAGCTGTGTGTGTGTGTCTTCTCGGTTGGCAGGGTGCCAGGGAAGAAGGAAGATTGTCGTGTGCAACCGAGTTTTATCAACTTTACCCTAGCAACGTTATCGGTTGCTAGGGCGCCGGCCATTTTGGGCCGCGTTGCATGATGGGAGTTGGTGGCCATTTTGACCACCATGCATCATGGGAAATGCAGTCTGTCACGTCCTGACATGGCACAACACTGTTGTTATCATCGCAGCGGTTTACGTCCCTCCCAGCGCTAATACTAAAGATGCTATGGGTGTTCTCTATCGGACTATCTCTGAGCTGCAATCTGCACACACAGAGGGGGTTTTCATCATTGCTGGGGATTTTAACCAGGCAAATATGAAAACTGTTCTCCCTCATTTTTACCAACACGTGGATTTTGCAACTCGGGGAGAGAACACTCTAGACTTAGTCTACACAAATATAAAAGGAGCATTCAGAGCAGCCCCCCGCCCCCACCTGGGCTCTTCAGATCACCTTTCTGTAATGCTAATTCCTGCATACAGGCCCGTGCTGATCAGAGCAAAACCAACAGCGAGGCAGGTGAGGGTGTGGACTGAGGGAGCCATGGAGGTGCTCCAGGACTGTTTTGAGTGCTCTGACTGGAACATGTTCAAAGCTGCTGCAACTTATGAGGACAAGATCAACATTGATGAGTACGCCATGACTGTGTCAGCCTACATCAACAAATGCATTGAGGACGTCAGCACCACCAAGACCATCATCACCCGAGCCAACCAACGACCCTGGATTACTGCGGAGGTCCGTCAAGCGCTAAAAGCACGGAACTCAGCCTTCAAGTCTGGAGACAAGGAGGCATTGAGGACAGCGAGAGCCAACCTGAACCGTGCCATCAGGCTAGCAAAGCGGAACCACAGTCCATGAGCTTTTCCATGACGCCAGCAACACCAGGAGCATGTGGAAAGGCATCCGGGCGATCACTGAATACAACACGCCCTCCCCCCCGGTGGGTGAAGTTGATGCTGACTTCCTCAATGGACTAAATAACTTCTTTGGGAGGTTTGAGGCACTAAACAGCACTCCAGCAGTGAAAGCTGTTCCCCATCAGGAAGAGGAGGTCCTCTGCCTTGACACCGCCGACGTGTGGAAGACTCTGAGGAGAGTCAACCCGCGGAAGGCCCCAGGCCCCGACAACATACCTGGGCAGGTGCTCAAGGAGTGTGCAGGTCAGCTGGCTGGTGTCCTCACAGACATTTTTAACACCTCGCTGGACCAAGCCATAGTGCCAGCATGCTTCAAGTCTGCCTCCATCATTCCGGTGCCAAAGAAACCTCAAGTCACCTGTTTCAACGACTACTGGCCTGTTGCACTGACTCCCATCATGATGAAGTGCTTTGAAAGGCTGGTAAAGGAACACATCGTCTCCAGTCTCCCATCAACACTCGACCCGTTCCAGTTTGCCTACCGACGGAACCGCTCCACTGAGGACGCCATCTCCTCTGCTCTTCACCTGAGCCTGGCACACCTGGAGGAGAAGAACACGCACGTGCGGATGCTGTTCCTGGACTTCAGTTCAGCGTTCAACACCATCATCCCACAACATCTGGTGGGAAAACTGGAGCATCTGGGCTTCAACACACCCCTACGAACCTGGCTGCTAGACTTCCTCACCAACAGACCTCAGTCAGTCCGGGTCGGACAGAACACCTCTGATGTCATCACCCTCAGCACGGGCTCCCCTCAGGGCTGCGTCCTGAGCCCCCTGCTGTTCACCCTGATGACTCATGACTGCGTCCCCAGGTTCACCACCAATCACATCGTGAAGTTTGCAGACGACACAACGGTGGTGGGCCTGATCAGAGACGACAACGACCAGGACTACAGAGAGGAGGTGGAGCAGCTGGTGGGCTGGTGCAGAGACAACAGCCTGATCCTGAACGTGGAGAAGACGAAGGAGATCATCGTCGACTTCAGGAAAAACCGGCCTCACCATGCTCCACTGCTCATCAACAACTCAGCGGTGGAGGTGGTCAGCAGCACCAAGTTCCTGGGGGTGCACATCACGGACAACCTCACCTGGACTGTGAACACCACGTCACTGGTGAAGAGGGCACAGAAGCGACTGTACTTTCTGCGGAGGATGAGGAGAGCCCGCCTGCCCCCGCCCATCCTCACATCCTTCTACAGAAGCACCATAGAGAGTATTCTGACCAGCTGTCTCTCTGTGTGGTGTGGAGGCTGCAGTGCCTCCGACTGGAAGAACGTAAGGAGAGTGGTGAGGACAGCAGAAGGGATCATCGGGGCTCCTCTTCCCTCCATTAAAGACATTTCATCGCAGCGCTGTGTGTCTCGAGCCCGTAACATCATCAGGGACCCCTCACACCCCCACATTAGTCTATTCTCCCTGCTGCCCTCTGGAAAGAGGTTCCGCAGCATCCGCTGCAGGTCCACTAGGTTCTGCAAAAGCTTTTTCCCTGCTGCCATCAGACTGTTGAACTGCTGAACTGCTGAAGTATAACAACGGTCTGTGTACCACACTCGACTCGCTGATTTGCACATTTGCACATTTGCACATTGTATCGTATCCTGCAAAATTGCTGCTGCACCTTACACGGGAACGTACTGCAAAACTATGTACAATGCAACTGTCTACTTTTAAACCACTGCTGCACCTTACTACATATTTGTTTACATTTGGTTTACATTGTTTACATTTCAACTGCCTACTGTTCACTGCTGCACTTTATCCGGAAGTCAATTTTATCCTGTAAGTGACTGTGATTTATCACTGCACTTTATCCTGTACTTTAATTCACTGCAAGTTATCCTGTAGAGTTACTGCAATCTTTCTGAGCTGTGCACTCTGTGTATACAAAATGACAATAAAGAAAGTCTAAGTCTAAGTCTAAGTCTAAGTCTAAAACCAGACCATAAGCACTCGAGCGTATTTTCTGAAGGATGGGTTCCAGGGAGAGTGCGTAGAGTATCCCCGAAAGCGCGCAACCCTGTCGAACTCCTCTACCCACCCTAAAAGGAGCACACAGGCTACCGTTGATCTTCAGCACACTCTCAATATCACCGTACAGTACCTGGATCTTGACAATAAGACCCTCGCTGAACCCAAACCCCCTCATGGTTTTCCAGAGGAAGCCGTGTTCAACGCGGTCAAATGCCTTTTCTTGATCTAATGAAAAATGAATTAGGTAGATATTATCTACCATGGACCTGCTGGGGACGCAATAGGTCTGATCCCGGTGGATGACCTGCTCCATAGCTTTCACCAGCCTGGTGGCCAGGGCCTTGGAGAGGATCTTACAGTCGGTGCAGAGGAGGGACACAGGGCACCAGTTCTTGATGTCTTGCAGGTTCCCCTTTTTGGGCAGCAAGGTGATGACTGCCCTACGGCAAGACAAGGGAGTTGACCAGTATGCAGACTTTCATTATAGACGTCTAACAGGTCTTTTTCCAGCAGGTCCCAGTAAGCCTTGTAGAACTCTACCGTGAGCCCGTCAATGCCCGGGGACCTCTGGCCCTGCATGCTGAGGGGGGCTGTGTGGAGTTCCTGAAGCTCCAGAAGGCGCTCCAGCTCGGTGTTGGTCTCCTCTGAGAACTGGAGTAGTTTGTTGCAGAACTCCTGGAACAATTCCTCGTTCTCTTTGTAATCACTGTGGAACAGAGAACGGAAAAACTCCACAGCACTCCTCCTGATCTGACCTGGTTCACTCAGTTGCTGCCCTGTGTCCGACAGCAGAGAGTGGATCTGCTTCCTCTGCTCGTGCTTCCTCTCCAAGCTGAAAAAAAAGCTAGAGGGAGCATCCATCTCTGTGATGTTTTGGATCGGGGACCTGACCAATACGCCTTGGACTTTATTGTCCAGCAGGTTTGCTAAAACTAGCCTTTTAGATCTGAGAGCTTCAATGTGCTTTCAATTTCCTGTGGATTCACTAAGTTGTTCTAATTCCACGAAATTCATCTCCAGATTTCTGACAGATCTGGTAATGTCATGAGTGACATTAAGAGTGTGCTGCTCACTCAGCAGTTTTATTTGACCTTTCCCATAGTCCCACCACTGTCTCAGACAGGTAAAATGTGACTTCCTCTGTCTAAAACCCGTCCAAAAATAACTTAGTCTCTTTAAAACCTTGATCATAAGTTAAAGCTGAGTTAAAATGCCAGTAAGCGTTTCTAGGTTAAATGTTTCTAATAAAAACACTACCTAAAAGCAACGAATGATCTGTAAAAGCCACTGGTAAAATCTGGCATGTCTTAAACACGTTAAAATGGTGTTTAAAACAATAAAAACGATCAAGACGAGCTAAAGAGATTCTGCTTTCCTTAATGTGAGACCATGTGTACTGCCTGGAGCCTGCATGCATCCTTCTCCATACATCCACCAAGCCATGAGATGAGACCAGCTGCCGCATAGCATGTTGGGCTGCTGGGTGCGGCTCTAAATGATTACGGTCTAAAAATTAATTTTCAGTACAATTAAAATCCCCACCCATAAAAATCAGAATCAGTCATACTTTAAAATCATAGTCATCAGTCCCACAATCACCCAACCTTTCCCCAATTAAAAAAAGACAACGCTTTTTCTCTACATTGGTGATAGGAGCATAAATATTAATAAAAACATGCTAAAATGATCAAACTTTGCTTTGACTAAAAGACACCTCCCCTGAATGACGTGTTCAACTTCTGTAGAGTTTGGGGTGAAAGCTTTAGAAAAGAGGAAACCCACCCCCGCACTCAGGGAGGTGCCGTGATTTAAAATGACCTCCCCCCTCCACTCTCTACCCCAGTCTGCTTCAGTGAAAAGATCACTATGAGTTTCTTTGTAGGTAAATGACGTCAATTCTCTTTTGGTTCAACCTTTGATAAATCAAAGCACGTTTTTCAGCCTCCCTTGCCCCATTAAGATTTAAAGATGCTATTCTAAAAGAATCCGTAATGGGTGTGAGATTAAAAACTTTCTCACTTTGCTCGTTACTTTTTTCAGTCTGTAAACTTGTTGCTCAGTAAAACCAACCAATATTTCTTTTTTTTTTTTTTTTTTTTTTTTTTTTTTTCCCAGTGTCCTGTCTAGCAATGTGGCAATAGGAATTGATGTCTCAATGCCAGATAGAGCTCGACAGATTTTGCTTTTACAAGTGGAGCAAACAGCTTTCGCCATTGTGCTCCACTTGATTTATGCTTGTAAATAACTTTATTATGATTCCTGCAAGGAGAATTTCAAATTATATGGACATGACAATGGGAGAGTAAAGGAAGAACAAAAAGTGAAAGAAAAGAAAAAAAAAGAGTAGAGGTGAAAGAAAGAGGAGATAAAAGGGAGAGAGTGATAAAACCTTCTTTGTCTGCTCCATCACCTGGAAAGAGACACAAAAAGAACAGCACAATCAACAGACATAAAGCAACAGCTACACTCGAATAACACCTAGATGCCATTGCTAAATCATATATATTATTATGTAAGCTGACATGTGTAATGTGATATTTGAAAAAAGAAAGTGAAAGAACATAAATAAATAAATAAACACATTATAAGATTACTGTATATAAGTGAACACTTAATACCTGGGACCCAGCACCTGTGGGAGATGTGAAAGTGCACTAGTTTAGGTGAAGATTATCCAGAAATAGCTTGATAGTGATTGTGGAGAACCGAAGACCCACCTTCCCCGAGCACAGAGACAGGTGTCAGGGGACCCGTAACCCCGGACTCCCAAAGGGGCCCCTAAAGCAGGTCGCCCAGGAGGGGCCGACACAGGATATCCGCAACACCCCCCAAGGAAGGAGCAGAGACGACCCCGAGGAAATCCCCCAGCCACCGCAATGCCGACGCCCCCAAGAGCCGCGGAGACGAGCCCGTGGGCTCCGCCGGCAGCTAGCCCCGCTGAAGTGGACCCGGCCATGGGCCCTGAGGGCCAGAGGCCCCAGGGGCGCCCCGCCCCCGCGACAAGGGCCCCGGCCGCCCCCCGGGGGGCCAGGCCCCGCGAAGAGGCCGCCGGGAGTGGGCCGGCGCACGCCCGGGAACCCGCCCCAAACCCGAAGCCAACCAACGCGCCAGGGGGCCAAGGCGCCCGCCAACGAAGTGGAGGAGGGCAGGACGTGGGGGGATGGGCTCCGCACCTAGCGGAGACTAGAGATGTTCTTGGGAGAGGGAGCGGACCACACCCATACCTGGAAAAAAAAAAAAAAAAAAAAAAAACTCATTCACCCCATCCCTCCCTTGTGCCCCACTCACCACACACAGAGAAAAAAAAAAAAAAAAAAAAAAAAAAAAGAAGACGCTGTACACACATTCCCACATAACACTCACATCCAACACTGACCAAACCAACCAATATTTCTAATATGGTGTCTGGCTGAAAAATAAAAAGTTCTCAGATTGGGGGAAAAACTTTCAACCTTCACCCCTCTCAACCCTTTTGTTTGCTGCAGAAGAATTAAAAAAACGATTCCACTGGGTATCTTGTTTCTCCACAGCTGGACTGTGACAGCGACACCACACACCACCGTGCTCCCCTCACTCACCACGCAACCACTGTTTTGTAGATCAGTTCTCTCTTCCACCACTTTCCTGCTGGTCTCCAGCGACGGGACCCGACTCCACGGGTTCCTCCACGGCTACGCTGGAGTTCCGAGCTCCAGCCTCGCCGGACACTCCCACCTTCTCAGCGGCAGCAGCCCGCTGCTGAACCGCGTCTGACGGGGCTGATCCTGCTCGGTTTGGGCACATTTTTATCAAATGTTCCTACCCTCCGCAACCAAAGCACTTCATGTTTGAAGATGTTGCAAACAACATATAATCAAACTCCCCTATAATGACGAAGGTCATTATATCAAATGTCCCTCCCTTCGTCAGCGATGAGTTCCTCGTCAAAGAGCTGTCTCGGCATTGAAAAATAGTTCCCCCTATTAGGAAGATCTTGTCAGGGTGTAAGTCACCATTGTTAAAACATGTCGCTTCACACAGGAGACAGCTCTATATGATTCTAACCAAGCGTGACGAGGAACTCAACCTGTGCTTTAAAGTTAAAATTTATGACTTTGACTACATTTTGTTTGCAACATCTTCAAACATGAAGTGTTTTGGTTGCGGAGGGGAGGGACATTTGATAAAAATGTGCCCAAACTGCGCAGGATCAGCCCCGTCAGACGCGGTGGAGCAGCAGCCTGCAGCAGCCGGGGAGAAGGTGGCTGTGTCCGGCGAGGCTGGAGCACCT
Organism: Fundulus diaphanus; assembly: GCA_037039145.1. Classification (NCBI taxonomy): domain Eukaryota; kingdom Metazoa; phylum Chordata; class Actinopteri; order Cyprinodontiformes; family Fundulidae; genus Fundulus; species Fundulus diaphanus. The sequence continues at coordinate 42,857,572 of CM073143.1, forward strand.
GCCGCGGCGGGGGAGTCTGGTGCTGCGGGGAACTCCAGCGTAGCCGCGGAGGAACCTGTGGCGTCGGGTCCCGTCGCTGGAGATAAGCATGAGGTTTTAGTGGAGGAGAAAACTGTGGAGGAACCATCTCATCCACAAAACAGTGGTTGTGTGGTGAGTGAGGGGAGCACGGCAGTGTGTGGTGGTGGAGAAACTTGTGTGACTGGTGAGGAGGGGGAGATTCAGGGTGAAATGGAGCAGGATGGTGTGTGTAGAGAGCAGGAGGGTGAGACTGCTGGTGCAGTGACTGTTGTGTGCGGAGAGAAAGGTGAGATAGTGGCTGATGGAGGAGAGGTGAGTGTGGAGGAGCCCGTGGTGGCTTTTGTGGAGGAGAAAGGTGAGGGGGAGCAGTTGATGGAGCAGGAGGCTCCTACTAAAAGGCGCAGCAAGAGGAGTAATGTGGTGGCTGCTGTTCAGGTTAGCAGGCAGGCCAGCAAGCTGGCTGCAGAGAGGAGGGAGGTGTTGGATAGCAGCGACAATGAGAGCTGCTTCTCTGACACCAGTGAGGCATCTGTGTCACAAACTAGTAGCAAAGAACCTAGGTACCCTGTAGAATCCTACAGAACTTTTTTACAACAAACTAAAGGATTGAGAGGAGTAAAAATTGAAAGTTATTTTCCTGATTTGAGATTATTTTATTTCTCTGCAAGATATCACATCAGGAACAAGGATGTATCAGGTTTTACAGATACAGAAGTTTTTAGACTAAAGAAAATAATGTCCAAAGCAAGAAAACATTTTGAGTAAAATGATGCACAGTAGCATTTTATTATTTTTTAAAGTTTTTTGGTGTGATGGTTTTAGCTTCTTACCCAATATGGATTCTTTTAAAATAGCATAATTGAATCTTAACGGGGCGAGGGAGGCTGAAAAACGTGCTTTAATTTACCAAACGTTGAACCAAAAAAGAATTGATGTAATTTATTTGCAAGAAACTCATAGCGATCATGTAACTGAAGCAGACTGGTGTACAGAGTGGAGGGGGGAGGTCATTTTAAGCCACAGCACCTCCCAGAGTGCAGGGAGGTGCCGTGGCACCTATTTTAGCATAGTTTTTATTAATATTTATGCTCCCATCACCAATGCAGAGAAAAAGCGTGTTTTTTTTAACAAATTGGGGAAGGGTTGGGTGATTGTGGGTCTGAGGATTATGTTTTTATAGGTGGGGATTTTAATTGTACTGAAAACGAGTTTTTAGATCGTAATCATACAGAGCCGCACCCAGCGGCCCAACATGCTCTGAGGCAGCTGGTCTCGTCTCACGGCCTGGTGGACGTATGGAGGAGGATGCATGCAGGCTCCAGGCAGTACACATGGTCTCACATTAAGGAAAACAGAATCTCTTTAGCTCGTCTTGATCGTTTTTATTGTTTTAAACACCATTTTAACGTGTTGAAAACCTGCCAGATTTTACCGGTGGCTTTTAGAGATGACTCGTTGCTTTTAGGTAGTGTTTTTATTAGAAACATTTTACCTAGAAGCGCTTACTGGCATTTTAACTCAGCTTTAACTTATGATCATGGTTTTAGAGAGATTTTAAGTTATTTTTGGACTGGTTTTAGACAGAGAAAGTGTGATTTTACCTGTCTGAGACAGTGGTGGGACCATGGAAAAGTTCAAATAAAACTGCTGAGTCAGCAGCACACTCTCAATGTTACTCGCAACATTACCGGATCTATAAGAGATCTGGAGATGAATATCGTGGAATTAGAACAACTTAGTGAATCCACAGGAAATTGAGAGCACATTAAAGCTCTCAAATCTAAAAGGCTAGTTTTAGCAAACCTGCTGGAAAATAAAGTCCAAGGCGCATTGGTCAGGTCCCGGATCCAGAACATCACGGAGATGGATGCTCCCTCTAGCTTCTTCAGCTTGGAGAGGAAGCACGGGCAGAGGAAGCAGATCCACTCTTTGCTGTCGGACACAGGGCAGCAACTGAGTGAACCAGGGCAGATCAGGAGGAGGGCCGTGGAGTTTTACCGTTCTCTGTTCCACAGCGAACATAAAGAGAATGAAGAACTGTTTAGGGAGTTCTGCAGTGAACTACCCCAGGTCTCTGAGGAGACCAATACTGAGCTGGAGCACCCGCTGGGGCTTCAGGAGCTCCACACAGCCCTCCTCAGCATGCAGGGCCAGAGGTCCCCGGGAATTGACGGACTCACGGTCGAATTCTACAAGGCCTACTGGGATCTTCTGGCCCAAGACCTGCTAGATGTCTACAATGAGAGTCTGCACACTGGTTCACTCCCCTTGTCCTGCCGCAGGGCGGTCGTCACCCTGCTGCCAAAAAAGGGGAACCTCCAGGACATCAAGAACTGGCGCCCTGTGTCCCTCCTCTGCACCGACTACAAGATCCTCTCCAAGGTCCTGGCCACTCGGCTGGGAAGGGCTATGGAGCAGGTCATCCACCGGGATCAGACCTATTGCATCCCCAGCAGGTCCATGGTAGATAACATCTACCTAATTCGGGATGTTTTGGAGGTCTCCGGTTCATTGGGTTTGAATACGGCCTTGATCGCACTAGATCAAGAAAAGGCATTTGACCGCGTTGAACACGGCTTCCTCTGGAAAACCATGAGGGGGTTTGGGTTCAGCGATGGTCTCATTGCCAAGACCCAGGTGCTGTACAGTGACATTGAGAGCGTGCTGAAGATCAACGGGAGCCTGTGTGCTCCTTTTAGGGTGTGTAGAGGCGTTCGGCAGAGCTGCGCGCTCTCGGGGATGCTCTATGCACTCTCCCTGGAACCCCTCCTTCAGAAACTGCGCTCGAGTGTTTATGGTCTGGTTTTACGTGGTTTTAGGAACAATATGGTTTTATCTGCCTATGCTGACGATGTTGTTGTTTTTATAAAAGATCAGCAAGATGTCACTGTTTTAACCAAGATCACAGAAAAGTTTTCTGCATTGTCTGCTGCGAGGGTGAACTGGGGAAAGAGAGAAGCCCTGGCCGTCGGTGAGTGGTCTGCTGGGCTCCCAGTTCTCCCTCGAGGTCATTTATGGAAGAAACATGGCTTTAAATATCTTGGTGTGTTTTTAGGCAGTGAAGATATTGTAAGCAAGAACTGGGAGAACGTCGAGGGAAAAATTAAAAACAAGTTGGCAAAATGGAAGTGGTTGCACTCCCAAATGTCCTATAGGGGCAGGGTGCTGGTTTTAAATAATCTTATTGCATCACAGCTGTGGCACAAGTTGTCCCTTTTAGACCCACCATCTGGTTTACTTGTGAAAATACAATCAGAGATGGTTAACTTTTTTTGGAACGGTCTACACTGTCTCTTGTTTTTATCAAGAGAGGAGGGGGGTCAGGGCCTTGTCCACCTGGCCAGTAGAACAGCTACATTTCGTTTACAGTTTCTTCAGAAGTTCCTAACAGGATCACCTGTGTGGAGGGATGTGGCCAGCTGTATTCTCAGACGTGTTAATTTTCTGGGGCTGGATGCTGCTCTGTTTTTAACTGATTTTAGTCGTTTAAATGTAAAAGGGTTGCCTCAGTTTTATCAAAGTGTTTTTAAATTTTGTGCTTTTTTTAAACCGCACAGATCAAAAACGCATAATTCTCTGCATTGGCTTTTAGAAGAACCACTAGTGTGTGGAGCAAGACTGGACATCCACGACAGCACCGTGCCGGGTCTTTCTGAGGCGTTGTCCAGGTCTGGGACGGTGACCCTGCTGCGGCTGGTGGAGGTGGCTGGACCGGATATCGGGGACGTCTGGTCACCCTAGTTCACAGAGATGCCCGACTCGACCAACAGGTGCGCCTGCTCAACCGTGCCCAATAACTTCCCCCACCGCCAAACACACGTCCCCCACGCTGCACGGAGACCCGGCACCCACCTTGATGCCGTTCCTCCGTGTCAGCGTGGAGAAGACGCCCGAACTACCACCCACCACCATGGCGTTCAAGACGCCGACCTGCCACCGGGAAACACCCGACGGCCATCAAACTCCACAAAACCCAACAAAAACCCTAAAAAACGAAAGCACACCAACTATATACACAATATTTACATACACCCAGTGAAAAAGGATAGAAAAAAGTTAGAAAAAAACACTCAAACAGAGTTTTCTCACGCACAATCTCTTCCGCTCCTTCACTCACACTCCTCCCACACGAAGAAGAAGTTGTGAGTATGTGGTATTTACGGTGGAAAGTTACTGTGTGGAGTTGATTTAATCTTTGAGGAATAAGTAAGAAAGTGATCATCTTGGAGTGAGCATTTGACCAGGATATTGATGATAGTGAATGGGGCCGTGCACCCTAGAAATCATTGGGAGAACAGGTTGAAGCACAAATGGCTTTTGTTGAAACACATGAAAATTTGAACAAAAAGACGCGATCCAAGTGAAACAAAAAGGTAGTGGAGGCAGTTACATCGCAGTAAAAACGGTTAGAGCACAGTGAGCCATTGGGTAAATATTTGGTGAAACAGTATGTCAAAAGTAAGAGACATAGGAAGGGATGTACGGAGAAACAACAGAAAATTTGTTAGTGGAACATGTTCTCGAAGTTCCACTAGGTCGCAGATGCCCTTGTTACAATTAGGGGTAGAGAAATATGTTCCTTATTAATTTGATGATGCAATCCCTGGTGGATAAACTGCCCAGCATTGCTGCTGGTGGTAGATTTTGGCTTGCTGAATCGGATAATTTGACCAAAGGCACAAAATTGACTCGGACCCACAACAGCATCTGAAGGAATACATAACTCAGCAGAAAAATGAATAAAACACACAGGTGTGAATCATATAGGACAGTGGTTTTCAATAGGTGAGGCGCGCCTCCCTTGGGGGGCGCCAAAGAGTCACAGGGGAGGCGCGAGAAGACAGAGAAGAAGACAGAAGAAGACAGCACTGCCGCTCAGCTCTGTAGCGATATTTGTGCCTTCTGTTTGAGCGCGCAGGAACCAATCAAGCGAGCAGTGAGACAACTCTCAACGTTCAAAACCGGTCTGGCGCGCTCAACTCTGAAAAACTCTTCTCAACCCACTGTCCTCGCGCGCACCTGCTCATTTCACGCTCAACACCAGCTGTGCGCTCGCTCGGCTGTTTCTGCGTTCGCGACTTCAAAAACTGTCCACTCCAGCAGCCAATCACAGACAGGTTTCTTTTTCCATCCAATTACAGTATGGCTTGCAAATACTGCATTCAGATGGATTAAATCAAAATGCTGCAGCCTTTGGCAGAAAGTACTAAACATTACGGTGGGATTGAAGAAAAAAAAGAAAAACAAATAAAAAGTTTAACATTTTAGCCTAAAATATTTTGTCTAAAATATTAGAGTTACTAAGTGAGGTGTGAAAAATATTTTTGTCTCCTCTTTCCAGCTTCTGGGAGGTGATGCAAAAGTTTATTCTGATCATAATCATCATCATTGTCATCATTATTTAAAGAGCACTTTAACAAAAGGTAAAACAAAGTGCCAGTCATCAGAAATACATCAGATAAGAGATAACATCTAATAAAATACTTGGTTGTTAAAATAGCAATAGGTTTAAATTGTGTATAATTAGCCTAAAAAGTAAATCGGATTATGGGAATATGTTGACGTATATTTTGATGGATATCTTATGAATAGTCCTTTTTTATGAATGTACTTTGTTAAAGTAAATACAATAAAGGATGCTTCAGTCCATCTTAGACAATGTCTCACATCCTCTCCACGACACACTGGCCCAGCACAGGAGCTCCTTCAGCAGAAGACTCCTCTTACCCAGATGCACCACAGAGCGCCACAGGAAATCATTCCTGCCTGTGGTCATCAATCTCTACATCGCCTCCCTCAGTGATTCAGACACCCCCCCTCTGTAATTGACATTTATTCATTCTTTGCACTGTTCTTGCACAACATCACTATCACTTTATTAGGATTTATAGTTATACATATGTATATATATATAAATATATATAAATATATATATATATATATATATATATATATATATATATATATATATATATATATATATAGAGAGAGAGAGAGAGAGAGAGATAGATAGATAGATATAGAGTTATATATGTATATATTTATATTATTTTGTGTGGAATGTTGTGTATATATATATATATATATATATATATATATATATATATATATATATATATATATATATATATATATATATATGTTTGTATATCTGAATATCTAGAGCGTGTAACAAAAGTGATTTCCTTCTGGGATTATTAAAGTATGTCTGATTCTGATTCTAATTCACTCCAAGGAGGCTTGCCTCCTTCTTCTCTCTAACCTGAACGTGGAAACAGGTGGCAGTTTAGTGGTCAGTGTGGGCTTGGAGGATGGAACAGAGGACCGAGAGCATGGGGCGGATATAGCATACCTGCAAGAGCACCTATCGATATCTGCTACAACTGTGGTTACACCGGACATTGGGCACGTCACTGTGTGAGCTGTTTTACCTCACCGGCAGGTCAGCCTGACATAGTGCCACCAATATTGACACACCCGACTAGCATGAGTAATGCAGACCCCATGCTGCCAGCGAAAGTGGGAAATGACTACATTAACTTTTTATTGGACACTGGAGCCACATATTCCCCTATTACTAGACAACCATCAGCTTCTGGGTTGTCGACTGAGACTGTGTCACTAATGGGCTTCTCAAGGAAGGAACAGCGTCTGCCGTTGACTCTCCCACTTCCGGTAGAAGTGAGTAACCAGTGAGGACTGGTTAGTTAGTGAGGACGCGGGCAGCAGGGTTCTGGATCAGCTGCAGCTGTCTGATCGACTTTTTAGGCAGACCTGTGAAAACACTGTTGAAGTAATCAATTCGAAAAAACGCATTGATTAATTTTTCCAGATCCTGCTGAGACATTAGCCCTTTAACCCTGGAAATGTTCTTCAGGTGATAGAAAGCTGACCTTGTAATTGTCTTTAGATGCTTTTGGAGGTTCAGGTCTGAGTCCATCACTACTCCCAGATTTCTGGCCTGATCAGTGGTTTTTAGCTGAAGCGACTGAAGCTATGTGCTAACTTTTGATCTCTCCTCTATTGGACCAAAGATTATTACTTCAGTTTTGTTTTTATTCAATTGAAGAAAATTTTGGCACATCCATGCATTGATTTCTTCTAGGCATTTACTCAGTGCTTGAACTGGTTCATAGTCACCTGGTGACATGGTGATGTAGAGCTGTGTGTCGTCTGCATAGTTACGGTAGCTGATGTTGTTTTTTATGATCTGAGCTAAGGGGAGCATGTACTGTAGATATTGAACAGGAGGGGACCCAGGATGGACCCTTCGGGAACCCCACATGTAATTTTTGTGGTCTGGGATGTAAAGTTACCTACTGATACAAAAAAGTCCCTGTCCTTTAAGTATGATTTAAACCAGTTGGGAGCTGTACCAGAAAGGCCGACCCGGTTTTCCAAGCGCTCTAATAGGATGGAGTGATCAACAGTATCGAATGCTGCACTGAGGTCCAATAGTACCAGCACTGTGGTTCTTCCACAGTCAGTATTTATATGGATGTCATTAAACACCTTGATATGGGCGGTCTCTGTACTGTGGTGAGCACGGAAGCCAGACTGGAAAACGTCAAAGCAGCTGGTCGTTGTTAAGAAAGTGTTTAATTGTTGAAATACAGCTTTTTCTTTTTTTTTTTCTTTTTTTTTCAGATGATGCTACCTGGATCTTTGTATAACTATTTTTCTGAGGACATGCACGTTTCAACTTCTCACTTTCACCTATGATGAATGTAAAGTTTGTGACATGGAATGTGCATGGAGCTGGCACCAGGGAGAAAAAGCTAAAGATCTTTAACCAGCTTTCAAGATTAAAGGCAGATGTTGTCTTATTGCAAGAAACCCATAAATCAGCTACAACTGTAAGTGATCTTAACTCACCTGAGTTCACCAATGTGTTTGCTGCCTGCTATAACTTTGTGGATTAACAATTTTAATCCACAAAAACATTAGTTTTAAAATATTAGACACAATTATTGATCCTGAAGGTAGATTCATAATAATTAAAATATCTATTCATAACCAGAAGTTATGTATTGTTAGTGTATATGGTCCAAATGTTGATTAACCCTCATTCTTCCACAAACTCTTTCATGCACTTTCAAAACACGGGGATTGTTCTCTAATTATTGGGGTGACTTCAACTTTGGTCTAAATGAGGAAATAGACAGGCTGAATACTACAGGGACTCAGCGTAGTTGGCAGTCATTAAATATAGTCAAACAATACATGAGTGATTTTGGTCTTTGAGATGCATGGCGTTCTCTTCATCCTAATAGTAAGGAATATACTTTTTTTTTCAAATGTCCACCACTCTTATTCTCGTTTGGACTATTTATTAATCAGCAGCTCGCTGCTGTCGGATGTTTCAGATGCTGTAATTCATCTTATTGCTATTAGTGATCATGCTCCTGTTACTTTAACCCTAACAAATAAAAAAATAACCCCACAAAACAAGAGCTGGAGATTTAATACATCGCTGCTTAACGATGAAGAATTTAATACATTTTTCAAAGAAGAGTGGGCTTCATACTTAGAACACAATGATCTGCCAGGCACTTCAGCATCTATACTTTGGGAAGCAGGGAAAGCAGTGATGAGAGGTAAAATAATTTCATTCTCATCTCACAAAAAGAAGATAGAAAACAAGAAGATTCAGGAATTAGAAGAAAAACTCAAGTTACTAGAAACTTCCCTGGAAGAGGGAAAGTTGGGTAAAATCCGTAAAATAAAACTAGAATTAAACCATTATATTGAAAAGCAAAATAAATTTCTAATACAAAAGCTTCGATTAGAAAACTATCCTCATGAATTGGAAAAGTAAGGAAAATCTCAGTTTCAATCAGTATAGAGATCTTTTGTTGGATCATATTAATCTTGAGACAGCATCTGCATCCACATCTGATCGATCTCTTTGGGCTCCTTTGATTAGCACCATCACTTAGTGGAATGGGGGGAGGTGGGTTGCTTCCTGCAGGGCACAGTGGCTTGGTGGAGGGGTTCCTGGGGCTCTGGGGGCACTTGGAGTGGGGCGCTTGGTGGGTCTGACTCCAGGGTCTGTTGCCCCCATCTGGGAGGGGCTTGGGAGGCCTACGGGTGGCCTACGGCGCTCTTGGGGAGCTACGCGGTGACGGACGTGGGTTACTGACCTGGTAGCTGTGCTTTCGCTGGGTGAGTCCTGGGTGGGTCTGGGGGCCTGGGGTCCCTGGGGCGCGCCGCCCTTGGGCGGGGGCCCCGGTGGGGCCTCGGGGTTCCTGTTCCGGGGGGTGTGCCGCTTGGGGTCTGGGCCGGCGCGCGCCCGGGTGTCTGCCCCTGCACGGGGCCTCTGGTGCGCTAGGGGGCCTCGGGGCCTGTTGAGCTGGTAGGGGGGCATGGTCATTAACATCTCAGGGCAGATGCTCTTCCCCTTCTTTGGATCGGCATTCTGCTAGTGGGGGGAGGGGAGGGAGGGGGAGTAGGGACTAACCCAGCCTGGATGTCTACTGTCAAATGTATGGTGAGATGTTTGAATGCTAACGTTGGGGTGGGGTTAAGTCTACGGGTGGGAGGGGGGGGGGGGGGGGGTGGACGTTCTGGTGGGCTTGTGTCCGGCCCCCTGTCCCGGTCCTGGTCCGTGTGGTCTCCCGGTGCGGGCTTCGCCTGGGGGGGGGGGGTGTTTGGAATGGCTCGTGCGGCCTGGCTGGCCAGGGTCCCCCATCTTATTAATTTATTTGTTTATTTATTTTTATTTATGTATGTATGTATGTATATATATATATATATATATATATATATATATATATATATATATATATATATATATATGTGTGTGTGTGTGTGTGTGTGTGTGTGTGTATGTATGTATGTATATATATATATATATATATATATATATATATATATATATATATATATATATATATATATATATATTCTTTTTTTTGGGGGGGGGGGGTGTAAAAGCCAGTAGTCTTGGTGGGTGGGCTGGGGGGGTGGAGGTGTTGGTCCTGGTGGGTGGTTGGCTGGCGGGCCCTGCGGCCTCTCCCCGGCCCCCGGGCTATGGTGCTGCCGCTGGAGGGGCCCCTTTCTCCGGGTGGGGCTTTCGGGGAGCGGGGGTGCCTATTGGAGTCAGTAGGGGAGCTGGCTCCCTGGGTTGGCTCCCAGGTCCTTTGCTCCCCATCCCCGGACTCCTCCCTCTGCCTGCTCCATCACGCCGCCACAGATGTAGGTCCTTGGGGAGGGGGGGCGTTACTGGAGGTTGCCACTCTCTGATGACGTACCTCTCCCCAATTTTATCATGCATTTTAGACACTTTCACTCCAAACATTTTCACAACGCACATTCATGTAGGCCACGGTATGGGAGGTTGGGGGTGAAGACGTCTGGGGAGGGGCTTATGTTGTGTGAGCCTCGCCTCGGACGGCTCCCTTCACCCCTTCTCGCATTTAGACATTGAGGGTTCTGGGTAGTTGCTTGGAGGGGGGGAGCTGGCACCAGCTTCCTTCCGGAGGGGGGGTGGGCTGTGCCGTGCACCCCCTCGGTGCTCCCAGTTTTAAACACACTTGAGAACAACATGCAACAACACAACATCTGAGCGGGCGTAGGGAGGATCGGGGGTCTTTTGCACACCCCAGATCTCCGATCACGGCACGGAGTCTGGGGCCCGGAGGAGGTGCGGGCCACTGGGTCCGGGGTCTTGGCGGGGGGCTGTTGTGGGTGGCCAGCGGCTTGCCGGGTCTGGGGCTGACGCCTCTGCTCTCCCCAGAAAGGGGTGGGGGGCAGGGGTGGCTAGGGTAAGGTTGGGGAGGGAGGGGGTTTATTAGGTATTTAGTGGGTGAGGGGGGTTCTGGTCGGGTCGTGTTGGCCCGGTCCGGGGGGGCGTCTGGTCCGGGGGCGGGGCCGGGGGTCGGGCCAGGCAGTCGTATAGTTGAATTGTGGTGACCCCCCCCCCCACTTGGGATTTTTGGATGTGAGTCTTATGTGGGAATGTGTGTACAGCGTCCTTTTTTGTGTCTGTGTGTGGTGAGTGGGGCACTAGGGAGGGATGGTGTGAATGAGTTTTTTTTTTTTTTCCAGGTTCGGGTCATGTTTGCTCCCGCTCCCAAGAACATCTCAAGTCTCCGATAGGTGCGGAGCCCATTCCCCCATGTCCTGCCCTCCTCCGCTGCGCTGGCAGGGGCCTTGGCCCTCTGGCGCGTTGACGGTCCTCTGGTTTGGGGCGGGTTCCCGGGTGGGTGCCGGCCCATTCACGGTGGCGGCTTCGCGGGGCCGCGGGGGCGGGGCGCCCCTGGGGCCTCTGGCCCTCAGGGCCCATGGCCGGGACCACTTCAGCGCGGCTGGCTGCCGGCGGAGCCCACTGGCTCGTCCCCGCGGCTCTTGGGGGCCTCGGCATTGCGGTGGCTGGGGGATTTCCTCGGGGTCGTCTCTCCTCTTTCCTCGGGGGGGGGGGGGGGTTGCAGATTTCCTGTGATGGTCCCTCTTCGGCGCACTGCTTTGGGGGCCCCTTTGGGAGTCCGGGGTTATGGGTCCCCTGACCCCTGCCTCTGTGCTCGGGGAAGGCGAGTCTTTGATTCTCCAAAACCATCTGGATTTAGCGCGCACAGCAAAGCTATGCTGCACAGTAAATAAAATCCAAGCTGAACTGTAAACAAAATAATAATAAACCAAGTTTTTTAAACCATTTTGCAACTCTGGTGTGATGGTGTACCACAGCCCGGCTCAGTGAGCGCCAGGTGCTGATCGGAGCACACCGCTGATTGATGGGTTGGGCAGACGCCTTTGTGGTTGGGCAGGTTGCGCTGTGCGTCTTTGTTCTGAGCCTTGTTTCAGAAAAAACAGCTGATCTACCCTGAGTAGAAAGCTGCTACTCTGAGCAGCTCTTCCTCCCTTTGTCATTCTCAGCATGTCCGTTTTCAGAACAGATGATATTAGTCAGGTAACTAAACACAGCGCCCGACCGACCTTTGAACGTGAGCATGAAAAAAATCCCGATCACTGGAACGCAAATAACGTGATTCACCATGGCAATATGGCATATGGACAATATTAAACCATAAGAAACAATGCCGTTACTGCTGAAAACCGCAAGAGAAAATTGTTGAAAAAGTCAATGCATGCGCGATATGAAAGTTATGTGATGGAGAATTAAAGCTGCTTTCACCACACTTCCCTGTTCAACACAAAAGGGGGAGTATGTGTGTGTGTGTGTGGGGGGGGGTGCATTGAATGGACATGGCAGCAAAAAATTTGTAAAAAAATAAATAAAAAAGCCAGAAACGAAAAAGTAACGCAATAGTTACTTTTACTGGTAACTAGTTACTTTTATAGTGGAGTAACTCAGTTACTTTTTGGGAGAAGTAACTAGTAACTATAACTAATTACTTTTTCAAAGTAACGTGCCCAACACTGATGACAGGCAACACTTTCTTAAAGAAAACTGTGGGTAGAACATCAAGGCAGCAGGAGGAGCAACTTAGCTGCTCAATGATCTCCTATAAGCTTTTGTAGTTTATTTGGCTGAATTGGGACATTTTGTCAGGATAAGTTCCAGCTGAATAAGGCTTTGGTTCTGGAGTTGGTATGGATGTACAAACTGATCCTCTAATATTTAAGATTTTCTCAGTAAAGAAGTTAGCAAATTCATTGCAGGCCCTGGAGGAGTGGAGTTGGGAAGCGAAGAACACAGGAGGATTGTCGACTGTCGACTGTGGCAAATAAGACACGAGCATTATGTCAGGGTTCTCTGTGTTGCCTTGCTCTAACTCTGTTCCTCAGGTGGTTCTAGTTGGCTGAGGGGGCGTGGCCCACACCTGCAGCTCGTTGAAGGTGGCGTCCTCTGGCTTCTTAAGCGGAGCTCGGACAGATGGAAGACGCCAGAACCTTAAACCAGTCGTGGTACGACGTGGCCTCTGACCAAGTTCTCGGAAACTTGCTTGTAAGCCTTTTTCTCGTTGACCTTGAACTAATTCTGGCTCTCCTGTTTTTGTCACAGTTTGGTGCTGTAGCACTTACCCGCCTTGACGCTCCGTCCGAAGAATTCACCTCCAGAATCACAAGGCTCAGATTTTGCTCTGGCGTTCCCCCTCTTGCTTCCTGGAAGTTACCCAGTCAGGCTCGAGGTTCCCTTCCCGGATTCTTGCCCTCGAGTAACATTCTTCCCTCTCTCTGCAGTCTCCCCGCTTCGACGTTCAAGCCTCGTCTCATATCATTCACCTTGTTATTTGCATTCCCTAAATAAACATCTTAAACTGACTGTCGTGTCCCGTTCGTGTCTGCATGTGGGCGAAGCACATTAAAACCATGACAGATTATTAATGTTTTTGTTGATGATCTCAGAGAAGAAAGATTCCCTTGTATTTTCAATTTTAAGTTATATCTGTAAAGACTCTCTTTATAGATGTCATAGTGAACCTGAAGTCTGGTATAACTCAACGTTTACTGCATTTTTGCAATTATTATTTTGCACTGCACCGTACTTTTTCATACAAATGCCTTTTTGCACCATTATTTTTGCACATAAACAATAGCTGATCATTATTCTGCACACTGTTTTGCACACTGTTTTTCTCCTGTATTGTTACATTCTGATCACTGCTGCACTTTATATTGTAATGTTGCCTCGTAAGCTCTATGCAACGAAATTTTGTTCTGTATGCACTCTTTACATACAAAATGACAATAAAGTTGTCTAAGTCTTTTGGCTGAAGAATGTCGAGATATTTTTTCATTCACTTATAGAGGTCGTCAGCTACGCTACACCAGACTGCCACAGGGATTTGCTCTATCACCAGGTATTTTTAATCAGGTTTTGAAAGATGTTTTACAGAAATGTCCTCTGCCCAAAAACACCATTCTCATTCAGTATGTTGATGACCTGCTGTTGGTTTCTCCTACCGCTGAGATCTGCCTTCATGCCACGGAGTTAGTTTTGAGACACCACGAACAACATGGTTTTAAGGTAAGTAAAGATAAATTGCAAGTTGCCAGGAAACAGGTGTCTTTCCTGGGCCGTGTTATTTCCGCAGGAACAACCATTATGTCCTCCAGCCACAAGCAGAGCATTTTTACACATCCTAAACAAATGCATGTGAAAGATATGCTGTCTTTTTTCGGACTAACTGGCTGCAGTCACAACTACATTCCCCGGTACACTGATCTCACACAACCGTTTTGAGGGACCTCGTAAAGAGACAAGGTATGACAAAATTGAGTAATGTTTTGATTTGGACTAAGAAGGCTGAGGAAGTATTTGTCCTACTTAAACAAAGGCTAGCATCCGCAGCTGAGTTGACTCTCCCTGACTACTCCGGGGTCTTGGCAGGGGGCTGTTGTGGGTGGCCAGCGGCTTGCCGGGTCTGGGGCTGACGCCTCTGCTCTCCCCAGAAAGGGGTGGGGGGCAGGGGTGGCTAGGTTAAGGTGGGGGAGGGAGGGGTTTTATTAAGTATTTAGGGGGTGAGGGGGGTTCTGGTTGGGTGGCCCCTCTTTGGGGGGCCTGGTCCAGGGGGCGTCTGGTCCGGGGGCGGGGGGCGGGCACAAGCAGTCGTATAGTTGAATTGTGGGGACCCCCCCCCCCACTTAGGATTGTTGGTTGTGAGTGCTATGTGGGAATGTGTGTGGTGAGTGGGGCACTAGGGAGGGACGGTGTGAATGAGGTTTTTTTTTTTTTTTCCCAGGTACGGGTCCGGTCTGCTCCCTCTCCCAAGAACATCTCATGTTTCCGCTAGGTGCGGAGCCCATCCCCCCACGTCCTGCCCCCCTCCGCTGCGCTGGCAGGCGCCTTGGCCCCAGGGCCCATGGCCGGGACCACTTCAGCGCGGCTGGCTGCCGACGGAGCCCACGGGCTCGTCCCCGCCGCTCCTGGGGGCGTCAGCATTGCAGTGGCTGGGGGATTTCCTCGGGGTCGTCTCTCCTCTTTCCTTGACGGGGGGCTGCAGATTTCCTGTGTTGGCCCCACTGGGGCGCCCTGCTTTGGGGGCTCCTTTGGGAGTCCGGGGTTATGGGTCCCCTGACCCCTGCCTCTGTGCTCGGGGAAGGCGGGCCTTTGGTTCTCCACAACCACTATCGAGCTATTTCCTTCTGCATAATTTTCACCTAAACTAGTGCACTCTCACAAACTCCCACAGGTGCAGGGTTCCAGGTATTAAGTGTTCACTTATATACAGAAATCCCGTAATTTATTTATTTCTTTATTTTCTGTCACTTTCTTTTTTCAGGTATCACTTTACACATGTCAGCTTAAATAATAATACATATGATTTAGCAATGGCATCAAGGTGTTACTCGATTGTATCTGTTGCTTTATGTCTGTTGGTTGTGCTGTTCTTTTTGCATCTCTCTTTCCAGGTAATGGAGCAGACGGAGGACGATTTATCATTCTCTCCCTTTTATCTCTTCTTTCTTTCACCTCTTCTCTTTCTTTTTTTCTCCTCTTGTTCTTCCTTTACTCTCCTACTTTCCCATTGTAGTGTCCATATAATTTGAAATTCTCCCTTCAGGAATCACAATAAAGCTATTTACATGCATAAATCAAGCGGAGCACTATGGCGAAAGCCGTTTGCTCCACTTGTGAAAGCAAAATCTGTCGAGCTCTATTTGGCATTAAGACATCAATTCTTATTGCCACATTGCTAGACAGGACACTGGGGAAAAAAAGGGAAAGGATGAATCAAAACCTAAAAAAACTAATTGGCTAAAATTTGTGCACAGACTAAATTATGATGTGTTGTTGTTTTCCCTCTTGCTCTGATGTCAATCAGGTGTTCAGGTAATTCCACCACAGGATAAACCCCTTAAGAATTGGAGACTTGAAGGAGTTGTCCTGGGCCC
Source organism: Fundulus diaphanus (assembly GCA_037039145.1). Taxonomy (NCBI): domain Eukaryota; kingdom Metazoa; phylum Chordata; class Actinopteri; order Cyprinodontiformes; family Fundulidae; genus Fundulus; species Fundulus diaphanus. The sequence continues at coordinate 42,873,391 of CM073143.1, forward strand.
CAACGTCGACCACCGGGAGTATTTTTCTCAGTTACAGACTGTCTCAGAGACATACACCAGAATACAAGGAGATCCCAAGGAAGGAGAAAGAGGTGCACCACCCCCAGACGCCGACTGGGTCTGACTTAAGGTCATTAAAAGAAAGTGGTCGGAGCCAAGGTTCACAGGGCCATACCAGGTGGTGGAAAGGACCTCACATGCGGTAAGGTTGAAAGGAAAGGCTGATACGTGGTTCCATTGGAGTCAGTGCGAGGCAGCACCAGAACCCCAGCGGTTACTGAAGGAGGTACACGAGGGCCTAACGGAGCAGATCAGCTGACTGGGCTCAGTCAGCATCAGTCAGGGCCAGGCACAGGGGCATGTATCAAAGTTGATATTGAAAACAGATCCTTCAATGATGACTGGACTGAAAAGTACGCATTTATCATGCCAACCTTCCGGAATGCCTCACCAGTATGCCTAATTTGCAACAAAACTGTTGCTGCTGCAAAAGAATACAATCTGTGCCGTCACCACCACACTAAACATTCAAATTTTAAGATTTCATATCCTGAGCAGTCAGAGGCGCGTCAGAGAAAAATCGCCGCACTGAAATCTGCCTACTCCCACGCAAGTGGCATTATTACTCGCACTTTAACTGATCAAGAGAGAGTAACGTGTGCATCCCTGCAGGCTGCTTTGCAGACATAATCGGCCTTTCACTGAAAGTGAGGTTTTAAAGGAGTGCATGATCACCGTTCTGGAGGAACTTGCCCCCGACAAATCAATGGACAGAGTTATTGCATCTGTCAAACAAGTACCTCTATCTGCCTCAACTAATGCACGTCGTATACACGTTTTGGTGGAGCAAGATCAGCGAGCTGTCATTGACGGGGTCAAGGAAGCCAAATATATTTCGCTGGCTATTGATGAGTCCACTGACAACACGGATATCTTACAGTTGTGCGTTTGTGTCAGAGACTATGATGGCAAAGATTTCTGAGAAGAGCTGCTGGCATTGCTTCCACTCGAGGACAACACCACTGCTGACATCATCTTTGGAAAACTGGAGGATTTTTTTAAAAGCCATGGATTGTCCCTGGATAAAATCAACCTGACAGTGACAGATGGTGCACCTGCCATGATTGGAAAAAATAAGGGTCTGGTGAGCAGAATAACGACTGTCGCTCCTAAAACTAACGCACTCCATTGTATCATCCATCAAAGTGTGCTGTGCGCAAAGCTAAGTGGGGAGCTCAAAGAGGTGATGGAAAAAACAATGAAAATTATTAACCACATCAGAGGAACTTCAAGCACGGAGCACCGCCTGTTCCGCAAATTAGTGCTGGAATCCCAGGCTTCTCATGATGACCTGTTACTCCACAATGACGTGCGCTGGCTGAGTAAGGGCAAAGTACTGGAGCGCTTTGTTGAACTCCGTGCCCAAGTAGTGGATTTTTTAAAACAAAGTAAGTCCAAAGCGGCAGCTGACCATCTCCGCATCTTGCAAGACATGGGATACATGTGCAACGTTGCATTTTTAACGGACATTTTCTCCCATTTAAATACACTTAATCTACAGCTGCAAGGAAAAGGCAAGGCAAGGCAAATTTATTTATATAGCACAATTCAGTACAAAGACAATGCAAAGTGCTTTACATGATTAAAATATAGAAAAATAAAACAGAATAAAAGCAAGTAGGAATAAAATGTAGATAGAAAAAAGAACAAAAAAGTGGTGATTCAGTTAACTAGAACAGTTGAAGGCAATCTTAAACAAATGTGTTTTTAATCTTGATTTAAAGGAACTCAGGCTTTCCGCACCTGGTTCTAGGTATGCAGAGTAGGCTGGAGCCAGAAGACCTGAGTGGTCTGGATGGTTGATACACTGATAACAAGTCTGTGATGCATTTAGGTGCTAAGCCATTCAGGGATTTATAGACTAACAGAAGTATTTTAAAGTCTATTCTCTGAGATACAGGGAGCCAGTGTAAGGACTTTAGAACTGAGGTGATGAGCTCTACTTTCTTAGTCTTAGTGAGGACGCGGGGAGCAGCATTCTGGATCAGCTGCAGCTGTCTGATCCACTTTTTAGGCCGACCTGTAAAAACACCGTTGCAGTAATCTATTCGACTAAAAATAAACGCATGGATTAGTTTTTCCAGATCCTGCTGAGACATTAGTCCTTTAATCCTAGAAATGTTCTTCAGGTGATAGAAAGCCGATCTTGTAACTGTCTTTAGATGCTTTTGGAGGTTCAGGTCTGAGTCCATTACTACTCCCAGATTTCGGGCCTGATTAGTAGTTTTTAGCTGAAGCGACTGAAGCTGTGTGCTAACTTTTGATCTCTCCTCTATTGGTCCAAAAATTATTACTTCTGTTTTGTTTTTATTCAACTGAAGAAAATTTTGGCACATCCACGTATTGATTTCTTCTAGGCATTTACTCAGTGCCCGAACTGGTTCATAGTCACCTGGTGACATGGTGATGTAGAAAAGAAAAGAAAAATCAGTGGTGGATTTGGTGGAAAAACTTGAATCCTTTGGGAACAAACTTGATCTGTTCCACGCAGATTTGTTGTCAGGGAGGCTGCTGCACTTCAACACACTGAAGACGGTGGGAGAAGGCAACGTAACAGACAAGATGAAGATATTTATCACACAATTAAAAGACAACTTCTCTGCTAGATTTGATGACTTTTTTATTTCCAGGGATGTCATTGGATTTGTGCGTGACCCATTCACCATCACCCCAAGCGGAGAATTCTCCACAAACGCGGTGAAAATGCTGCAGTTGGACGAGGCAGCCATTCAGAATGAGCTGGCTGAAATTCAGGCCGCAGGCGACATGAAGGCTGCTCTCAGTGGTGCTGAAAGCCTGAGCGCGTTTTGGATATCTTGTCCCGAGCTCTATGGCACACTGAAGACGCTGGCTATGTATGTGCTCACCATGTTCGGTTCAACCTACACCTGTGAGGCTGCGTTCTCCCAGATGAACTCGATTAAAACGCACGAGAGGAACCGTCTGTCAACCCAGTCTTTGGAGGACTGTTTGCGCATAAGTCTGACAGTGGCCAAGCCTGATGTAAAAAAGTTAGTGTCAGAGGGGAAATGTAACTTCAGCCATTTATTAATTAGTGTTATAGTAGTCCATTTCAGCCTTGTGATTTGATTTCGCTATAGCCCACTTAACGTTTTATTTGCTGTGCGAACAATATTTGTGACCTGTTTTGTTCTGGTTCCAGGCTATTTATTTACCATGCTATTTTAAATTGTGCCAGTTCGTTTTTTCCTCCTTTTTTAGTCGTGAGGAGTTTGCTAGTTCCAAGCATGTTGTTGAGACTTTGAAATAAAAAACAAATGTTAAGTAAGGGCATGAGGAAAAGTAATGTTTAAAAAAAAACTGTGTGAAACAATAAATACAAAACGGTGTAACGAGTCTGTCCTCATTTTGGGGTTTAGCCTTAATAGAGTCATAAATGGTGGTGATTACTGAGAAGAGACTCAGTTGTTGCTGCTTTTAGTTGCTTTAATAGTGTAGAATAGGCCTACATATTTTCTCTTTGATCCTCACAATTTTGGAATCCAGTCGCGGATTCGGCTTGGCGGGCCGCATGCGGCCCGCGGGCCGCCAGTTGAGGATCACTGCAATAGATAGTCCACCCTGTATGTGTTGAAGGCCCATCCGGAAGATTTACCACGGGAGCACCAAGTGGGCTGGATGAGCCACTACCTTTATAAAGAGCGTGTGGAAGAAAGAAGAAGAATCTAATGTAAAAAAAATGAATAAAGGAACTTTGTAAATATTTGATTGGTCTTATAAGTTCTTAATTTTTAAGATTTTGATTACAAGAAATGTTGGGATATTCTGGGATGTTCTGTTTTTCATAATATTTTGGTCTTATTTGTGTGGTATTCTGGCTTGCTCTGATTGGAGTATTGCTAATAGGTTACACTCATTGGTGAAGGACATCCCTGTCAAGCTGCCTAAAGACTCTTATAGCCATATAACTTGTGTAAACTGAACTAATAATTATATTGTGGACCATACTTCAGAAGGAAAGTCCTCAGGTTGGGGAAGTAAGTGAACTCCCGGTCGAAAGGGTGTAATTCTCTGAATAAAGCGTATTCAGGTTAGTACAAGAATTTAAAAATTGAGTGGAAATCTTGTAATTTGCCAATACAGTAGAAGCCGATTTTGGGTTTGTTGATTCTGATTCCTATGTTGTGGATATTACTTTGAGTACTGTTATTCAGGGATCAGGTACTGTTGGTCCTATTAGACACCAGAAGCGTGCCATTGCAGAAGAGGATGTTTGTCTGACTCAATATCGTGGTATTGAATTGCATTAGACATTAGGGACAAAGATTATGTTTCCATTCAATTTATGTTGAGTAATACATTGTGGAGAGGACCCAGCAATTTGGAAGGAATCTTATATTTATGCTTGTGTGTTGCCGAAGGGAAATCCTCCCCCTCCTCCCCCTCTTCGCATTGGTATTGGGTTTATTCCCTGTGTGCCAGGTTAGAGATGGCACACAGGGAATAAAGTTACTCCTCTTCGGCATGGAAGTTTTGATGGATTACTACAGGAATCAATAACACAACTTGCTAAAGGCCAATATAAGGTAGAAAAGGGAGTTAACGCCATTATTGTGACCATTTCAGAATTGAAAATTAACCCTTATTTTGGGGCATAGCCTGGGGTTTATTCTGAGTATTCTAGTGGTGCGGCTACACCCAAGCCTTGTAGTATTTGTCCGTCAGGGTTTTATCTCGTTCTTGGAGTGGGTACATGGGGTACAGGTCCTCTTGGTTTGGTTAAAATCTCTCTACATAATGCGACTACTTCTATTGAACAGGTTCCTACATCTCATACAGTGGGGGAAGGGTTATCCTCACCAGGTGGATTATAACAAACTGACCTCTGAGGATATTATTGGGGGTTCCACTTGGCACATGGAACAGAACATGTGGGTTTCTCAGATGGCCCAGACTGCTAGAGAATATACTGTTGATAACTGTGTAGCTTGTGCTGCAGCTAGGTCAACTTTAATAACGGAACCGGCACCTTAATTTCCCTTTGAGGACCCTAGAGGATACAACTGCATCTTGGAATTGACGAAAGGCCACTCTGTGAAGTGAGATTTCTATCATGACATTTTCCCTCTCACAAATAATAATACTAAACCTGGGGCCTTCACTCCTGTAAATCAATGCAAGTGTTATGTGTGCTTTGGACAGAGGATTCGTTAAGGGTAGGAGAAAGGGAGATAGGGGAGATGAGTGGCTGAGACCCGCGAGAGCTGTGCGTAAGTAAACATGGTGGTATACGGGTAGTTTCAATCAGATCCACCCAGGTAAGACAAGCCAATAATTGAAAATTAAACAAAGTAAGGTTTAAACATTAAAAACTGTCTCATATCTCACGATAAAACAAACTGGACGAGGAGAGCTTGACCAGCCTTGAGGGCTACCTGGATGAGTGTTTCGACAGCATCATAATGGGGAAGCCGAAAAGTACGACATCCACGAACACACCATCAGCAAAACGCTCCCATTCAAGTTCAACCAGCGCTGCTTCCACATTGTCTCCAGATAGAAGCTACAGTGATGTCCTGGAATCCATCGATAAGAAGCTAACTAGCCTGGATGCCCATCTCACCTTCGTAGAGGTTCTACAAAAGGAATTTCAAGCCCTGAGAGAGTCGCTGGAATACAGCCAGGAGCAGCTAGCTTCTGTCAAAGCCGAGAAAGAATTACTGAGGGGGGAAGTCAGGAAGCTCACCAATGGGATGGTTCAGCTGTCCGGTGAAAATAATGAGATGAAGGAATACATTCTGGACATTCAGTCACGAAGCATGAGAGACAACCTCGTCTTTGCCGGCATCCCGGAGCAGTAAGAGGAGGATGCCGAGGGAACAATCTGTGACTTCCTGCAGCAGAAGCTTAAAATCCTGGCAGATGAGGTAAAAAAAACATCACCTTCCATCGCGTTCACCGGCTCGGAGGTAAGAAGCCCGATAAAACCCGACCTCGGACGATTGTAGCTAAATTCAAGCATGACAAACAAAAAGAGCAGGTCGGAAGTCAGGGCAGAGAGCTGAGAGGAATGGATTTCACCATCAATGACCAGTTTACAAAGGAAATCCTAGATCGAAGGTGAGTTTTATTCCCAATCAGGAAGAAATACATGGCAGAGGGCGTCAGAGCTACAGAAAGCTTCCTGGAGAGGAAGCGAAACGTCTTCTACTACGGATATTAAGTCCAGTTGCCTTGTTTTTTACTTTTTTGGTATACCTCGATCTATGTATATCTATTTATATAGGGACATTCATTCTCCAGCTTCAGCTTCTCACTTACACCTATGGTGAATGTAAGGTTTGTGACATGGGATGTGCATGGAGCTGGCACCAGAGAGAAAAAGTTGAAGATTTTTAACCAGAATAAAAGATTAAAGACAGATGTCTTAATGCAAGAAACTCATAAATCAGCTGTAAGCGATCTTAACTCACCTGAGTTCCCTAATGTCTTTGCTGCCAGCTATAACTTTAATCCACAAAAACGTTAGTTTTACAATGTTAGACGAAATTATAGATCCTGAAGGTAGATTCATAATAATAAAAATATCTATTCATAACCAAAAGTTATGTATTGTCAGTATATATGGCCCAAATGTTGATGACCCCTCATTCTTCCACAAACTTTTCCATGCATTTTTAAAACACCTGGATTGTTATCTATTTATTGGGGGCAACCTCAACTTTGTTCTAAATGAGGAAATTGTCAGCTTAACAGGGACTCAGCGCAGTTGGCAATCATTAAATGTAGTCAAACAATACATAAATAATTTAATTCTCATCTCATAAAAAGAAGATAGAAAACCAAAAGAACTAGAGAAAAAAAATAAGTTACTAGAAACCTCCCAGGAAGAGGAAAAGCTGGGTAAAATCTGTAAAGTAAAATTAGAATTAAACGATTACATTGAAAAGCAAAATAATTTTTTAATTCAAAGACTTCGAATAGAAAACTTTGAACATGGTAATAAGTCAGGAAGCTTCTTAGCCAATCAGCTAAAAATTAACAAAGAAAAACAACTATATTTGCAGTTACAAACTCAACTGGTAAAACATTATATGATCCAGAAAGTATAAACAACACTTTCTGAGATTTCCACAAATCTTTATACACGTCGCACATAAATCCATCAGATAATGACATCAAGCATTTTCTGGATAAAATAATACTTCCAAAATTAGATCAGATAGTCAAACAATGGCCCTGGATTCACCGCTGACAACAGTCGAAATTCAGGAAGCTCTAAAAAGCATGCCCAATAAAAAGGCTCCAGGTCCAGAGGATTCCCCGCTGAGTTTTATAAAGAGTTCTGGAATATTCTGGCACCAACGTTCCACAGAATGTTGCAGGAAACTCAGAAAAATGGCAGATTCCTGGCTAATATGAATTCTGCTACCATTAGTCTCCTGCTTATGCCAGGCAAAGATCCTATGTTTGCTACCAGCTATCGTCCAATATCCCTAATTGACGTGGATATTAAAATAATCTGTAAAGCTCTTGCAAAACGATTAGATAAAGTCACTCCTCTCATAATACACCCTGATCAATCTGGTTTCATTAAAGGAAGGCAGTCATCCACAAATGCACGCGGATTACTATTTTAATAGATTATTCCTATAGTGAAAATATTAAATCCAATATATTGTCTTTAGATGCAGGAAAAAATATATGATAGGGTTAATAGGAAATTTTTTATTTGTTACTCTACATAAATTTGGTTTTGAAACCTTTTTTTAAATTGGTTAAAAATGTTATACAGCTTCCCAACAGCTTGTGTCAGGACAAATAACCAAACATCTTCCACCTTTTCTCTCCAGAGGGACACTAGGCAAGGATGCCCGCTTTCAATTCAATTCAATTCAATTCAATTTTATTTATATAGCGCCAAATCATGAAACATGTCATCTCAAGGCACTTTACAAAATCAAGTTCAATCATATTATACAGATTGGGTCAGATTATACAGATTGGTCAAAATGTCCTATATAAGGAAACCAGTTGATTGCATCAAAGTCCCGACAAGCAGCATTCACTCCTGGGGAACCGTAGAGCCACAGGGAGAGTCGTCTGCATTGTACATGGCTTTGCTGCAATCCCTCATACTGAGCAAGCATGAAGCGACAGTGGGAAGAAAAACCACCCATTAACGGGAAAAAAAAACCTCCGGCAGAACCGGGCTCAGTATGAACGGTCATCTGCCTCGACCGACTGGGGTTACAGAAGACAGAGCAGAGACACAACTCACTGTTTGCTATTTTTATTGAACCACTAGCAGCAACAATTAGACAAACTAACGTTGTTGCATGAAAATAGAGCAAAACATTAGTCTTTATGCAGATGATGTATTACTCTCTCCAGCACTCTAACATCTCTCTCTGTCAAGTAATTAGATTACTAGAATCTTTCTCAAAAGTCTCAGATTACTCTATAAATTGGTCTAAATCTACAGTACTGCCAATTAATGGCTCTTTACAAAATATTTGAGTATTACTGCATTGTCTAAATTGGCGGATTTACCAAAACTTAACCACATCCCTGTTTTAAAAAAGATAGAAGAGGACCTTGAAAGATGGAAATCGCTACCAATTTCACTTATGGGTAGGATTGCCCAAACCCCCCTTATGATCAGTACGATTAATGGACGTCGTGTTCCCTCGCTCGGACGCGGGTCACCGGGGCCCCTCTCTGGAGCCAGGCCTGGAGGTGGGGCACGTTGGCGAGTGCCTGGTGGCCGGGCTTTTGCCCATGAAGCCTGGCCAGGCACAGCCTGAAGAGGAAACATGGGTCCCCCTTCCAATGGGCTCACCACCTGTCGGAGGGGCCAAAGGGGTCGGGTGCATTGTACAATGGATGGCAGTTGAGGGCGGGGACCTTGGCGTTCCGATCCTCGGCTGCAGAAGCTGGCTCTTGGGACGTGGAATGTCACCTCTCTGGTGGGGAAGGAGCCTGAGCTAGTGCGCGAGGTTGAGAGGTTCCGGCTAGAGATAGTCGGACTTATCTCGACGCATGGCTCTGGAACCAGTCTCCTTGAGAGGGGCTGGACATTCTTCCACTCTGGAGTTGCCCCTGGTGAGAGGCACCGAGCAGGAGTGGGCATACTTGTTTCCCCTCATCTTGGTGCCTGTACGTTGGGGTTTACCCTGGTAAACGAGAGGGTAGCCTCCCTCCGCATACGTGTGGGGGGACAGGTTCTGACTGTTGTTTGTGCTTATGCGCCAAACAGCAGTTCAGATTACCCACCCTTTTTGGAGTCCTTAGAGGGGTACTGGAGAGTGCCCGTCCTGGGGACTCCCTCGTTCTTCTGGGGGACTTCAACGCACACGTGGGCAATGACAGTGAGACCTGGAGGGGCGTGGTTGGGAAGAATGGCCCACCTGATCTGAACTTGAGTGGTGTTCTGTTGTTGGACTTCTCTGCTTGTCAGGGATTGTCTATATTGAACACCATGTTCAAGCATAAGGGTGTATGTGCTCTTGGCACCAGGACACCCTAGGCCGTAGTTCAATGATCGACTTTGTTGTTTTTTCATCTGAACTGCGGCAGCATGTCTTGGACACTCAGGTGAAGAGAGGGGCAGAGCTCTCCACCGACCACTACCTGGTGGTGAGCTGGCTCCGATGGCGGGGGAGGAAGCTGGTCAGACCTGGCGGGCCCAAACGTATTGTGAGGGTCTGCTGGGAATGTCTGGCAGAGTCCCCAGTGAGACGGAGCTTTAACTCCCACCTCCGGGAGACCTCTGAACACGTCCCGAGGGAGGCGGGGGACATTGAGTCTGAGTGGACCATGTTCCACGGCTCTATTATTGAGGCGGCTAGTCGGGGCTGTGGCTACAAGGTGTCCACGCTCGCCGGTGTCCACACTCGTGGTGTCCACACTTGTGGACACCGGCGGTGAGGGAAGCCGTCAAGCTGAAGAAGGAGTCCTATCGGGCTTTATAGACCAGTTCATTGTTATTGTTTTGATCCCGGTTTTTCGCGCATGCGCGCCGGACTGGTTGGCAAAAGACAAACACAATGGCGGACGCAAACAGAGAAACTGATGAGTTCTCCGCGTATTTTTCTTCTTTAGATAACGTATCACAAGATCGTTTTAAGACTAAGTTGATGGTATCAGACTGCCAGATCCACACAGCAAAAGCCTGAAGGGACGGAGCGAGTCTGTGAAATGCTGGCCAAGGGTTCCGTACCCCGACATATACAGCTGCCTTATAAACACGGCAGGCCAGTACAGACGAGAGAGCATGGAAGCCATGAAACCACTGGACGGCTACAATTATTTTATATCGTGACATTAAGCGGGTCAGAAAATGGATGGATGGATGTTCAGACATGTTTGTGTAACATAAAGTGGAGTCGGACACAGACCGCGCCTCAGCAGAGAGGAAGACCCGCCACCGGTAGGTTAGCGCGCGTGAACATGGGTTTAATGCAGCCGCTGTCTGGTGCACATTATTGTACACTGATTGCACGAAGAAAACTAAAATGATGCGGCGTGCTGCTGCTGCAGCGCATCGACTCTGCTTCTCCTGGCCCCGTCTAGCGATCGCCACCTCCCCTCCGCCGCTATTTAAGTAGAACAATGACTAGTGCAGAATTAAGTTGTATTTACCGGAGATGAAGTGTAGACTTCAAATTCTGTCGTAGTATGATGGCTCCCCCAGTCCATTGGGAGTGTCTGCCTGCGCTCTTTTCATTGAAAATATTCATTTCTTTCTTCGTCCTTCGGTAAACGACAGAAACGCACATCCAACGATTTGGAATGCCTCTCTGTGCAACCCAGAGCGCAACAAGTCGTAGACATTGTTTAGATTCCAAAAATAAACTAACTAAAAATACGCTCTAAATCACCCGTTTTGTCACAGTAGTAGACGAGAACAGTACTGTTTTTGCCAACCACCGTGACCCGGATGTAGCGCTGAGGTCACGCGTGAACTGGTCTCTTGGCCTGTGGGACTCCGGAAGCAGCTGATGTGTACCGGCAGTCAAAGCGGCAGGCGGCTCGGCTGGTCGCCGAGGCAAAAACTCGGGGTGGGAAGAGTTCGGAGAGGCCATGGAGAAAGACTTCTGTATGACTTCGAAGTGATTCTGGTCCACTATTCGGCGTCTCAGGAGGGGGAAGCAGTGCAGTACCAACACTGTTTATAGTGGGGGTGGTGTGCTGCTGACCTCGACTCGGGACATCGTGTGTCGGTGGGCGGAATACTTCGAAGACCTCCTTAACCCCACCAACACATCTTACATTGAGTAAGCAGAGCCTGGGGACTCTGGGTCGGGTTCTCCCATCTTTGGTGCTGAGGTCACCGAGGTGGTCAAAAAGCTCCTCGGTGGCAAGGCCCTGGGAGAGGATGAGATTCGCCCTGAGTACCTTAAGGCTCTGGATGTTGTGGGGTTTTGTTGGTTAACGCGACTCTGCAACATTGCGTGGACATCAGGGGCAGTTCCCCTGGATTGGCAGACTGGGGTGGTGGTCCCCCTATTTAAAAAGGGGGGCCGGAGGGTGTGTTTCAACTACAAAGGAATCACACTCTTAAGCCTCCCTGGTAATGTCTATTCCGGGGTTCTGGAAAGGAGGGTCCGTCGGATAGTCGAATCTCGGATTCAGGAAGAGCAATGTGGTTCAGCTCTACACCCTCAGCAGGATCCTGGAGGGTGCATGGGAGTTTGCCCAACCAGTCTACATGTGTTTTGTGGATCTGGAGAAGGCATTCGACCGTGTCCCTTGGGGGATCCTGTGGGGGGTACTCCGGGAGTATGGTGTACCAGGCCGTTTAGCAAGGGCTGTTAGGTCTCTGTATGACCGGTGTCAGAGTCTGGTCCGCATTGCCGGCAGTAAGTCGGACTCGTTTCCAGTGAGAGTTGGACTCCATCAAGGATGCCCTTTGTCACCGATTCTGTTCATAACTTTTATGGACATAACTTCTAGGCGCAGCCAAGGTGTTGAGGGGATCCGTTTTGGTGGCCTTAGGATCGTGTCTCTGCTATTCGCAGATGACTTGGTCCTAATGGCTTCATCAGGGCGTGATCTACAGCTCTAACTGGAGCGGTTCGCAGCCGAGTGTGAAGTGGCCGGGATGAGGATCAGTGCCTCCAAATCCGAGTCCATGGTCTTGAGCCGGAAAAGGGTAGAGTCGCTTCTCCGGGTTGGGGAGGATGTGCTGCCCCTAGTGGAGGAGTTTAAGTATCTTGGGGTCTTGTTCACGAATGAGGGGAAGATGGAGCGGGAGATCGACAGGCGGATTGGTGCGGCGTCTGCTGTGAAGCGGGCGCTGTACCGGTCTGTTGTGGTGAAGAGAGAGCTGAGCCAAAAGGCAAAGCTCTCGATTTACCGGTCGATCTACGTTCCTACCCTCATCTATGGTCATGAGCTTTGGGTCATGACCGAAAGAACGAGATCCCGGATACAAGCGGCCGAAATGAGTTTTCTCCGTAGTGTGTCTGGGCTCTCCCTTAGAGATAGGGTGAGGAGCTCAGTCATCCAGGGAGGACTCAGAATAGAGCCGCTGCTCCTCCATGTCGAGAGGAGCCAGTTGAGGTGGCTCGGGCATCTGGTTAGGATGCCTCCTGGATGCCTCCCTGGTGAGGTGTTCCAGGCACGTCCCACCAGGAGGAGACCCAGGGGAAGACCCAGGACACGCTGGAGGGACTATGTTTCTCAGCTGGCCTGGGAACGCCTTGGGATTCCCCCGGAGGAGCTGGCCCAAGTTTCTGGGGAGAAGGACGTCTGGGCCTCCCTACTTAAACTGCTACCCCCACGACCTGACCCCGGATAAGCGGAAGACGATGGATGGATGGATGGATTTTTTTTTCCTTTTCTTTTTCCTCTTTGTTTGCTCATTCCATTGCTTCTTAGCATAAGGCTTCTCGAAGACCTAGGTTTATAGACATCTTTATCATCTTAAGACATCTTTATTTTCTTAAGTTCTGTATAACCACTAAAGATTTTTTAGACATCCAGCTATGTCCCTGAAAGATGAGAAATACATGTGGAGGATTGCCTATAGAGGGATTGTAGGAAAAGTCTTATTCCTAAATTCAAACAGCAACACATACAATATTACATTATTGGATGGATTGTCTGACAGGTTTTTCACATGAATTTGTAACATCTTGAGGAACTATGTTGTATGAAATGCGGTAAGGCATTGACTCTTAAAATGGTTTCGATAACTTGGGATCTTCAAAATTAAAGTCAGTAAAAAAAAGTCTGTTTGTATTGCTCCAAAACTTTAATTTTGTAACATATAGGATGACTTCCTCATTATTCTGTGAAGGAGTGGTAGATGAAAGTATATAAAACTTTTCTTCATGTGATTACATAAAATAATTATTTATAATCAGTAGAGGGGAAATGTAGTGGAACATTTTATTCTTGTTATGCTTGTGTATTAGAAAACTTTTTGTAAGTGTGTCAGACAACAAAACTCTTTGAATGTTCTGATCCATTTTGGTAGTTTTTATTTTGCAGATAATTATTTCTTATATGATAGTATGGAAGCATTTTCCGCGGGCAGGAGTTTGCATTGAAGAGGTTGCTGGAGGCAGCTGGAATTTAGTCTCTTGAGGGATTGCTCATTAAGGCTGAAGATGCAGCTGCTTGGGCAGTTCTGAGCCAGAGGAGCAGAGGAATGTTTTGATGACACAATGTCTACAGTACCTCATAGCCAGCTTTGGCTCTGCTGCAGTTGAAGAAGAAGTAGAATACAGACAAGTAAATCTGAAAATTAACACATAGGGAATGAAACAGGACAAAAATATCTTAATAACAAAAACCAAAAGTGTAACACTATAATAAATGCCTAAACAAATACACAGAGAGCAGAACCCAGGAATAAAACTAACTCAACACATGGAAATTAGCTATGTATAGAACACCCTACATTTCAATCATTATCAACCAATAAATTATCCAACTCCCCAAAACACAAAGACCAATGGTTCATGACCCTATCAAATACAGAGCCCTAATAAAAACAACACGTAATGATTTATGGAACTGAACCCGATATTCAGCCAGACACAAGGGGAAACGTTAAGGAGGTTTATTAAATGAAAGAACAAACAGAAACAGTCCTTGGGAGAGTCCAGAGGGGAGACAGGCAGGATGAGCTGCTAGAAGCCGACACAGACCGGGGGGAAAATCCAGGGAAGAGGCAGAGCTTTGGTGGCAGTCCAGACATGGGAATCCGAGGTAGCAGTCCACACAAGGTCCGAGAAACTCAGAAGCACAGGGATTAGCAGGCTCGGTAATTTACGGACAGGCAAGGGTCGGGCTCACGGGCAGACAATCCAGGAATTAACATAATCCGAGGTCCAGCAGCAGATCAGGTCCGATATCCAGGCAGGCAAAAACCTGTAATGGCTCGGTAATGGGAAGCAGAAACAGGTCAGGAACAGGCAGGCAGAGTAAAGAATCGCTGGAAGTTCGCACCGTGAGGATTGAGATGTTTTGGCAGGGAAGTGGCAGAGGAGGCAAGTTTAAATAGACAGGTGAACAGGTGAACAGAGTGAATCTAATTAAGACAGAACAGGTGGAGGTGATCAGGGAAAGGGAAGTGACTGAAAGTGAAGATGAGCTGAAACGATACGTGGAAGGGGACAGAAACTAAATTAAACTAATCCAGAACCAAAATACCCATTAAGACCAAACCTAAGATAGAAAACCAAACTAAGACTAAACAGAACACAAGCAAATAATAGAAACCAGAATACTAAGACAGGAACCAAAAATATGACACAACAACTATATCACTGAGTCATCCACACAACCTCCTGCTCACTCAGATTTAGTATTCAAAACCTGGTGTATCCATACACCCAATAGCAGACCTGTAGGGAAAAAAGCCTTTGCTGCCACTACTCTCATGCTCTGGAATACGGTCTCTGCCAGCATAAAATCAACAGAGAATGTGACTACCGTAAGTGTCAGCTCAGTACATACTTTTAAAACTTGCTTAAAAATAATTTGGTTGTTTCTGGATGACTGGTTTTCAACCTTTTATTCAATCTTATTTGTTTTGACTTGTTTGTATTTTCTTAATTTTTTTGCTTTGCTTTTATGTTCATGAAAATTTATTGTAAATCACTTTGTGACTTCATCTGTGGAAAGTGCTTTATGGCTAAAGTTATTAAATTACTTATACTTTGACTTCCTCAGAAACATTAAGAAACTATGGAGTTCTTTTACACCAAGACATTCCTCTGTCGTAAAATATAGGACTACCCTGACTTATGTCATATTGTCAAAATTACACAACCTTAGAAACACCTTTCTCACAATGTTGGAGAAAATTATAGAAGCAGAAATATAATTAGAACAACACATCATATTTGTCTGATTTTGTAGGTTTCCTAGATGACCTGCAAAATAAAATAAATAGAATTTGTCTTCTCTTCAGACTTAAAACTGCTTCTAAAAATGATTTAGCACATCACAATTTCACCTTTTTGTTAACTTTGTTAACACTTAATATTTGGAATCAATGCCCACTATTTACAGGTTCCTAGAGTGGTGATTCTTTTTTTTTTTTTCTTGAAAGCCACCTGCATCTTTTAGGCATTTCCCTTCTGCCAAACACCAGACTTAAAGTAATGGATGATTAAAAGGCTTCTGCAGCACTTGATAGTATATTGAGGAGGTAATGAAATAATTGGAATCAGGTGTGCTTGAGCACAGCCGCAGCAAATACATGAAGGGCTCTGAGGACCAGGGTTGAGGAACACTGTCCAGTTAAGGAGTATTTTGGGAGACCAAATAAAAATATGTACCCTGAACACAGTTTAAATGTTTGATGGATCTCCTTTGGTTTCATTCCTTCTTGTTATTATTATTATTATATTTACTAGCATAAATAAACTAGCAATAATCCAATATGGTTATACCATAATGGATTCAGAGTGGATGGAATTGGTATGTGTTTAAGTCGATTTCAGTATGAATCAGACTCTTAGATGAAACTCCAACTGATTTTGAACTATGAGCCTTTTTCTTATCTGTGTTGTGCCCTGACACAAGGACAGCACAAATTAAGTAAATTGTACCTTTCCATACGAGCGGTGAGTTCAGCGAGGGACTGGAGGAAGTGGGATGCAGCAGTCGGGGGTGGCTGACAAAGACATTTCCCCTTCCAACCAAGTTCCCTCTGTTGGATATAGTCGTCCTGAAGCTTCTGGAACAGCTCAGAAATCATCTACATGAACATTAAAACACTAGTAAATATAGTGTGCAAATATGAAATGTCATCCATTATCTTAAAGCAGTTATGCTTACTGAACTTTTTCTCATGTAAAGTCGAAAGTAAAAGTTCCCTATATTAGCTACAGAGTTAAAAGGTAAAAGGCTTCAACCCCTTCCTGCTTCTTTTTTTTGCATGTCTGTCACATTTAAGCATTTCAGAACATGAAACAAATTTAAATATTAGTCAAAGGGAACACAAGTGAACACAAAATGCAGTTTTTAAATAAAGGTTTTGATTGTTAAGAGTGAAAAGAATCCAAACCACATGACACTTTGTGGAAAGCATAACTGTGGTTTATCACACTGAAGTTTACCTTCTCTAGCCTTCTCTGGGTGGTTTTGGTGTTTTCTGACTGAAACAAGAGTGATAAACATTGGGGCTTGGCATAAAACTGGTTTGTGACTAATTCACGCATACTCTTTCATCCATGCATTCTCCCTTACGTTTTTTTCTTCCTGCTTCGGTGAAGGCGGACACCTTTCTTTTCGCTCCTCTTCCCCTCTCCCTCCCCAACTTCCCTGCTTGCTTCCATCAATCTTTTTAGAGCCTCTTTTTACATATCTTTCAAACTATAAATTATGGATCTGGTCAGCTGAACTCTCAACGCAATTGATAAAATTTTCTTAATGAGAAGACTGGCTGAAGGAGATTCCCTGTGCCTGATGGGACATGTGCAGCTGGACAAAAGGTGGGAGGAGGATTGTGTGTCTGTTCATTTTGTTGGTCGAGGATTTTAAAAATCTGTTCAAAATTGGATTTATGAAAATAAGATTTCTGCTTTTTGGAGCTGGCATTTACCTGGAGTAACAAGAAATTGTGAAAACGTCGGCAGCAGTTTCGGCCTATATCAAGGCTGCCTGAGGGATATGGACGCCACCATCACTCAGACTGAAATTTTGTGTAAGCAGAACTGCAGGCCAGCTGCGGTTTCTGAACTTGCTGGCAGGATGGGAACGATCTGGGAGAAAGCTGGAAGCTGGAGCATAGCAGAATGACCACAATTTTGGCTGTTTGGAATCACCATGGAGAAGAACCAGCGAGACTGCCAACCCAAAACAAATACTATTATTTAAACTGGCTCCCGTGCAATCAATTTCTCCTGGATGTTATCTAAACATCTGACATCTGTGTCCTTCAAACAGAGCGCACTGAACTGAACTGCCTGATAACATTCCATCACTATCAAAGACAGCAAGATAGCAAGTGCTATCTGCCACAGTTCACAGATAAACACACATACACACGTTACACAAAAACACACAGGCGCATACACACACACACACACACACACACACACACACACACACACACACACACTGCCTCTACTGTGCTTTTCCCCTCCTTTCTGTGTTAGCTGTAGAGTCAGAAAGGTCAGATCAGAGAGCTCAAACTGTAGCTTTCCTAGAATTTTTAGCGATGAAGCTTGTCCTAGTGTTTCTGTTTTAGCTGTAGTGTCAGAAACGTCAGATCATAGACCTTAAACTGTAGCTTTATTAGATTTGTTAGTGATTATTCTCCTGTGTGTTTGTTAATTAATTGGATTATTTTAGCTTATTCCTTTGTTTTTCCTATGTATGTCTGTAATGGTTTTCTGTTCATGTGCAGCACTTTGAATGTCTTGTTACTGAAAAGTGCTATATATTTTTTATTTTATGGAAAGTGCTATATAAATAAACCTATCTTACCTTACAAGTAAAAGCAATTGTAGTCAGTGGGGAATTTCCCACCAGTTCCTGTTTCCTGTTAGGCCATATACCCATCCTCCTCCAGCCCTCTAACTCTGGATGGCAACTGAAGAGCAAGGGTGTGAAAAAGACCCCAAGTCTGCCTCCGCCTGCTCAAATGTTGTTGCATGTTGTTCTCAAGTGCATTTAGAACTGGGAGCGCTAAACAGGGGGTTGCCAGGCACAGTTCACCCCCCTCTGGAAGGCAGTCGGTGCCAGCCACCCCCCCACCCCCCAACCGCAACCCACCTAGAGGCCTCAGTGTCTAAATACAGTTTTCTGTTAAAGGCAGGAAAATACATCAGGGGTGCACCCTACACAAACTGCTCCCCTCCCCCCAGATCAGTCCTTCAATGTTGTTGAAATACAATAATTCTGCAAAGATGGGTGGGCCAGTTGAGGTGGCTCGGGCATCTGGTTAGGATGCCTCCTGGACGCCTCCCTGGTGAGGTGTTCCGGGCACGTCCCACCGGGAGGAGGCCCAGGGGAAGACCCAGGACACACGCTGCAGGGACTATGTCTCTCGGCTGGCCTAGTACGCCTTGGGGTTCCCCCGGAGGAGCTGGCCCAATTGGCTGGGGAGAGGGACGTCTGGGCCTCCCTACTGAAGCTGCTACCCCCGCGACCCGACCCCGGATAAGCGGAAGACGATGGATGGATGGATGGATGGATGGATGGATGGATGGATGGATGGATGGATGGGCCAAAAATGTTTCTGCAGTGCTGGAAAAGACTCATTGCAAGTTATCACAATCGCTTGATTGCAGTTGTTGCTGCTAATTGTGGCCATAACCAGTTATTAGGTTTAGAAAGCGATCACCTTTTTTAGGTTTGAACTGTATTCTCCCTTATTGATGAAAGAAACATCTTAAAAATTGCTTTTTGTGTTTGCTTGTGCTGTCTATGACAAATATTTAGATTTGTTTGATGTTCTGAAACAGTTGTGTGTGACAAATAAAAAAGCTATAAGAAATCACACCACTGTACAGACATTTTTATAATGTATGTTTATATAATGTTTTATAATGTTATTTGCTTAAGGAATTAAAAGTTGGGCACAAATTGTAGAAACATACTATGGTGTAAGGGTTCACAGTGGTGCACTAATAAGAACTGTGGCTTGTCGCAAATAGGTTCTGTGTTCAAATTCCATCCTTTGTTATTCTGCATTTTTGTCAAGCTTGTCTGGATTCTCCACGGGTACTCAGGCATTTCAAAAACATAACTGTTAGGCCATTGATTTATCTAAAGTATAGTTGGTTTACCTTTATCCGGCTTTTAGCAAAAAGCTCCACAATTTGTGTTCGGACCTGATCTTGATTCTTATTGAGGAAATTATGCACCTGAAAAAGATAATAGTTTTTTTCTGGTTTCCTACAAATAAGCATTAGTTGTTTAACAGATAACTTAGAAAAAAATACCTGATATGTGACAGCTCCAGCATAGTGATGAATAGTGAAGACTGGCATTGGGTCCCTGGGCTTGGTATAGAGGGGGTTGCTTGCATGGTGGTAGTGGCATTTCTGAAGGAAGGTATGGTCAGTAGCCTGTTAAACCCCCCAAAAAATATCGAAGGTTAACTAAAGCTAAAACTATATATTTATATACACACATATAATATTTGTTTTTCCTCAGTGCTTGGCATTAATTAAGAAAATAATGTTCAGGTCGGTCAAGATTACAAGACATATTATCATGAACTAAGTACTAAAACAATGAGAGAGGGTTTTTAATTACCCTATCCACAATCACAACATTTATATACAATAAGAACATTATGCCTTTAAAAACTTTAAGAAAGCACAGACGATGCCAAGGATTTGTTAACGTTTGGAGGTGTTGTGCAATTAAATGCATGCATGGATTCGAGCTGTGGCATTCTCAAGCAGAAAAGTGCATGCATATGGAAAAATTCAGTGACAGCTTCTCTTCAAGATATAAGAATTTTTAGAAATAAAATAAGAAATACAGAAATAATTCAATTTCAAGTCAAACATATTTCAATCACCAACTCTTTAATTAGGCTAGGGAAAAATAACTAAAACTACTAAGCAAAATTAAGATGAAAGAAAACGAATGAACTATGAACACACAAAATAACAAAAGGAAAAATATAAA
Source organism: Fundulus diaphanus (assembly GCA_037039145.1). Taxonomy (NCBI): domain Eukaryota; kingdom Metazoa; phylum Chordata; class Actinopteri; order Cyprinodontiformes; family Fundulidae; genus Fundulus; species Fundulus diaphanus. The sequence goes on from CM073143.1 coordinate 42,893,524, forward strand.
TGGTTAAAAACCATTTCCACAAAATGATTTAGTGATTTTAAAGTTTAATGTGGAGATTTAATTTAGAGAACCAAAGTTAATCTTAAAGAATTTGAAATGAGGTCACAATATCTTTAACTAATTTATAACAATTGATGTCTGTTATCCCAGTTCATAATACAGCTCAGAGTTAGAGAAAACATTATTTTAGGAAATTAATATTTCAAAAAAATTATGGCCAAATTAAAACCAATGAATTTTAGGACAATGGATTTTTATAATTGTGTAATTATTCCACTGGAAATAGTACATTTGAATTGGTAACTCTAAAATATAAATGGAAACCCTTAAGATGCGCTATTGATGAGCAGAAGGTATTACAAGCACATCTGGTTCACCGTAGAAAACAATAAAACAACAAGCTGCCAGGTCTCAGCAGGCAGCACCGTGCAGATTTCTGCCGGTCCTACCTTTTCTCTCTCTTCGCAGGTGATGGCAGTTGGCAGGTGGGCGTGGCGCGCACCTGTGCCTCGTTCAGCACCGAGGCTGGGAGTATTTAGGCAGTGAGCTGACAGCTGGAGGACGCCAGAGTGTTAACCTTGTGTGGTACGCCTCAGTTGGCCACTGTCTCATGACAGCTGACCTTTGTTCCTACGTTAATCCTCTTCCTCCTGTGTCTCTCAGGTCGCCTCAGGTTCTGGATCCCATTCCAGGTGCTCGTCCCCGTGCTCCGGCTTCGTGGTCAGCCTTCTGACTCTGCCGTACTGGATCCCACTCCAGGCTCTCTCTCGTGCTCAGACCAACTCCGCTCTCAACTTGGATCTCCTCCCGAGGCTCCCTTGGTATTACCAAGCCAGGCTAAGGACCTCTTCAGACCACCCTGGTTTTCTCCAGCTGCTCACTGACCACAACTCCTACCAACGGTGCTGCTCAGACCCCGCCACAGCTCCATCAAACCCGCTCACCAGCCGCTCAGTCACCTGTTACCATCATAGAGGGGAAACTCGCTGAGTCCGTCTTTCTGCTCCACTCCCCCCGGCTAGATTTCCATAACTCAGCGGTAAGCTCACCACAGACCCCTTACGGAGTATTTCCTACGGCACAACCTAACTCTCTGTCTCTTTCGTCCGCAGAACAATCGGTCCCGGTCTCACTTCTCAGTCAGAAGCTTGTCCGTCGTGATTCCTCCACGTCTCTGTTTCTCGCTGTACTGAATAAACACCTTAAACTGCTTTCTGCCTCCCGATTGTGCTCTGCATGTGGACCAAACACCTAAAAACCATGCCACAAGCTCTAAAGCGTCCGTTTAATTTTAACTAAAAGACCATTAATCAGCATTAATATTCGTATTAATTTTATACAAATGCTCATGGTGCAATATCTGACAATTTCAGAGTGAACTGACAAGAACTATGGTTTAAAGGGGACATGTCATGATTTTCAATTCTTCCTTTTCACACTGAAATCATTCAGTGGTGGTCTATATAAAGTGGAAGTGCAATGCTTTGGTCTAAATTTCTCATTATCTTCCCCCACATTGACCTTTTTACCTCTGTTCTGAGGTGTGAGAGCAACTCTTTTTAATGTGCTTTATTTAAATTTAATCTAAGTCTGATTCATCCTTGGGAAATTGAGGCATCTGGTAATTCTACCCAAGTCTGATTCATCCTTGGGTACAATTAGAAGATGTCTCAATGTACTATGATCATATATGTAACCATGAACTGCGAGGCGATTACCAACTACTTTACCCTTCATAAGGAGACATGTTCAGTGTTCTAGAGATTACCTTTTTATTTTGTGTATGAAATCCCTCAGACTAATTGGAATAAAATAAATTGGTATGCGGATGCACCTGTGCAAGACATGTTTGCTCATCTAATATGCGGAGGATGCCATTTGGTCTGGAGGACATTAATTCCAGGCACGAGTGGAAGTTCTTACGTTGCACTGGATGCCAATGGATCTGCTCCGCATTGTACTCATCCTGCAAAACACATACAATAACGCTGTAAAGTTCTAGAGATGAGAAAACCAGTATGATAAATTAATTTTCAGATCTTCTGATTTGCTGTCTTTTACCTGCTCCTGAGAAATCAGGGTTTTGTTGAGAAAATGTTGTAGCTTCTCATTAGCAAAGTTTATACACAGCTGCTCAAAGCTGTTCACTTCAAGATCCTTCACAAGGACACCAAACACAGAGATATAACCTGCATCACCAAAATAGATATAGATGTATATATTTTTCAGCTAAAGACAAGGTTAGAACACTGAATACCAACCTCAAAGCCGTAAATGTCTACAACACCAACAGTGCTGTCCATCTCTGTCGGACTCAACCAGTCATTAATTTGCTCCAACAACCAGTCAAACAGCACTGTGTACAAAGCTTTGGCAATTGCATTTCTAAAGGGGAAAAGAAAATGTGCAATTAAGCAAACCATGCAGAATTAACCACTCTTTTATACTTGACCAATACCCAAGTAATATCTGCTAAACCAGCCTGTGGCTCTACGCTTCTCCAGGAGTGAATGCTGCTTGTCGGGACTTTGATGCAATCAACTGGTTCCCTTATATAGGAAATTTTTGACCAATATGTATAATCTTCCCAATGTGTATAATATGATTTAATTAGACTTTGTAAAGTGCCTTGAGATGACATCTTTCATGAATTGGCGCTATATAAATAAAATTGAATTGAACTGAATTGAATTAAATAAACTCTTATGCCACTTTTGATTCTGCAATATACAATTAACGGAAACAAAAAGATTTACTAATTGAAATCACTATCTGATTTTTATAATAATGAGGATCGCCTTGTGAAAATATGTCCTGAAATGGGGATGAAGAATCAAAGATCAAACAACCTCACCAGCTGAGAAATCAGTTTTTTACTCAAGCACCCAAGGCATTTTTTCCTCAAATCTTTTCTCAAATGAACAGCATTTTGACATAAAATATACATTGGATTGTATATTTGTTTTAGCAGGACTAAGTGGTAAATTGACCAAACCTAAATTGTACTTTTTTTTTCCTTGAGCGCTGAGAAAGGCAGGCAGCTTGTGTCAGTGGTTTTTCCCAAATCTCGCCATTATGGGACAGTAAAGGACTTTTTTTTAATCTTGGTTTACTTTCTACTCCTACTGACCACTCAAAGTAATGTTACAATACAAATAATAGCTCAATCTTTGCACAAGAAACTCCAAATAGTGTTTTAGACCACTATTTTTTGGCATATACTATCATAGTCTCCAACATGGACTTTAATACTCACACATGCCTTGTCACACACTTGTAAATACATTACCATAATCTCTCACATACACTAGAATACTCGCAGACATACTATCAGTCTCTTACATGCACCATCATAGTCTCTTACATAAGCTATTTTAGTGCACCCCATTTCTATGGCCCATTTTTCATATAAGTGTAGCCCATTATAGTGCCATTATAAAGCTATTATGGTGCCACAAGTCTTAAATTTTGAGTGTGCGTATGACAATGAGCGTCCATGTGTGTGACTATGAGAGTGCGAGTGATTGACTATTGGTGTGCCTGTACAGGAGTAGGACTGTGTACTGTATATGCAAAAGCATAGTAGAGTGTGGTGGAGTTTGATTAAAATGGAACTCAGTTTTATTGATACAGATGTAAACCTAACATCTCAGTTTCTTAATTAGCCAATGTTTAAAAAAACTGTAGATGAAAGATCATCAAACCACATCTTCCTGATAAATATGCACCAGTAAAATTACGAAAACTACAATATATGTCTTGATATTTAGAGTACTTAACCAGTCTTGTAGATAACCAAGCCAACATTCTTTTTTTTTTATAAGTTGAAAATGCATCTTAAATGCACTTAAAAAAGTAGTTAGCATTAGGTGCTGTTTAATCATGCCCCTGATAAGGGGTTTATTCAGTTCTTTACATGGTATTTAGGCAGTGTTGGCCTAGTGGTTAGAGCAGCGCGCTTGCACTCAGAAAAGGATGAGGGTACCCGGTTCGATCCCCAGCGCCTGCACTCTGGGTCCCTGAGCAAGATCCTTAACCCCAGATTGCTCCCCGGGCGCCGCACATGGCAGCCCACTGCTCCCCAAAGGGATGGGATAAATGCAGAGAACAAATTTCGTAGTAATGTATGTTTCAATGACAATAAAGATGATATTACTATTACTATTACTAGTTTCTCTGTGGTAGATGCTTAGATCAATTGCTTGATTATCACTAATAAAATGAAATATATCATAGTTATCTCTTATAACCAAAAAATGTGACATGATTGTAAGATGTAAGGGGTGACTGTGGCTTGATTGGATGAGTAGTTGTCTTGCATTTGGAAGGTTGTGGGTTAGATTCCAGCTTCCCCTTGTTACGTGTCAATGTACCCCTGGGCAAGGCACATAACCCCAAGTTGCCTACCGAGCTGCATATTGGTGTATGAATGTGTGCATGGTAGTGAGTGTGATTTGGGCTCTAGTGTACAGCACTTTAAGTGATCAGGATCACTGGAAAAGCACTATATAAGTCTGGTCCATATTACATGAAGCCATGAGCTGTTGAAAGCAGTTATAGGGAAGATAATTCATAAAAACAGCAATACTCCAACTACTGGTAGCTCAAGGTGTCTTTTTTCAGAAAAACTAAGTGAAAGTCTGGTTGGGTTAAACCTGTTTGCTGTTGCAATGATGTAGATAACGGAGAATTTGCACAGGCTCTTTTGCGTGTAATGCATAATGACATCAGTAGCCCCTGGTTCAGTCAATGAAGCAAGCATGGCTGATAGGCTCCACTTTCCAAAAGGCGCTACAGATTACACTCACTGCAATTATTGTGATGCGAAGTGCAGGCCAGCAGCGGGAATACTTCTAATCTGAGGAAGCACCTGGTCACTGTTGTCAATCTACCGCTATATTTAGGGATTTTTCAGACTCCTGTAAACGACCTAGTTTCTTCAAGCACTGTCTCATAGGTTAGTCACACCACCAGCGGATTGCATCAAGTAATTGATCAGCAACATTCACTTCTCCTGAAAGATTGTGTTAGCTTTGCAGCAATCACTCATTCAAGCCATAAATCCACGCATTTAAACCATTACTTAAAGAATAGGTTTAAATTCTGCACCATATCAACATCTCCTGATTGTCTTAACTCATCGCTTAGCAGCTATGTTAAGACTACCTCCTTTCCAGTTTGAAATTCTCTCTATTTAGTAGTTTTGTTCTCTACAGTATAATTGAATGTTGATATATTTAGAAATAATACATCTATTGTCATCTTTTACCTGTACATGTAAATAGTTCAGATTTCCTTCAAGCTGTTATCGCTGTTCCAACACCATATAATTTGACAGTTTCAAATTCAGGCAATTGTTACCCAATTTCCGTCCCTAGTTGTAACTTCAGGTTTCGACCTCTCTGTGATGTTTGTAGCTCCACAGCAAACACACTGGGAGTTTTGATCCTGCCTCACTCCTGGACCACTCCTAAACAGAGTTTTATTATACTACAACTCTGTATTTGAGGCCATGCCCTCAAGCAAAGCACAAGCAGGATAAAGACAAAATTCAAGTTTTATTCTTCCGTTTGTAGATAATTTACTAAGACTAAAATAAAGTATTTAGGTCACATTTACCAATAAGTCTCTATTGCTTTAGAAGAAAATTAAGATTAACCTATTTTATTTTAGATCTCTGACCGTACGTTTTGAAAGCTTATGTTCTCTAAAGAGACCAGGAGGTAATCTAGTCATTCTATGGTAAACTCTTTCAGAGAAAAGCCCGATTTAAAGAAAGAACATTCGCTACCAGTATGTAGCTAACAAAGGAACCTTGTGTTCTATTGCCTTACCTTCTAAACTTATTTCAGTCTTATTTCAATTACATATTGAAATAATTGAATTTCAGTATATAATTTTTGTTGTAATGCTACATTTCCTACATATGAAAGTCAAATTTAACATAAAGTAACCACAAATTATCAAATGGTAAAATGCTTTTTAAAAGAACTCTAAGCCGAACTTTATTTAAAGAAAATGATGCTGCCTTAACAAAAAAGCAAATTAGTTTACCTTCATTCTCAGAAGAAAATATTAAAACTTTAGATTATAAACATACTAGCTTTTGTAAGATCTTTCAGCCTCAGTGTAACTGGTTAAATAACCCCTTTTATTACATTCATAAATTTATTGTGACAAGCACAGCATACCTTTATCTGTTTTTTTATTTTTTATTTGAACAACAGACATCTCCCAACAGCATCATACAGCAATCTAAGGATAATTGTATGTTAGATAATAGAGTGTCAAACGATTAAAAATTGTAATCGCGATTAATCTCACAATTTCAATAGCTAACTCGAGATTAATCGCAAATTAATCGCATATTTTATCTTTTTATTTCTGAAAGAGTAAATATCATACTCTCAGGTCTGGGTGCAGGTCTAGTTTTCTTCCTCTCTCTCCTCTGCAGGGCGTGACGGGCAGGTGCACTACATCATCGCTAATTGCAGCCCTTCATAAGGAGCTGGAACCAGGAGGAGGGCATCAGTTCGATAGCGCTTCTGCGCGGTGCTAACTCCCTGTCTCTGTTTCTTCCCTCCTAGAATTCTGGACTCAAGTCTGAGACACTCCTCATCAAACCACCATAACTCTGGACCCACGTTTGAGATGCTCCTCACCAATCCTCCAAGAATCCGTGAAAGCCCTCGGATCGTCTCTCTGTTAAGCACTCCTGCCTGAGCTCACCTGCCTGTCCACCCTCCTACACCACCATACTGGAGAGAAGTAACCGGACTGGCACCTTCTGCCTGGATCCCTGGAAACCACCCTCCCATGACCAAACCAAGCCTCCGCTTCAGTGACTTTAACACTCTTCACATTTCTCATCGGCACCTTCCTGTTGTTCACCAGTCTCCTCGTTTTCCCCAGCAGGACCCGGACAACCCAAGCTGCTGACACCGTATCTATTCAAACGCATCTTTTACAATAAACTCTTTTACCGAACTGTCTGCCTCCGTGGTTGCTCTCATTCAGTCTCGCTTCTTTAAGTATGACAGTAAAAGCCTATTTGGACATTTTTATATGCAATTTTTCAATAAATGACACTAATAAAATACGTGCTTGTGAAAAAAATATTGTTATTTTTTATTTTCAAGCACTTTTCAGAATTGGAATGAAAACATCCTGGTGCCATAAAATGTTAAACTCTGGCCTATAATGACTACATCGCTAATCATAACGCCCTGATGTTTACACAATGTGTGAACAAATGTGTAAATAGAAACCTGTTTTCATGCCGAAATATTTTTTCACCTCTTAAACAAAGACATGGTATAATGCGTATACATATTGTCAGGAACTGAGGTTGGTGAACCCGAATTCAGCCACACACGGAGTTACGTTCTGAGAGTTTTATTGATAGGTGGATGGGTTGTGGAGGGTGAGATCAGCAAACTGTACCGGACTGGAGCAGATGGGTGAACAGGCGGACAGGAAGCGCTGTAGTCAAGAGGGAGCCGGCACCTCAGCAGCGAGAGTACTTAGGTGAGTCATTAGGCAGGCATGGTGCAGGAGCGAGGAGAAGGAGACATGTCAGAAGGTAGGTGAGGAAGAAAGACGTTCCCGCGTCAAAGGGCTGACTGGGAAGGGTTTAAGTAGGTTGGTGGATTGAGTCAACATAATGAGGAGCGGCAGGTGGAAATAATCAAGGGGCGTGATGCCTGGAGGCAACTGGGCTGGATGAGAGGTGGAAAGGTCTAGAAACTGTCCAAAGGAAAGCAGGTCAAAACTGAACACTGACTCATATAAATGAATACTCATTTTACATTTCAATAAAGTCACAAGTTTTATTGTTCATTTTTTCACTCTCTCTCACACAGCTATTCCTGAGCTTTCATACCAACAATAATTTCTTTGTATAGTTTTGCATGCTGTTTGTATCCACTTCATACACAGTTTTTTAAAGCCTGGAAAAAGGTTTTAAATGTCCAGGTCATTCCACAGTCTTACACTTTGCTTGCAACTGGGGCAGGAGCTTAACACCCTTGAAAGAGAACTGTTTAGCACAGCTTCACGTGCTGACACTGTAACTCCAGGGTACTTCATTTGGCAATGTGATTCATCCTAGTTTGTCAAATACAGAGACAACTAATTAATAAGCATTAAAGTATGATTTATGAGTTGGGTTTCTGCAATGTTATCAGTGTGTAAGAACTCATCTTCAGAACCAATCTCTGCTCAAAATGGTGATCTGCACCGCGTAATCTACTTTCAGCAGTTATCACCAGTTATTGCAACCGTAAACTGCAGAAAACACAGCCAGAATTTCTCCCTCAGCCTTTACTCCTATGTCAGTCTAGCAGAGGATGCGCTCCAGCACGTGATGAGTCGGAGGGATATTTCAGCCGGTTATACTCAAAGTGTCTTCAGTGCAAGCTGGTCTCTTAATAACTCGTGTTTATCGTCACTTATTTTAGAGCCCAAATAAGCAATTTCACTTTCAGACAGAAGCCCAAAAAAACCGCAACCCGTGACTCATAGAATTTACAAGCGACTTTAGAAAAAAGAAGCCCAAAGTGGCATGAAATAAGCGGACTTGGCAACAGTGAGTGCGAGTCTGTTTTGCTACAGTCTATAGCATTCTTGGAACTACGGAAAGTGCAGAGGGTAAAAGAAACACAGTCCGGAGAGCACTGCGGGGAACAGTGTGTGTGCTTTGATGCGCGATTAAAGTTTGAAAAGAAGATTGTCGCCGTTATGGCCTAACAAAGTTAACGCATTAATAACGCATTACAAATGTATATATATATATATATATATATATATATATATATATATATATATATATATATATATATATATATATATATATATACATATACATATATAGCCTCCCTACTTATGTATGGGTACGGGTAACCCTAACCAAAAACCTCCATCGCCACGAACACCGGTCCGTACTGCCCCCACCTCCCCTTCTTCTCCACAAAGCCCAGATGTTCCTTTTCTGGAATTTTCTCACAACATGAACAAAGTATTTAAGATTGGCCTACAGTTGACATCCTCTCCACATAGCCACTCTGACAACCGCAGCTCTGTGACTAAATCAGCATCTTCTAAAAGCCTCAGAGCCCCAGAGCCTCCCCCTCAAGGTATCACGCAACATTCCTGTGTTCAGGACCTTCAGACAACTTCTCTGTGATACACACAGGGCCCTGGCAGCACGTTTATCAGACATGACAGTTTCCAGCATCAGCTTGGGCCTTTTGTCGGAGATTATGGATTATCTGTGATGATACGTAGCAGAAATAAGAGAACCAGAAGGAAAACAAACAGGAACAAAAACTTAAAAGTCATAAACTGTCAGATGCAACCTGTCACAGAGACATCAACCACCAAGTCATATAATCTGGGTTTACTAAACAGTAGATCTCTGTCAGGAAAATCCCTTTTAATTAATGACTTCATTATTGACAATAATCTTGATGTTATGTTTTTAACAGAAACATGTTTACATGAATTTAATGAAGCAGTTATTCTGATGGAGTCGACTCCTCCAAACTAACATTTTCTTTGTGAGAGCAGACAGCAAAGGAAAGGTGGAGGAGTGGCAACATTGTTTAATGATTCACTAAAGTGTAAAAAGGTGTTTTTGGGAAAATTCGACTCTTTTGAACATTTGGCTCTCCAGGTAAAGAGCCCAGTACGAACTATGTTTCTGAATGTTTACAGATCTCCTAAGTCCACATCAAACTTTTTTAATGATTTTAGTGACCTCCTGTCTGTGATATGCGTTGACTATGACTGTTTAGTTATTGTGGGAGATTTCAACTTTCACGTTGACAACCCTGAAGACAGAAGTGCAAAAGAACTGTGTGACACACTTAGAAACTTTGATTTAACTCAACATGTTAAACAGCCAACACACAAACAGGGACATATTTTAGACTTGATCATCACTAAAGGTCTAAAGATTTCTAAAGTCAATGTAACTGATGTTGCCCTATCTGATCATTTTTCTGTTACCTTTGAAAGCATGATTTCCAGTGACTCATTTAGCCACTATGACATCTATAAAGAGTCTTTACAGATATAACTTACAATTGAAAAATGCAAGGGAATCTTTCTTCTCCGAGATCATCAACAAAAACATTAATAATGCTTGTGTCTTATTTGCCACAGTCGACAGGTTAACAAATCCTCCTGTGTCCGTGGCTTCCAAACTCCACTCCACCAGGGCCTGCAATGAATTTGCTAACTTCTTTACTGAGAAAATCTTAAATATTAGAGGATCAGTTTGTACATCCATACCAACTCCAGAACCAAAGCCGTATTCAGCTGAAACTTATCCTGACAAAATGTCCCAATTCAGCCAAATAAACTACAAAAGCTTAGAGGAGATCATTCAGCAGCTAAGTTCCTACTCTTGCTGCCTTGATGTTCTACCCACAGCTTTCTTTAAGAAAGTTTTGCCTGTCATAGCGTCTGATTTGACTTAGATAATAAACACGTCCCTTCTGTCAGGTGTTTTCCCCCAGTCACATGAAACACATGAAATGTGTTATATAAAAAAATTTGCCTTTACCTTTACCTCGTTGCAGAAATCACAGAGGTTTGGCATTTTGAGAAACAAAGTAGTTCAATCTTTAAAGGGGAAGTCCGGTCAACAAGGAAAAATCAGGGTATCATTAGCTATAACTAAAACTAATACATTTGTGGTTATTTAATGAACTTATCTTTAATCAATAAGAAAATAAAAACATAAATTGTCGTCTGAATCACTGTGTATGGGGGCTGACATGACTGCCCAAATATGGGCAGTAAGGGGCGTTTGACATCACATCCTGCGACGTGGAAGAGCGGAAGCGACGACAGTATTTCTCTCCGCTTTCCATGCAAAGTCAATAGGAGCCGTTCTACACAGCTGCGATCATCAATAATTATTTCGGATTTCCAGAGGACTTCACCGCTGACATTCCCAAGAGCTATTGCTGAAGCAACAATGTCCACGTGCATGGCCATCGGATGTTCCAACACAACTGGTAAAAGAGGAAAAAACATTGTTTATTTCAACACAGTCACTTCAGCGATCTCTCCTCCGCTGTGTGTGTGTGTGTGTGTGTGTGTGTGTGTGTGTGTGTGTGTGTGTGTGTGTGTGTGTGTGTGTGCGTGCGCTCAGCTGCAGCGCCGGTGCAAAGCCGTGCTCAGCCCAGCATGTGCTGGAATGCTCTTATATTTTAATACTTATACTATAATAATCAGCTAACTTAAGTCACTTCAGCGATCTCTCCTCCGCTGTGTGTGTGTGTGTGTGTGCGCGCTCTGCTGCAGCGCCGGCTAAGCCGTGTTGCGCGGAGCGCGCACACACACACACACACACACACACACGTGTATAGATATATACTGTAGGAACCGACTGAGTTTGATCTAGGAAAATAGTGCGCCGTGACAAACAGAGCGTTGAAACTTGCTCAACAGCGGGTCCGCCGAGTGACGTCAAAAAATGGGAGGTGACAGTACTATTCTTGACCAAGATGGATTCCTCCACATAAACATGATTAAATGAGAATTATTATTAATTAAAAAAACTTATAATTTTTTGCACAGTATGTAGTAGTTTTATATTTAAAGTACTTTCAGCAGTTTGAATTCTGATTTTGACCGGACTTCTCCTTTAAACCGTATATCCACACTTTTCTCAAGGGTAAGCAGGAAGCTTCAGGTTTTCCCGGCTGAAGCAACGGATGAGGAGAGCAGGTTAAAATATGTGGCAGACTACAAACTTAACCAAGGCATCTAGCTGGATGTGGAAAACATCGAGGTGAATCCGGCTAAAAGGCAGGTGGCTAAATTGTGTCTGAACAGTTTTTGGGGGAAATTTGCACAGAGAAAGGACCTGGCTCAAACTACCATTGTGACCGAGCCCGATGAGTTTTTTAACTTCCTGTTTTCAGGTAAATACAAAGTCAGCTACTTTCACTTTCTGAACGATGAAATGTGTATGGTTCAGTGGAAATACAACAAGCGCTGCATCTCTCCGCCCAACATGGTGAATAATGTCTTTATTGCGGCCCTCACCACTGCGCACGCATCTGAAATATTACACCTGACTCGAACGACTTCAACAGCGCGTTTTGTACATTGACACGGACAGCTTGATCTACGTGGTGAGACCGGGTGAGAGCTCCCTCGAGCTGGGAAATTATCTAGGGGATTTAACGGACGAGCTGGCAGGTGACACCATTCAGGAATGTGTTTGGGCATGTCCCAAAAGCTACGCTTACCAGACCAGAAACCAGAAAAAGGTTGTGATGAAGTTTAAAGGTATCACTCAGACTCACGAGTGTAGTGAGAGGGTGAATTTTGACAGCGTGAAAGACCTGGTAGAAGGTTATTTGCAAGGTTCTACAGGGGATGTTTTACAAGCTCCACAGCGTACCCTCAGGAGGGATAAAAGAAGCTTCCAGCTTCAAAATGCCACATTTCAGAAAAAGCTCCGTGTGGTGTATGACAAGAGAAGGCTTTTTCCTGATGAAACAACCCTTCCGTTTGGCTATCAAAGGTTAACTGAGAAAAAAATGTTGCTCTCCCGTGAAACACAGGAGGTTGAATTTGATCCAAGATTCAAAACCCCTTTTTCATGTATTATTTCAGGGCCATGTTATGGATGGGTTTATACCTCGTTCCAGCCGATGTATGTTGAATTGCAAAAAATGAGTAAAAAGATTAAATTCATCAAAGGACTACCTCATTCTTTTGATGATGAAAATCTGTTTCCTCCCGATCAAAATCATTTGGTTATTTTAGTCGATGTAATATTCCAGGCTTCGGAGCATCCAGAAGTGGTCAAGATTTTTACGCAATACAGACATCATAGAAGTATGAGCGTCACTATGCTGACAGTACAGCCATACCATCAGTTTAAACACTAATTATATGGTGTTGTTTAAGAACCCCAGAGATAAACTGAAACTGAATATATTAGCTCTCCATAGCTCTCTCTAATCTATGTACTCCGCCGAAAGAACCAGGGTGAACAGGTGTGTAATATACACGTTTCATTAACTTTTCTTCAGCCATACCTTCCCACACACGTAGTGATGCTAAATGAAGGAAAAGACGTCTTAGGGCAGAAGAATCAGAAGTTGGCAAGGATGCGGGTGAAGGAGGGGGGTACAGCTCCGGGGAGAATTTGTCGCTGTCCGGGGACCCGTGCTGCGCTGATGATGAAGCGGTTGAAGCGTTTAAAGGAGACGGTGGTGGAGTAGGAGAGCTATCCCGCCCCGCAGAACGTCAAACTGCTGCCCTCGTTGTTCCTCGTGGTTTCAGATGTTAGAAGTCCAGTCAGCGAAGTTGCACGGAGTCCCGATCAGCCTGGCTCGCTGTGTTTTTTATACTGAGAAGGGCGTGGTTAACGTTGAAGGGGCGGTATTGGCTCTTGTGAGGGGTGGATCTAAAAAGAGAGCGCTTTCTTGACCGCCAGAGTGTCTTTCCAGTTGCGACAGTCGCGAAACAGCGTTGAAATCCGGTCTGCTATTCTGATCATCTTGTCACGCCACGCATCAAAGGGAATGACTAGCAATGTCCTGAAGACACCACAATCAGAATTATAATAGTCAAGCACGAAAATAGCCGTCTGTGTTTTATCTTGACCCTTTCTGAGACTTGCACGGAAAAACCATCAGCCGGTAACCCCCGTCTTTGACTGCCAAGTAGCTGAGAAGATCCTATTTCCTGAATCCTTGTCAATTTCGTTCAGGCGGGTAAGCACCCGCTTGCAGCACTTAGCGGTGGATGAATCCATGATTCCTTCCTCGGTTTTTTGATGCGCGCGTTTGCCGCGCTTAGCGTCTGGTGAATCCGTGATTCCAACCTCGGTTTCTTGAGGCCTGCGCTTGCCGCGCTTAGCGACGGGTGAATCCGTGATTCCATCCTCAGTTTCTTGAGGCCTGCGCTTGACGCGCTAAGCGACGGATGAATCCGTGATTCCGTTCTCGGTTTCTCGTCTCACAGAGGGGCCTGCTGCATTCGACTCTTCAGGGCCCAGTCTGCGAAGCATGATGAGTTTCAGAGAAGCCCAGTCGTTTGATGTCAGCATGCCCAAGGAGTGGATAGTTTGCAGCTTGTCCCCTTCTTCATCCAGCTGATAGAGATACATCTCAGCGGATTCATATTTGAAGACGTACCCCCATTTACCGCGGGCTCCGTGGGGTTCCAAAGACCATTGTTCCTGCAGAGGTAGGGTCGGAGGCATCTGAGTTCTGCATAAAAACCAACGTAGCCTTGTGAGGGGTCTGCTGAGCTCGCCAAAAATTGCTTTGATCGTGGTAGATCGTGACAGGTGTCTCAGAAATGATAGGTTCAAAGTTGATTCTTCCAGACGCCATGTTGAAAGGTATTCAATCACTACAGAGGTTGGAGAAAGGGGCTTATATCATGAGAAGCGGCTGGGGCGAGCTGAAGGGGACTTCTGGGGCGGGACTTCAGCCTGAAGTGGGGATGGGTGTGAATTCCGGAAGTGGGGGATGGGTGTGAATTCTGGAAGTGGGGGATGGGTGTGAATTCCGGAAGTGGGGATGGGTGTGAATTCCGGAAGTGGGGGATGGGTGTGAATTCCGGAAGTGGGGATGGGTGTGAATTCCGGAAGTGGGGGGGTCATCTGTCGGAAGTGGAAGGCGGGACATTTTTACCACCTTTCTGTTTCAAGCCTCTGCCTAGCTGTTGGATTTACCTGCCTCACCTGTGCTTCAGCGACAGGATTAATCTACCACCTCTCTGTTTCAAGCCTCTGCCAGGGGCACCAGAAGAAAAGAAATCCTTTGATACCTTTTCAAGATCTAGAAACTAAACACTGTTTCTGCGCCGAGGTCTTATTTAAAAGTAGATTTAATGACGCTGTTTTACTCCAGAACGAGTTTGTTGAAGTGTATATTGAATACTTACATTGTGTGACTAAATTTATGTGGGAAAATCACCGAAAGACAGCTAACTCCAAGTTTCATCACTTTTCTGTTTGTTTTATTTTTATTTTCTTCTTTTATGTTGTGCTGTTTGATTCAGTAGTTAGTGTTCAAGCAGTATTAAACAGAATAATTGCTGTGTCAGGAAATGTTCTGATGAACACGAACTCAGCCACACACAGAGCTTAGTTTTAAGAGGTTTAATGGGTAGTGGAGGAAGAAAACCAACAGTCTTTATCAGGCTGGAAGGGATGGTGGAGATGGCGGAGCGGCGAACTGGAGAGAGCTGGTGGACTGCGAGTGCTGCGCTGTGGAGCCAGGCAGATGCTGGGAGCCAGCTAGCCTCCTGAGAAGATGGGAGAGCGCTGGGGTTGGGGATGAGTCAGCAGCACAGCAGGGAGAATCATGGGCAGGCGAACAGGCAGGCAAACACGAGGGAAGCAGTTAACTTGAGGCGGAGGAAGGCGGAGGAAGGCAGTGAGGAGGGCAACGAGGGATGAAGGCTGGTGCATGCAGGTAAGAAGCAGGAAGGAGCGTGACAAGAGGTGCTTGAGAGTGGTCGAGAGCAGACGTGAGGTGAGCTTAAGTAGGGAGAATGGCAGGTGGAATGAGTTCTCTTTGATTAGTGACGGCAGGTGGAGGTGTGGAACCAGGCTGCACGGGAGGCGGAAGGTGCTGGAACTGTCCAGGGTGAGACAGGCAAAACTGAACCCTGACATGCTGTAACAGGGAATTATTGGTTTAATAAATTTTAATTAGTTTAACTGCGGTCGTTTTTGGTTATTCTTATATCAGTGATTGAATTACCTCTTAAGAGGTCCTGAATCATCCCTTTTGAGTTAACAACACAAATCTACATAGACATTTCTCCTTTGCTTGTGGTTGTCAGGGTTCAGTCTTGCCCGCTGCACCCTGGACAGTTCCGGCACCTTCCTTCCTCCAGCCAGCCCTGACTCCACTCTGCCCAATCACTTACACCTGTCTGCTAGTAATCATCCTGGACTGTTTCCACCTGCAAGCCTCCCTATATAAACTCACTCCAGTCAGCTCTCCCTTGCTGGATCGTCTGCAGTTGTCCCCTGACAGTGTCCCTCAGTCTTCACCTGCATTTGTTCCTCGTCCTTGCCTCACATCTGCTGCCTGCTTCCCACGTCTACCAAGCCTCTACTCCCTTCACCTGCCAAGCCTTAGCTCCGCCGTCCAGCTCCAGCCATCATCACACGCCTGCTCCAGTCTGGTACAGTCTCCTGGTTCTTCATCCCACTACTCAAATCCCTTCAATAAAGACTCTTTAATTGTGGCTCTGTGTGTGGCTGAATTCGGGTTCAGATCCTACAATCCCTGACAGTGGTTAATGATTAGTGATTCCAATTGCAATTATAAATTAAGGTTATTAACATTTACAGGTGGGTAACCTAACCCAGTTTTACAACTGGTTTAAACATCCATCTTTTATGGTAAATAAAGTTAATAATTATTAGTGGATAGGGGAGAGTGGGGTGAATTGTGCCAGTTTTACTTAAATTGACTTTAAAGCAAGACCATGACAGTAATGCTTCCAACTAATTCAGGATGTGGTGCATCCCTGGGAACAATCACTCTGGATCCGAAATAAATAAATTAGGAAACATAGATTTCTGAGAAAAAATGTCTTGTGGCACAACTTTTCCCCAGTGAGGGGTAAGTTGTGCCTATGGAGAGAAGATGGCCAAGTCAATAACAATGGTAATGTGACACTGACATAACATGTCAGTGTCACATTATCGTATATATATAAGAGAGAGAGCACATATAACAGGGTTTTCTCAAATCTCCCCTTTGGCCAGAGATTTCAGAAATAATTGTTTTTAGTAAGGTGGGATGGCATTAGAGTTAGCCCCTTAAGCCTGTCCATACCGGTACCGGTGTGAGCCACGCACATGTTATCATGCTATAAAAGTAGGTCAGAAACGGTCACATTTTTCCACTAAATACCTTCAAGGAAGTTTTAATGTGTTTAAAACAAGTCCCTGATTTGTTTTCCACAAACACTTTCCATTTTTATGGGTTTGTGAATTACTTTTGCGAAATGTTTTAAAAGAATCGGCTTTATCTTTGCCAGCTGCCTAAGGTGATAAAAACTGGACTTCACCACTGCTCCAACCTGATTACTTTAAATCTTAATCTGACTGGGTGAATCATTATTTCAGCCTAACTATAAATCTATAATAATACATTTTATTTATAGGCGCCTTTCTGGACACTCAAGGTCATCATACATTGATTAAAAACAACGCAACACAAACAATAATAAAAAGCAGATAGTAAAAATCGGGTAAAAATTACACATTGCAAATGAAATCATAGGGAACATGATGTATTGTATAGGTAGGGTTTGAGTTTGGATTTGGAGTGTGGGAGTGTTTCTTGTGTTGTGCCATGATATTAAAGCGATGATGAGAGAATGAATGAAGTCAGACTGAATTCTGAACATGTACCATGGTTGAGGAACCAAAAGGAATTTCCCCCTTTCCGGCTGAGACAGCCTCTCTCAGCAGGGTGCCCTGCCATATGAGCCTAGACCACTCCTCAGCTTCACAGGCCCATTCTTCTTCCTGGAGCCCTCGAGCAGGGGGGGCTGGGACCAGCCAGCCATGCCCTGCGAGCCACATGGGACTCAGACACACAGACAACCACTTCTGCCTGGGACATCTGAAAGAGAGGGTGGCCGGGACCAGCCACCCATACTGGCCAGTCATGCAGGGGGCCACATGGGCCTCGAAAGACCCACAAGCCAGCACAGGGAAGAAATCTCTCTTCGTCCAGAGGACCCGACTGGGTGTGGAGATCTGCTGACTAGAATCAAAGCTAAGTTTGCAGTCTAACTTCTGCACAACCAGCCACTGAAGTAAAAAATGCCAAAACCAGCCTTGTTTATTCTTCTCAGCTGTTGCAGGAAGCTGATTCCAGACAACGATGAGCGGTCCAAAGGTCGGGACAGGACCCACTTTCCCAAGCTCAGAGTAAAAAGGACTTGAAATTGCAACTGCAACCAGGTCAGAGACTGCATGCAGGACCTCGGAGCTACCTGGTCCGACCACATTTCAGCTAGCTCATAGCTGCAGAGCTGCATGTCTGCTGTTGAAATTACGTTTTCCCTGGACCACTGCTCTTCCTTGGATGGCCAAAGTGAACCAAACTCACACGAGGCACCGACAGGTTCGGCAGAGAAAGGGAAAGGGAACGTTTAAAGCAGGGGTGTCAAACATACGGCCCGCGGGTCGGTTCCGGCAATGTGGAAATGTGGCAATAAGAATTGTTGTCTTAATGCCAAAAAGAGTTCATCAGATTTGACTTTCACAAGTGGAGCAGTACGGCTTTTGCCATAGTGCTCCGCTTGATTTATGATTGTGAATAGTTTTATTATGATTCATGCGGGGAATATCTCAAATGATATGGACACTACAATGGAAAAGTAGGAGAGGAAAGGAAGAACAAGAAGAAAAAAAGGTGAAAGAAAGAGGAGATAAAAGGAAGAGAATGATAAAACAATTATTGAAAAAAACATGTAATAATAATATCATCTTTATTGTCATTGAAACATACATTACAACGAAATGTGTTCTCTGCTTTTAACCCATCACCCTTGGGGAGCAGTGAGCTGCCATTAAGGGTCTTGCTCAGGGACCCAGAGTGCAGGCGCTGGGGATCGAACCGGGTACTTGCATCCTTCTCTGAGTGCAAGCGCGCTGCTCTAACCACTAGGCCAACACTCCCCCACTTCGTTTAATTGAAAATCTGCAGTTCCTATATTGTCCACGAGGGACGCTGTGTTTTAATCAGCAGATGGTAGCACTGAGCTTCAGATGTGGAAAATTGATTTTAAATCATTTCTTAATTTTTATCTGTTTGATGTATTTTGTCATGCAGGACAGTGTTTTTAAGTTCCAAAAAATGTGAATAAATGTTTTTCAACATTCTACAATCACTGTGATCAGTTCTTATGCATAATGCACAAGTAAATGTTTAACTGAGTAAAAGTATTGTTGAAATTGCACATACTTTTCTTAAAAACGCTGAGGTTATTCATAATATATTGTGTAAAAGTGAAATTCATTTAATATGAAAATCAACAACAAGTCCACTTTTGTTAGTTCTATTTAATCTTGCAATGAGTTTACTCGTGTAGCCCTCTTGAGATCAGATTAAGCTGTATGCGGCCCCTAAACAAAAATGAGTTTGACACCCCTGGTTTAAAGGGTGGTTTAGAAAGCTTGTCTAATGCGTCCACATGGTGTTTTAATCACAAACGGGCTGAGCGACATAGCTCTCATAGCATGTTGAAACTATGCCATTGCCGATGTGATTCTAGTGTGTTTTTATGGTTATAACAAACGTTATCTCCTCAAGGCTTTCATACATTGATGGGATATTAATGTTTATGTTATCCGGCTCACTTATTATGACTAAAAATAAGGCCGAAGCGTTTAAAGTTAGCGCCGAAAATCCGCCAGCCAAAATGTTATTTAGCTCACGGTGTAATATCCTGAAACTTCCTGTGTCAGGATATTACAATACGGTCGTTTCAAGCATAAGGCTTGTTCATTTCGCTCTGCCATCGTTCAATAGCGTTATTACCACAATAATATGGTATATTAATGTCGTTTTAAAGGCGTTTTGTTTGACTTTAGGATTAGCTGATTTTAGCGACTGATTGCTACACCTACCCCTAGCCTCCCGGAGGCATAACCGCGTTAATAAAATCGAGCGTCCCTAAAGTTAAGGATTTTATTGAGCAAATCATTCTTTAAAATGTAATTTCCTCAAATAATGTTTTGTGTAACTCAGGATTTTGCATTGTGAATGGGTTGAAACATATACCAAATGTTGTTATAAATTAGTTAAGCTAATTTAACTCCATTCCATGTTCTTTAAGTCAGATCTGCAGTGAACCAGGATTCACTGAATTATTCTGATGATGATCAACCACTTTGTTTTGTCTTTTGTGTTCTTTTGGATGCACATAGTTCCTTAGCTTAGCTTCTTGTTATATTCTTTTGCTTAGTGTCAGGGTGCATTTCTGCCTGCTGCACCCTAGACATTTTCCAGCACCTTCCTTCCTCCAGCCAGCCCCAATTCCACTCACTAATCACCTACACCTGTCAGCCTCTAATCATCCTGGACTCACTCCACCTGCAAGCATCCCTATATAAACCCACTGCAGTCAGCCATTCCCCGCCGGTTCTTCTTGTCTTGCCTCGCCCTTGTCTTGTCTCGTCCTCATCTTCACGAGCATCACTCACCTCTCATCGTGTCCCTGCTCTCCTCTCACGCCTGAATTCAGCTCCACGGCTTCCTTCCCCACTTGGATTCCGCTCCAAGTCCTGCTCGGGTCCCGCCCCGCAGCTTTCCCTCCAGCTCTGCTCGGATCCCGCTCCGAAGCTCAGCTGCCAGCCTCGGGTTCCATCCCGGACTCACCTGCAATCCTCCTGCTTCCTCCCTTCTGCCTGCTCTTGCACCCATCATCCACCTGCCTCTGCCTTTAAAGACTCTCGTCCTCATCCTCCACAAACCATCCTTCTTCAATAAAATTCACAAAACGCAGCTCTGTGTGGTTGTGTTCGGGTTCATCAGGACAACTCATGACACTTAGTAGTTTAGTTAAGTTTCACTAGCCTAGTAGAGAGGATTTGTTGATTGAAATATAGTGTTAATTCAGATAAACAGCATTATATAGTGATGTTCTCTGGATTTTCATTTTATTTGTGTTAATAAATTCTTGAACTTGAAGAGAAGTTGTCACTCCTTATTCTGTGTGTGCAGAGTTTTCTGTTAAAAGATCGCAAGTGCTCAAATCATCCCTTTCAATATTGTCCTGATATCAGCTTAAGAGCTGATATCCACCGGACAATACATAACAGACAGAGTTATTTATTAAACATTAAATAACTTTAAAAATGTATAATTGCACAACACTTGAGTTCCGGAGGTAGACAGTTCCAAAGGTGAGATGCAGAGCGGCTGAATGCTCTGCTCCCCTTGTTGGTGAGAGGAAGGAGGATCAGAGAATGTGGGAGGGCATAGCGACATGGAGGAGATTAGACAGGTAGAGAGGGGTGAAGCTGTGAATGGACTTAAATTCTAAGAGGAAGATTTTAAACTGTATTTGAAATTGGATTGGGAACCAGTAGAGCTGTTGTAAAAAAGGGGTGATGTGGTGGATGGAGGACCTCATCATGATGATGCGGGCAGCTGAATTCTGGACTAGCTGGAGTTTATGTAGGAATTTGTGAGTGACACCGGGGAGGAGTAGTCTAGGCGAGAAGTGACAAGGCTATTAACAAGAATAAAAGTGGTATTAGGGTGAGAGAGGGGCAGAGGCAGTTGATATGTAGGTGAAAGTATGCAGACCGTGTAATGTTATTGATATGGGAATGAGACGATAGAGTACTGTTGAGGATGACACCCAGACTCTTAACCTGTGGGGATGGGGAGACAATGGAGTTGTCAATGGTTATTGAGAAACTGTCGATTTTGGATAGTGTTGATTTAGAACCAATGAGGAGAACCTCAGTTTAGTCACTGTTTAGTTTGAGAAAATTGGAAGAGAACCTTGAGTTTATGTCTGATAGACAGTCTGCAAGGGACGAGGGTGGAGGTGGGTTTACCGGAGAGGTAGGGTGTCATCCGCATAACAGTGGAAACTGATATTGTACTTACGGAAGATATTGCCAAGAGGAAGAAGGTTAATGATAAAACGAAGGGGCCCCAGGACAAAGCCCTGCGGCACACCTGAAGAGACAGGAGAAGGGTGGGATGAGAAGGATTTGAGTTTAATGCATTGAATGCAGCCTGAGAGGTAGGATCTGAACCAGTCAAGTGTAGGATGGGTGATGTTGATGGAAAATAATCTATTGAGGAGGGTGGGTGGCTAATGGTATGAAAGGCTGCGCTTAGGTAAATGAGGATGAGGATAGTGAGTAGACCAGAATCAGCTGCCATGAGGAGGTCATTGGGGATTTTTACTGTGGAGTGGACGGAAACCAGACTGGAGCGGTACATACAGATTGAGTAATATGTGGGAGTAAAGTTTAGTAGCAACTATTCTATCAAGGATTTTGGAAATGAAGCGCAGATTAGAAATGGGACGGAAGTTGTTGAAGTTGGTTGGATCAACAACAGATTTTTTCAGCATTGGGGTTATTGCAGCAGTTTTGGATGGTATAGGAACAGTACCAGTGGTGAGAGAGGAGTGGATAATGGCAGAGATGAAAGGGGCCAGAGAGGGCAGGCAGGATTAAACCAGAACTGTTGGGAGGGGGTCCAGCTGACATGTAGTGGGCTTGGACTTGTGGATGAGGTCAGAGATCTCTGAGAGGGTGGGGAGTTCGAAGGAGGAAAATGGGTGAGTGGGGGAATAAAGGTCAAAAGTAACACTGCAGGAGTTTAAACCAAGATCCTGATGGATTGACTGGATAAGTCTTCAATGTCCATGAGTTAATCAACCCTGGATGGAAGGGAATCCATGTTTATGTTCTTAATATTGCGAAATGAGATAAGACAGGGGGACTTGGCGATGAGAGAGGGAGAGTGTATGTGTATACACATGTTGCTGCAACTCTATCTTGACAGGAAATTATTGAGATTTTGTAGTTACCTCGATTCTATAGCACTTTCCACAGATAACGGGCAGTAGATCCGGTCATAGGTGGTTTCCTATAACAAAGCCAATCTTAGCACATGCTAATTAAAGTGGGTCTAATTAACCATCAAAAAACTACTTACTCTGACTTTGTGAGTAATTACTGTTTGAAGGGCCTCAGAGGAAATCTGCAATAAGGAACCAACTCTTCTGGCCTCTCCCTCACTAAAGATGCGAGCCACCTCAAATGACTCACTCTATAAACAGCATGAACCAAGGTGTGATATACATGTCTTATGTTTCATTCTGATTGTCTCACTGAAAGACCAATACCTCGTATGAGCTGAAACATATGTTACCAAGCTGCAGGATAGAGGAGAGGATGGCCCAAATGTTAGAGACTTGATTTGCCTGTAGGCCAATAGTCTCCAAACACTGAAGCAAAAGTTGAAAGTCCTGTTTGTCCTGTTTCCCTTTCAAATTACAGGCACCACCCTAGATGGGAAGAGAAAAAAACAAACAAAACTTTAACAAAGAGTGAAAATACTGAAAAAAAGAGTTGGTATGTTGTTGGTTTCATTTACTTGATTTAGGTAGTAATAGGTCTCAGCTCCCAGCAGGTACAGCTTCTGTTTGTCCCAGTTGTTCATACCTTCCAGAAGCTCATAGAACACATGATAGTTCCTCTCCTTATTGGCCTGGTTAATAAATGAGGCAATTGTTTAATTTTAATGTCACTGATTAACACTATCTGGGTTAGGCAACTATTCACAGAAAGGCAAACATTTCATTACATGATTTGAAAAATGCAGTCCCAGTACAACCACTTAAGTCCATTCATCCACCTGTCTTAGCGGTTATCCAAGCAGAATTTGGATAACCGATAGATTATGGATTTTTGTGTGTTTATGAGTGCACAAATAGTGCAGGAATTCAGCTTGCAGGCAAGGTGAAAGAGAGGTAAATACTCCAAAATTAACTTGGAACATCATTCAGTTTCCTCAGACAAAGATTTGGACTGTTAGCCCATGCTACGGGCTGGTTATTGCTACAGTTTAGAGTTTTAAGATTATAAAATCAAATACAACAACGGATGCAGCAGACAATAGTTATGACCCTTTATATCACAATAGGTACCCATGTGTGCATAGATGGTTAATATTATTTTACTACGTTCTTTGGACTCAAGATATTTGATTTAGAATTGAGTCAGACTCGAGTGACAAACTTAATGACTTTGGACTGGATGATTTTATGAAGGACTTTTAACTTGACTTGAAACCTTTGACTTGAAAATAAATAAATAAGTTACAATGAAAAACTGCCAAAGTTGGAACTGGCAAAGATGGAACAATGCCAGGCACCTACTCCAGCCCTCTGTGTGCCATTAGCCAATATTTCTTCCCCTTGTTGCCACAACAAGGGTGCTGCGTCTACTGTGCTGTTTATCTGTCTTGGTTCTGTATCCTACAAGAATAGCAGTGACTCAAATGGTGGTAGAAAGCTCCCATCATCCAAATAAAATGAGATATGTACAAAGGGGGAAAAGCTGTGTGCAGCATTCCAAACAACAGGTACCCTGCTATACAGGATAACTCCATACAATTATATTTAAGTAGGAAGATTTTAGACAGATTTTAAACAGGGCATCTGTATCAGCCAGATAAAGCCACTGGATAGCAAGACTAGCAGCTGGGCTCTTGTGAGAGCTGTGTGTAAATAACATGGCGGTATACTAGTATAAAATAGATCAATTTTCAAGCAAAACACTGTAGCTTTAAAATATTAACCATTGTCCCATATTACCCATTAAAACAAACTGCATGAGGAGACCTTAACCAGCCTGAAAAGCTATGTGGAGTATTTTGGAAACATTCAATTCAATACAATTTTATTTATATAGCACCAATTCACAACACATGTCATCTCAAGGACAGTTGTCTGCATTTATAATGGCTTTGCAGCTATCCCTCATACTGGGGAGCATGAAGAGACAGTGGAGACGAAAACACCCATTTAACAGGGAGGAAAACCTCCAGCAGAACCAGATTCAGTGTGAATGGTCGTCTGCCTCGACCGACTGAAGACAGACCAGAGACACAAAAAGCACAGAAGCACGCATTGATCCAGGGATCCTTTTTATGTTATATGGTAACAGCGGATGGTCTGTCTCCCCTGGATGATGTCACAGCTAACAGAACACCAGACCAGGTGTACCTACTATGAAACATGAACTGGCAAAAGGGGAATGGAAAGACCTAGGGGAAGTTTCTAGCTCGATGTTTGAGACTTGCCATGAAGACAGACCAGCAGAGACTTGAAAGCTTACACAAATTTCACAGTCAGCCTGACACAAAAACAATCTCCTTGTTATTGAATCCGGCTTATCTCAATTCCCCTTGATATTATGCAAACAAGACACTCTACCTCCACCCGGACTTGCTCATGACACCTGTGAACTCGAACAGTGCCCTTCTTGAACTGTTGGTAAAATACCATATAAGACTATGGCTGGGGGGGCAGCTGGAGAGTCATGGGTCCATCCTGACGCACACACACACACACACACACACACACACACACGCACAAACATGGTAATAGATGTTACTTATTGTTCCTTTAAATTAAAACAGTGGTACAACACTGTTACCCCTCTTCCAAAAAATTACATATATATATTACATACATAAATAATGACATAACTACTCCAAGCTCGACTTGCACAACGCCTGCCAAGTGGTAAGTCTAGCTTGGACAGGATGGAGGCCTGGTGGACTAGTTCTAAAGCTAAGGACAAGAGAGGGAGAGAATATTTATTTTTAACAGTCACTTGATTGAGACCTCTTATCAATATGGGCGGAGGATATTGTCTTTCTTAGACACAAAGAAGAACCCAGCACCCAATGGGAATGAAGAGTGGTAAATGATACATGCCTTAAGAGACTTGTTTATGTATTTATGACCAGAGCCGGCTGCAGAAATAAATTACAGGGGGGTCATTCATTTTTTTTAGGGGGGGCACACTTTTTTAAAAAACATTTTATATGCTTCAGGCTGAGCAGTGGCTCTGTGACTACTTCTACAGTGCTGAGAAAGAAATTCTCAAAATCTAATCAGTGGTGCCAAATTAGGCAGATTTCCACCCAATTAGGATTCTTTTGAACACATCGAGCTGGAACAAAAATAGGTCAGGTTGTAAAAATTTGGGAAGCTTTTCACAACATTTGTTGGGCTTTGAGAAATATTTACTAACAAAATATATCAAATTAGTTGTCTATGTCTGGAAGAAAACTAAAACCAATTTAATAAAATGCCATCTTCTTGAACTCATTTTACTGGTCAATTTATTTGTTAAATGAGTCACATCTGTCGAATCTGACATCATCAATGAATAATATTGATTGTTATAATAAAACAAGAAAAGAATAATGGTTAATTAAGTGTTTGGTCAATGTAAATGCCCCAAGAGGTGTTAAGTTCTACTGATCAACTTAAAAATATTTCATGACTGTGTGAAAGAAATGTTTGATTGAGCTATATCTGTAAGAGAAATTAAGTTTATATTATAGTAGATTTACAACTCATGTTGGGAAGCTATTGATAAAAGTTTTTTCCGGTTGATATATCATGATTGTTAAAGTGATCTTGTGTGTTATTTGGTTGTCTGATTGTACGGAGCCCGTATGTGCAAAGTTTTTTTCTTTTCTTCAGCGCAGTTGAACATGCCATTGTGCTAATGGCATGTTCTTATGTGTTTAATAGTTTTGTGCTTTTAACATGAGAGAGTCTGAGATTTGGTCTTGTTTTTTTCTTTTAAGTTGGGCAGGTTTTATGCTGGGTTTGGGGTGGAAACTAACCCCATAGATATTTGAGTTCATCTCATAAAAAATGGGAGCAAACCCAAAAGTGTTGCATTTATATTTTTGTTGAGTGTAATAAAGTGTAATAACCGGAAACGTACTGCAAAACTGTGTACAATGCAACTGTCTACTTTTAAATCACTGCTGCACCTTACTGCATATTTGTTTACATTTGGTTTACATTGTTTACATTTCAACTGCCTACTGTTCACTGCTGCACTTTATCCGGAAGTCAATTGAAATTTATCCTGTAAGTGACTGCGATTGATCACTGCACTTTATCCTGTACTGTAATTCACTGCAAGGTATCCTGTAGAGTTACTGCAATCTTTCTGAGCTGTGTGAAAACGAAATTTCATTCTGTATGCACTCTGTGTATACAAAATGACAATAAAGAAAGTCTAAGTCTAAAGACAATTGTTCCAAGGACTGAACCACATGGTATTCCACAAGTGACCCTAGAGTTTGAAGAAAAGTTATTATTAAAACATGAGGTATTAAAAACACCTATGACCTTTCTTCTTCAAAATATGTGAGCAGCTGTACTCTGGTTAATGAAGGTCAAAGCTGGCATGTTTTCTGTGTGAGACTAAATATTTGCATTTGAGATGTTTGTGTTACATGTGCTCTGGTAAGCCGATATTGGCACAGAGTGAGAAGGAAATAGACAGATTTGGAGGAGACCAGATCAGTGGGCAGATGGGGTGGCAGACTGTAACCTAGCCAGGGATGGGATTACTTTGTCTCTGCTCTGTTTCCCAATAAAGTGCAGGGAACTTTTATTCAATAAGTAACTGGGAATCAGTAATGATTTATTTCCCACAACAGGAGACCAGAACCTCAGATTTCCGAAAGGACCCCCAGAGCACAGGAACCAAACAAGGAACAACACAGGGATAGCCACATCCCCTATCTAGAGAAGAGCAGAGTAGAGCCACAAGAAAACCCAGCAGCCACAGTGCCAAAGCTCCTGGGGGCTGCAGTGACGATCCCACATGCTCTGACAGCAGCCAGCTACGCCAGAGCAGATCCAGCCATGGGCCCAGAAGCCCAAGGGTACACCACACCCCAGCAGGGCCCTGACAGAGACAGGGAGCTCAGGCCCCACAAAGCATCCACCAGGGGTGAGCTGGCACACACCTGAGCACCCAACCCCAGACACGAGAACCACCAACATACCAGTGGGTATGTTCACTGCCAATCACCGGCGGGTAACTTGTCAGGGGCGATGGGCTCCACACTTAGTGGAGACTTGAGATGTTCCACATAAGGGGGCAGCCAAAAACACAACCTGACAAAAAGACAAATACAGGTACACAGTCATAGTCACTCATTCCCACCCTAATACCCACACACACTCACCACACACATCCTATACTATCAGGTCCAGGTACCGATACCCCATAGTGGCATCCAGCTCCCAGACCCGGGAGGTGATCCCCATCATCAGAATGGGGGGAGCAGGTACGAGGACTGCCCCATCCTGAGCATATTCAGTCCAACCCGAGCCCCAACCCACCTTCTCGATCCCAGCAGCAACATCCCCAAGCTCATCCATCCAGAGATGGAACCAACACAATCTGAAGAAGCCAGCCAACCACAGCCCACCCCTTGAACCTGAAGGTGCCTAGACCAGCCGGTCATGCGTCCTCCACATGGCATGAAGGCCTCCCCACCAAGGCTGCCCACTGCCCAACTCAAACCTCCATGCCAGAACCCCACAACCTATTCCCGGGGAGACAGAACAGAGGTGCCAACCCCAGCCCAGACCCAGGCTTTATGGCCCGTTCCTCCTCTAGGCCTCAAACGTCAGATGGCAACTGGAGAAAGGGTGTGAAAAGATCTCAAGCCTGCCTCCACTTGCTCAAATGTCATGTTGTTGCATCTTGTTCTCAAGTACATTTAAAACTGGGAAGGCCAAGATGTGGGTACCCAACGCAGCCCACCACCTCTGAAGGCAGCTGGTGCTTGTGCGCCGCCCCACACAACCCACTCAGAACCCTCAGTATCTATATGCCGATTTACGTTGAAGGCAAAGAAAGACACCAGGGGTGAGGCCTACACAATCTTCCCCCAGATACCTAAAGTGCCCCTCACGCTGTGTCCTACATATGTGTATCGTGAAAATGTTATAAATGAAAGTGATAAGCTGTACATTAAAATTAGGGCCCAGGTTACCACAAGACAGCAGAGCTGGGAAATCCTTCCCGCTCCCTAGTGACACTCCCACTCCCCAAAGTCCTACATGCGTGGCAGCATGATGGAGCAGGCAAAGGGAGGCATCTACGGATGGGGAGGAAAGGACTAGGGAGCAAAATGCTCTCCCAGGAAACCGGTTCCCTTGTTGACTACAATCACCCTCGTTCTCCAAAACCTCGGTAGGGAGGCACCACTAGCAGCGGGACCAAAATCTGTAGGGTCCAAGGCTAGAGACAAGCGCAGAGGCCCGAGAAGGAACCACAAACCGGAACCAACATCCGAACTTTCCCCTAACCCCCCCAACCATGCAGGAGAGCCCAGAATGCTAGGAACTGACCCCTCCCCCCCCAAAAAGACTACTCCCCCCCAAAAAAACTCCTGTCAGCCAGCCTGCCTGAAACATACAAACCCCTTGATCTCCAGATAGAACCAGCACAGAGGAACGCCATGAACCAGTACTGAGACAAGGAGCCATACAAGACCACCCAACACCACAATAGAAAAAAATTTATATTACACCCACCCCACAGTCAAACAACTTCTAGACAACATAAGACAATGGACACCCTGCACAGACCCCTAATAAACTTGCAAGTAGCAACTGAAGGGCATCCCAGAGGCCCACATATTTTCACCCCAGTCGGAGTCGCAGACCCTGACGCCAGACCCACCAGACACCCCACCCCGGGGACCCACCAGACCTCCAAGACCCAGGTACCCCACATCAGCGACAATACCCCACAGGGCCTATCCAATGGTCCCCCACCCCACTAGGTGATGGAACCGATCAAAGGAGCCTAGAGAAGTTGATCTGATGTGGATGCAGATGCTGTCTCAAGACTAATATATCCCTACAAAAGATCTCTAATGATTTATACTGAGAATATGTTTACTTTTCCAGTTCATGGTGATAGTTTTCGTAGATATACATATGGCACTAAATGCCATGCAAACTGATTTATTTCCCAAAGTGCTATCATCTAAGTTACCCAGCGAGCAAACTGAGGGGGAAGGTGAAATATTACATCTCAGACACTTTGACAAGTCTCAGGTGTACATAGCCACAGTGCATGAATATAATTCTCAGGATTATTGCCTGTGCACTGTAAGCAGATATTACACTGTGCAAAACCCATCCTGAACAATCTTTGGCCTGTATAGTGTACTCTATGAAGGATTTTGTAATATAGTATTTGCAAATTTGCAAACTGATATAATGTGTAATGCACAAAAACTATTAGGTCTGAAGTATTACAAACAGGAAACATCTAGCATATGTATACTCTGATTGTCATGATTTGTCTTCATGAACCCGGACAGAGCACACACACACAAAGCTGGTCTTGAGAGTTTATTGCAAAGAAGGAGTAGTGGAAGGTGAAAACCAGAGTCGGTTACCGGGAGGAAACTAGAGAAATGAAGCACTGGGTTAACAGGAATTCCAACAGCAAGGCAGAGTACTGGACTAGACAGGCGTGGTGTGAGTGGAGACTGCAGACGACCTGGCAGCGAATAGCAAACTGAGGTAGGCTTATAAAGGAGAGTAGACAGGTGAGTAGAGTCCGTAGTTGATTGCAGCCTGACAAGTGTGACTGATCAGGGTGTAATCAGGGCTGCAGTGGAGGGAGAAGGAACCAGGAAATGCTAAGGGTACGGCATGCAGAACTGCACCCTGACACTTATATGTCAGGTGAGTCAAAGCACTCAATAAACTTACCTGAAATACAACTCTGGACTTCTCCAGGAGATATTGGGACAGTGAAGTTCCTACAACAACTCCACTGTCAAACACAGAGTCCAAATGAAAGAATAGCTGCAATCAATTTTACCATCCATGCAAAGAGATTAATTAGAAACATATTCCTAGTTTAAGTAATAATTAGTGTACTTACTGTTGTATGTGAATGTGAAGGTACTTGCCAAAACGGCTGGAGTTGTTGTTCAGAATGGTCTTGGCATTTCCAAAGCTTTCTAGGATTGGAAAGACTTCCATAGGCTAATTGAAAAATTGAGGAAAAACAGCAAACAGGCTTAAATCCGAGGCAACTGGACTTTCGCTCAGTTCTTCCTGAAAATGTTTTGACACCTATCCAGGAGTCTTTGTCAATTCTGGTGGCTAGCACTTAAGCAACCTGCAGTTGGTGCACTGCTGATTTTTAAAGGACATGGAGGCCCATCCTCCTAAGCGCATTGTAAGTCAGCGCAATGACCCACCCGTCACTGTCCTGGGTCGCTAGAAGCTATTGCTTACTATGAGTGGAGCACTTGGGCACCTGTATCATGACAAGACTGCTGATGTAATCTCTTTGCAATATGTTGGAGGACTGAGCTGTCAATACTGGGGAGTTGGAAATGCAATCCTCCCCCTCTGTTTAGTGATGGCTTTTCTCTTTTGACCAAGATGGCTTCTTTCACCCCTCTTTCAAACCATCTGTTCTTCCTGTCCAAAATCTGGACATCACTGTCGTCAAAGGAGTGCCCTTTGTTCTTCAGGTGCAAGTGGACTGCTGAATCTTGCCCTGAGCTTCTGGCCCTCCAGTGCTGTTGTTTAGTTTTCCCAATATAGGAGTCTGAGCAGTCCTCACTACATTGGACCACATTCACAACGCCACTCAGCTGTGGTTTGCGTGTTCTGACTCCGGGATGAACCAGTTTTTGTCTGAGGGTGTTATCAGGTTTGAAAGTTACTGGTATGTGGTGTTTGGAGAAAATTCTCCTGAGTTTCTCATGATTCAGGTGACCAAGTAATCCACTCACACCAAGCAATAGCTTGTAACGACCCAGGACAGTGACAGGTGGGTCACTGATTTGCATCTGACTTAGAATGTGCTTAGGAGGATGGACCTCCCTGTCCTTTAAAAAACAGCAGTGCACCAACTGCAGGTTTCTCAAGTTTCTTTACAGACTCCTGGATAAGTGTTGAGATGTTTTCAGAAAGAACAGAGAATTTGCAAAGGCAAAAAAAACAAAAAAACAAGAGCTAGATAACACTGAATGATTTAGTTTTTTTCCACTTTGAAGTACCTGTCTTAGGCTGTTGTTTCTGTCCTGATACATCGAGCTGAGATAGTGGACTATTTGCTTAGTTGCTTCAGTCTTCCCAGAACCACTTTGTCCACTGCATCAGAAGAAATGTATTGGATAAATTATTATTAGGAAAAACTGAAGAAAAACGCTTTCCCAAATTAAAAGGATACTTTAAAACTTTAAGAAGCTATTTATTTATGAATTATGTAACAAACAGTTTTTGGAAATAGCATTTACAGAACAGCATGTTTTTTATTATTTATCTCTAGGGGTTGTTTTTCCCAAAGTTGGTGTTTGAAGAGACCAAGGGAGGAAGATAATGAATTATAAAAAACTAGGGCTGTCAAACGATTAGAATTTGTAATCGCGATTAATCGCATAATTTCAATAGTTAACTCGAGATTAATCGCAAATTAATCGCATATTTTATCTTTTTATTTATGAATTCTGGCATTTTAATATGCAATTTTGCAATAAATGACACTAGTAAAAAAGATGCTTATACAACAAATATTTTTATTTTTTTATTTTTCAAGCACTTTTCAGAATTGGAATGAAAACATCCTGTTGCCATAAAATGTTAAACTCTGGCCTATAATGGCTAAATCACAAATCATATCGCCCTGATGTTTACACAATGTGTAAACAAATGTGTAAATAAATAAATATTTCATGCCGAAATATTTTTTTGTTTACACAATGTGTAAACAAATGTGTAAATAAATAAATATTTCATGGCGAAATATTTTTTTGCCTCTTAAACAAAGATAGAAATGGTATTAAGCATTTACATATAAATTAATAAATTTTACATTTAAATAAAGTCATAAGTTTTATTGTTCATTTTTTCAGTCTCTCACACACATCTAATCCTCAGCTTTCACACCAACAACAATAATCTCTTTGTATATTTTTGCATTCTGTTTAAATCCACATTCATACACAGTCTTTTTTAAAGCCTGGAAAAAGGTTTAAAATTTCCAGGTCATTCGAGACTGCGACAGACTGGCGACCTGTCCAGGGTGTACACCACCTTTCTCCCAGTGAACGCTGGAGATAGGCACCAGCAACCCCTGCGACCCCATGAGGGATTAAGCAGGTCAGAAAATGGATGGATGGATGGATGGATGGTCATTCCAGAGTCTTACAACGGGGCAGGAGCTTAATACTCTTTAAAGAGAACTGTTTAGCACAGCTTGCATGTGCTGACACTGTAACTCCAGGTACTTCATTTGGCAATGTGATTCAGCCTTAGTTTGTCAAATACAGAGACAAATAATTAATAAGCATTAAAGTATGCTTTATGGGTTGGGTTTCTGCAACGTTATCAGGGTTAAAAAACTCATCTTCAGAACCAATCTCTGCTCAAAATGGTGATCTGCACCACATAATCTACTTTCAGCAGTTATCACTAGTTATTGCAATCGTAAACTGCAGAAAATATGGGCAGAGCTGCTCCTCTGCCTTTACTCCCTTGGCTCCTATGTCAGTCTAAAGGAGGATGTGCTCAGCTGGTGTCTGTAGCGCAAGCAGGTCTCTTTATAACTTGTGTTTATCTTCACTTATTTTAAAGCCCAAATAAGCGACTTCACTTTCAGAAACAAGCCCAAAAAAATGCAACCCGCGACTCATAAACATGACTTTAGAAAAAAGAAGTGTTAATAACGCATTAAAACTGACAGCCCTATAAAAAACACTTACTCTATCAATTGTGCACATCAAATAAATTGGTGTCAAAGTTAAACTAAAGATAACTCCCTCAACAATCTAAATGTTGTAATTTAAAGAAGATGATTATTACACACAACTTGAAAAAGGATTGGATTAAGATTGTTATTTTGGGTTATCCTGGATTTACCTAATCTTAATTTGGTTTTACAAAAGCAGTGGCACAAAGGTTACCATGGAAATGTATTATGCGTAGCTAAACTGCCCCAGATCATGCTAACTGCCAGGCTTATATTTTCATAAAGAATATTTGCATTGCAGTTACTTGTCAAATTATTATTTTTTTAAGATCATCCGACAAATTTGAAGCATAGTTTATGTGGTCATATGCAGTGTTTGCATTTTGACCTGCCTTTTTTCAAACATTAATTTAGTGATGCCAAAAACACAGACGCATAACCTTCTGATGGTTCATACCATAAGCATTTAAATGTGGTTGTCATGGTTTAGTTTTTGCCTGGCTTTTTTCTCTGTTATTTTCCTACACCTCCTCCTCTCACTCAGCTCACCGTCCACTCCCCAGCAATCAGTCACACCTGTTAGGCATTAATTAGTCAGACTCACTCCACCTGTCAGCCTCCCTACAAAAGCCTCCCTCAGTCTTCTCTTCCCTGCCGGTTCGTCATCAGTCTCCACTCACTTCACGTCTGTCAGCCTGGTTTGCCCCTGCTAGCTGTTGGAATCCTGCCACCTCTGTGTCTCTAGTGAAGTCTCTGCCTGCTGCTGGATTTTCCTGTCTCACCTCTGAGTTTCAAGTAAGGGCTCTGCTCGCTGCTGGATTTACCTGCCACCTCTCTGCTTCAAGTAAGGCCTGTTTTAGCTGTTGGATTTACCTGCCTCATCTGTGCTTCAAGTAAAGCCTCTGCTAGCTGCTGGATTTTCCTGCCACCTCTGAGCTTCAATAGGCTTCTGCTAGCTGCTGGGTTTCCTGCCTTCATCTGTGCCTCGAGTCAAGCCTCTGCCAGCTGCTGGGTTTCCTGTCTCCTCTGTGCCTCAAGTCAAGCCTCTGTTAGCTGCTGGGTTTCCTGCCTCCTCTGTGCCCCAGCAGCCCTGCTCTCAAGAACTCTCTCCGGTCGGTCAGCTCCTGCTCTCATCTACACCCCAGTTCCAGTCCAGTCCTGCCTCTCTGGTTTCATCATCCACTACTGGGGTCCGTTCTTCGTACGTTGCTTAAAACATCCAAGATCAAATGACACATCCAAGATGATTTCATCCGGCTAATCATGATCCGGCTAATTGGGTTCTTCGAACACACCTGTTGTTTAGGATTAGTATGATGGATTGAGTTATCTGAGACAACTGCGCGTTCATGCGTTTGTTTAAAAGGGGAAATGTATCGATAGTAGAAACAATGATCAGCAGCGCTGCTATTGGCTGTTCAGCATGGCCAAAGAACCCCCACAGTTTTTCTCCCAAGCAGAACACGAGCTTTTAATGGAAGGTTATGTCATTAATTAAAACGACAGGGAACACCTCAAAGTCTGCTAAAGCCAGGAGAGAGGGCTGGCAAAAAGTAGCAGACAAATTACATGCATAAGTGCTGTCCATGTTAGATGTTTCTATCACTTTCTACAGTATTTTTGCATTTTAATAATTTCATATTTACTTTGTTCTTTTATGTCAGAGCCTCCACCGGACACATTAGAACATGGGGAAAAAAGTGAAGTACAAGAACATTCTACAAAATGGTAGCCTTTAATTATTATACTATATTTTAAAAAGACACTTTTTCCTCTTTTTAAAAGCCACTGTTAAATGATGTATTTGTCTGTTTATATCAACCACCAAGAAAAAGCCTGAAAAAAAACAGGTTTCACCCTTTCTTTTTCTTTCACAAAATGACACATAGTGCCATCCGTTCCCTATATAAACGGCATATTCAACAAAAAAATTAGTATTTTGACCTGAAAAAACACAAATTAAGAGGAGCAAATTGAACTCCACAACTTGAAAAATTGCACTAGAGATCGAGTTGCTTCAAAAGGACCTTCAGATGTTCTAATACACCATTTCACAGTAGTATTGCTGACTTTACATAACTATCTCTTATTGCAGGCAAAAGATGACTTGCTGGCTTTTCTTTATAAAAAAATGTTTAAATAAAACAAGAGGAACTAAGCATTATTTGTTTCGTGTTTTATTAAAGATTAAAAATGGTGTTCCACAATTCTGTCCCGTCCTCTGCCACTAGGTGGTCCAAGTGCACTGGCTGGACAGACTTCCCTATCTCCTCCGCTTATGAAGCTGCGATCTAATCCTGTTTACATGAAATAAGCCTGCTCGCGAGCAGGCTTAAGCTTGCGCACATGTTGCTATGACAGCAAGTCCAGGATGAGTTTCGAAGAACCAAACGATCCAAGATCATGCCAAATCGTCAACAATCAAATCCAGCTAACTGAGTTAGCGACGTATGAAGAACGGACCCCTGAACTGTACGTTTATAAACACACCAAGAACCACTGGTCAAGGCGGAGGTATAGCGGTTGTTCTAAGGAACTGTGTGTATCACAAAGTGATAACGGAGTGGTCTTTCTCATCTTTTGAACTGAACGTTTTTGAGCTGCGACAAACTGCCTCAGTACTATGTGCTGTTGTTTACAGACCGCCGAAATATAACAAAGATTTTATTGATGATTTTTCTAACTTTCTTGCTTTTATGTTGCCACGCTATGATAAGTTTTTAATTGTTGGTGATTTTAATATTCACGTCTGCTGCCCGTCAAAACCCATGGCCAGAGAGTTTTTAGATCTGATTGAGGCCTTTGATTTGACACAACATGTCACTTGCAGTACACATATTCATGGTCACACTTTGGACATCGTTTTAACTTATGGCTTTCCCGTTAAAAATGTTAATGTTATTGTTGAGGATGCAGTGTTCTCTGACCACGCCCCAGTAATTTTTGATCTTAGTTTGGCTGTTGACATGAAAATGCCGGTAGTGCGTCATGGTCGGTTTATACAATCTGACACTGCCACTTCTTTTTCTCACAGTTTTTCAGCTACTGCACAGAATCTGCTAATTTTTGATGCATTTGGCACAGAGCAATTGATGAACTCTTTTATTTCAGCATGCTCCAGGGTCTTGGACATTGTTGCTCCATGTAAAGTCATGCGTCCCAAGCCAAAGCGTGATCCATGGCTCAATGACAATACGCGCGCAGCTTGGCGCAACTGTCGGAAGGCGGAGCGAAAGTGGCAGAAAGACCGTCTGGAGGTCTCGAACCAGATTCTTAAAGAAAGCTGGAAAAAGTACCAGAGGGTGGTTAGGGTTGAAAAAAACAAGTATTTTTCTGATTTAATCTTAAATAATCTCAGCAATCCTCGCATTCTTTTTAAAACGATTGACTATGTTTTTAATCCTATTCCGCCCACTTCACTGGAGATGACAGTGAAGTGGACGGAATTTCTTACTTGTAGTAAATTCCTTCAATTTTTTATCAAAAAGGTGGATACTATCAGGGCGGATATACCAGCTTTTACTATGAGTCCCTCTGTGGTAAATTGCTGCTCATTTATCTTTACACAGTTTCAGCCTGTCTCTCCAGCTGTTTTAACGGAAATTGTTTTAAAGCTAAAACCTTCCTCCAGTTCCACTGACCCGGTCCCTCCTCACTTTTTTATGGAAGTTTGGGACGCCATTAGCCCCGTTGTTGGTGAGATAATTAACAGTAGTCCGTCTTCGGGAACTGTGCCTTCTTTCTGTAAAAAAGCGACTGTTGAACCACTGATAAAAAAACCTAGTTTGGATCCCATAAATCTTTCAAATTATCGACCAATTTCCAAATTGCCGCTTGTCTCAAAGATTTTGGAGAAATGTGTCTTGGCACAAGTGCAACCTTTTTTAGACAAAGCTGGCATTTTAGATCCTTTTCGGTCAGGGTACAAAAAAATTCACAGTACTGATTCAGCACTGTTAAAGGTTTTTAATGACTTGTTTTTAATAACGGATTCTGGTAGTTCACCTATTTTAGTGCTTTCAGATCTTACTGCTGCTTTTGACACAGTTGACCACACAGTTCTTTTGGACCGACTGAGGGACTGAGTGGGTGTCAAGGGGACTGCTCTGCAGTGGTTTAGGTCCTACCTGTCAGAGAGGTCTTTCTCTGTCAGGCTGGGGGACTGCACGTCATCGTTTGCCCCCCTTTATTATGGAGTCCCTCAGGGTTCTATCCTGGGACCTTTATTGTTTGCGTTATACCTCCTTCCTCTTAAAGAGATTTTTACCAAACATGGTATAGCGTACCATTTCTATGCTGATGATTGTCAACTTTATTTGCCAATTGCTAAAAACAGCCACTGCCCCCTGACACCCCTTCTTGACTGTCTGGGTGACGTCAAGGCTTGGCTGTCAAAAAACTTTCTGAAGCTTAATGAGAGCAAGACAGAGGTGATGGTGTTTGGAAGTGCCATCACTGACTTGGGACCTTTCAAGCATTTTGTGCATTCCAAAGTAACCAGCCTTGGTGTCACCATAGATAGCGATTTTAAATTGAACGAACAGATAAATAGCGTTTTAAAATCGTGTTTTTATCATCATCGTCTTTTATCTAAGGTAAAACCGTTTTTATCTTTTAACCTCTTTGAGCAGGTTTTACACTCTTTTATTTCTAGCCGTCTGGACTACTGCAATGCACTTTATTCAGGCATTAGCCAACGAGCTCTCTCCCGTCTGCAGTTAGTCCAAAATGCAGCAGCTCGTCTTTTAACGGGGACCAGAAAATATCAACATATTACACCAATTCTTGCATCTTTGCACTGGCTCCCTGTTCGTTTTAGAATTGATTTTAAGATTTTATTGTTTGTGTTTAGAGCCCTGAAGGGGATGGCTCCTCAATACATCACCGACCTCCTCCAGATTTATTCGTGCTTTGAGGTCTGAGGGCCATCTTCAGTTAATAGTGCCTAAGACGAGGCTTAAAGGGGAAGTCCGGTCAACAAGGAAAAATCAGGGTATCATTAGCTATAACTAAAACTAATACATTTGTGGTTATTTAATGAACTTATCTTTAATCAATAAGAAAATAAAAACATAAATTGTCTTCTGAATCACTGTGTATGGGGGCTGACATGACTGCCCAAATATGGGCAGTAAGGGGCGTTTGACATCACATCCTGCGACGTGGAAGAGCGGAAGCGGCGACAGTATTTCTCTCCGCTTTCCATGCAAAGTCAATAGGAGCCGTTCTACACAGCTGCGATCATCAATAATTATTTCGGATTTCCAGAGGACTTCACCGCTGACATTCCCAAGAGCTATTGCTGAAGCAACAATGCCCACGTGCATGGCCATCGGATGTTCCAACACAACTGGTAAAAGTGGAAAAAACATAGCTTGTTTCAACACAGTCACTTCAGCGATCTCTCCTCCGCTGTGTGTGTGTGTGTGTGTGTGTGTGTGTGTGTGTGTGTGTGTGTGTGTGTGTGTGTGTGTGTGTGTGTGTGTGTGTGTGTGTGTGTGTGTGTGCGGCGCCGGTGCAAAGCCGTGCTCAGCCCAGCATGTGCTGGAATGCTCTTATATTTTAATACTTATACTATAATAATCAGCTAACTTAAGTCACTTCAGCGATCTCTCCTCCGCTGTGTGTGTGTGTGTGTGTGTGTGCGCGCGCTCTGCTGCAGCGCCGGCAAAGCCGTGCTGCGCGGAGCGCGCACACACACACACACACACACACACACACACACACACGAGTATAGATATATACTGTAGGACCCGACTGAGTTTGATCTTGGAAAATAGTGCGCCGTGACAAACAGAGCGTTGAAACTTGCTCAGCAGCGGGTCCGCCGAGTGACGTCAAAAAATGGGAGGTGACAGTACTATTCTTGACCAAGATGGATTCCTCCA
The DNA here is from genome assembly GCA_037039145.1 of Fundulus diaphanus. NCBI lineage: Eukaryota > Metazoa > Chordata > Actinopteri > Cyprinodontiformes > Fundulidae > Fundulus > Fundulus diaphanus. Next base: position 42,932,749 of record CM073143.1, read on the forward strand.
CATAAACATGATTAAATGAGAATTATTATTAATTAAAAAAACTTATAATTTTTTGCACAGTATGTAGTAGTTTTATATTTAAAGTACTTTCAGCAGTTTGAATTCTGATTTTGACCGGACTTCTCCTTTAAAACCAGAGGGGACAGAGCCTTTTCTGTAGTTGGCCCCAAACTTTGGAATGCTTTGCCCCTCCATGTACGGACTGCCTCTACGGTGGAGTGTTTTAAGTCTCGTCTTAAGACCCACTTTTACTCTTTGGCTTTTAACACCGTGTAGTTGTGTGGTCCTCTGTGTCCTTTTAGTTTATTTAGTTTATTTAATTAGATTATCTTTATTTTATTTTTTGTTATGTACAGCACATTGGAAACTTTTTCTGTTGTTAAATGTGCTATATAAATAAAGTGGATTGGATTGGATCTAAGAAAAATCATGACAATGGTTAAAATAAAGTTGTAAAAGGCATAAATATTGTAAAACTCTTTTTTTTGTTAGTACCTCACAATGATGCATTGGTCTTGTGTGGAGGACTGAGATAGTCGGTAGATCGAGTCAGCTAAGGCATACACATGTCTAAAGCACATAAAGAAAATGTCTATAATTAGCACTAAGAAAGGAAACATTTTGAACTAAGTAAACCAACTGACACAAATACAGAAAAGCCTTGCCAAATGACAAAATGTAAGGAAATGTAACATAACTAACGAGCAGTTTGAGAAAAATTTACTTACGGTGGGTTTTCATGCTTCTCCTTGCCCTCATATTTCTGCCGCATTTCCTCACAGAAAATGTTAAGAGACTTGAATGGGTTGATAGACAGTAGGTTGTTTCCAATGTGGGTCTAGGGTAAAAAGGATTTTTGCTAAGAAATACTGAGATAACACAGATTGTTTCTATTGCTTTTATTTGGTAAAGATTGTCTCTACTAGTAATTAGTAATAGTTTCACTCCAACATTTAGGTGTGCTAACAACACTGATAATCTCTAACTTTCAGATAGTCCAGCAAATATCACGCTTGCAACAGGCTATAATCATATAAATTAGACAGCATAACTTTTTTTTTACTACATTTCAAAATGGTTTCAGTTGCATGTTAAAAATTCTTTGATTCTACTTTTGAATCATTAGAAGCTTAGGTTGATAGCAAAGGTGCTACTAATACTTCATAACATGTACTTCTTATGGTTTTTGTATTTGAAAGGCTAAGAAAAATAGTGAAACTTACGTAAATACAGTCACGGTCAAACCTCTTTTTCAGATTCAATAGCACAGAGCTTTCAGACATCTCTCTAAAAATAATAAATAAAAAAGTTTGAATCATTGTAGATTATCAAAATAATATGGGTATCTGTTGATGTATAAACTCACCCCAGGCGTGAAAGATCTTCCACTTCCTCCATTTCTACTCTTTTATCATTGCCAGGCATCACAACCTAAAGTAGACAGTTATAGTTAAAATGATAACCTGATAATCTCGTCTCTTTTAAACCCTTCATGTGTACTGTAGACTTCAGACAAATACATCTTGTACATAGTGTTACGGATTATGAGATAACAGAGGCTTTGGCTGCAAAAGACAGTTACCAGGGAAACAATCTCAAGTACATCTGGTATGACAACACATGGACAGTTATCTTCCCTGAAGCCAAGCTCTCAATCTAATGGTGATGTGGATCCTGGAAGACAACATCGGGTAATCGACCAATCCTGAGCAGGCTTTGCTCATCCATGTAAGCTGACGTGGCCGAGAGTTGGACACTCTCTGGCGTCTGGAAATCTACCCGTCTCGCATTGTTGTTTATGAGAGTCCAGTACTGAAGCTGTAAACATCCCTGTTTTTTAGATGAAATGTGTTAAAGTATAGCTTTTATTTCAAGAGCCTTTTTATTACTACAGAAGTCTACAAATTGAGAACACTACATTATTCAGGCAAAGAACCCGCAACTGGAGGCGGTCAATTCTTAACTAAAGGGTGATTCTGCCCGATTTGAGTGGGTGTTTTTTTTTTATTGGTCAGGGTCCACAGAGGGGGATGACATCACAGCAGCAAAGACAATAAGGTGAGATTTAATTTTTAAATCTCTAGGGGCTGTGAGGTCAGATCCTATGTGAGCAGAATTTTTGTAACTTTTAAGGGCAAAGAAATCTTTCAGGATGGTTGTTTGCAAACGTGTTGGTAAAACGTGGCATGCAGCTACAACAGTGGAGAGTCTGAGGGGCCCGGCACCAGTCCCTAAAAAATACTGTAGCCTTGAGAATGTGGGTTTAGAGCTCCCTTATTATATACAGAGAAATATGGCTCTTAATCTGTATACAATATTAAAGCTGCCTTTCTGACAAATGAGCACACGGTCGGCTTGAGATTAAAGCCTTTGACCATTCTAAATCAAAACTTAGTTGTTTCTGTTTGAGAAAAAAAAATTGTTTTGATATTGGGTTTAAATGGTTCCCTAAGGGTCTCTTAAAGACACTAAAATAGACCAGCCAGTGTAAAGCAGTAGTATGAAAGTGTATAAAGGGTGTAAAACAGAATTAATAAATAAAATAAGGCACTGTAAGAAGTATATGACGTAACTGAACTAAGAGAGGCAAAGTGTTGCACAGGGGACGCATTAAGGTGAAGAACCTTTGATTTTGGAAATCCTCTACTGTGGAAATTGATGAAAAGTTGTTCAAAAGGAACATGGGTCCAAGTATCTACAGGATAAAGAAATGGGTGCTTACAGAGTCGAAGCAGAATACTGCGTGTGAGTTGAAAAATGACCCGATAGTCGAGATTGAACCCCCCCCCCCTGTTGAAATAGGTGACACGCTTAATGTATTAAAATATATGTTTTGCCATTGCCTCTTAGTTGGAAGTGTATGTTAGTGTGTTTGTCCTTAATGTTTTGTTTGTCTGAGACTAAAACTCTGTCTGTTTGAAGTACAGACAGAGTTGCGGTCCAGTTGCAGTTACCCCAGGTTCTTTGCCTGAATAATGTAGTGTTCTCAATTTGTAGACTTCTGTAGTAATAAAAAGACTCTCGAAATAGAAGCTATACTTTAACACATTTCATCTAAAAAACAGAGGGACGTTTACAGCTTCAGTACTGGACTCTTAAATTATAAATGCCACGATTTCAAAAATGTTTATTTGTCAAGAGAACTGCAACTCTGAACGCAAATACATTTCGGAGGTCACCTGGCAAAGAAGCATGGAAGATTTAGCTAAAAGTTTGAAAAGAGAAAAAGAGAGAGAGTTTTTAAAACTAAAGTTTGGCATTTCACATTAAATGTCTGGCCCAAAATAAATAAATACACAGAAAGGTTAACATGGCTTAATCCGAAAATAATTCAGGTTAGTTAGACAAATAACGTTTCTGTAGCGTTGAGGCTGTATTCAGGCAAAAACTCAGTATTTCACTACAAAATTGCACAGAGGTTATGATTAAACATAGATTCATGACAAATTGTTAGCCATAGAAATACCAGATTGGAGGCTCTTATACTGTAATCATAGAATATTATTAGCATTAGAATAGCAAACAGAAACAAAGCAGATATTCTATCACTGATTCTAGCCTTAGGTAAATTAAAAAATACTGGAGAATAGGAGATTGCTTGTAACAATAGTGATTCATCACAAACCAGTCCCGTCTTGAATTTGCAAGGTATGGAAGTGATGAATGTTTATCCATGGAAATGTTGAGCAGAGGACCAAGTAGGAGTTTTTTTGGGGTGGGAGATGAGTAGACAGATTTGACCTTGCTAGTAAACAGTCCTAGCTTACCTGGTCTAACGTAAAAATGAAATAATGTGCGCATAGGAACCTGAAACAGGCCTTACTTAATTAGTCGAGCCCTAAATTGTTGATGTGCCTTTTGGGAAACGAACCCAAGGACATCTGGCATGCAAACACATGGACAGTTATCTTCCCTGTAGCCAAGCTCTCAGTCTAATTGTGACGTGGATCCTGGAAGACAAAATGGGGTAATCAACCAATCCTGAAGCTATAAACATTTCTCTGGTTTTTAGATTAAATTAGTTAAATTATAGTTTCTATTTCAATAGTCTATTTATTACTATAGAAGTCTACAAATTGAAAACACCATTCTAATCAGGCAAAGAAGCTGGGGTGATCGCAACTAGAGGTGGTCAATTCTTAATGTTGTGCTATATTAAAGCCATGATGAAATAATTGATGTCAGATTGAATTCTGACCATGTACCATGGAGGAGGGGCCAGAAGGAATTCCACCACCCTGCTGCAAAGACAGTCTCTCAGCAGGGTGCCTACTGTAAAGCACTCCCCCCACATACAAAGGTCAGAGCACTCCTAGCAGAGACCCAGTATATTCCTGCAAGCTACATGGAACAGCAGAGTCTGCTCTGCCTCCCTGGGGTTGCCAGGTGGCTAACTAGCCACTTCTGCAAGCCACCAGACTTCCAGCTTTCACTTCTGACCAGACTCACTTCTATCAGACCACTTTTCTCCTGGAGCACTCTAGGACAAAGCTACTTCTTCACCTTTTTCTGCCTAAGACGAAAGGAGGAGAGGGAGACGGGCCTGAACCACGATGGGCCCTCCCAGGGCCTGAAAGACGCACAAGCATGCAGCTGGGAGAAATCTCTCTTCGCCCGGGGGACATCACCGGGCAAATCAGAGTTAAGTCTGCTGTCTTAACCTCAGCGTCAGGCGCATGAGGGAACAATCCTGCCATGCAGAAACAGCTTTGTTTATTTCTCCTCAGCCTTTACAGGAAAGCGGACTCCAGACGGAGCTGAAAAGCCAGAAGAAGGAACCACTTTCGCATGCTGAGGAAAACCTGCTGAATGCAACCAGATCAGAGATGCTGCAGGGCCTCCAAGCTGCCCGACCATGCTGCTCCCGGCTTGCCCATGGCCGCATGGCCGCAGTCCGCTGCTGAAAGACCAACGGTTTTCCCTGCTTTTCAGTGCTCCTTCCTTGGATGGCCAAAGTGGACCGAACTCACACGAGGCACCGACAGGTAGGCCCAAAGGGAAAGGTTACATGGTCATTGGAAAAGGTTTGTAACACGCTCATATGGTGTCTTTAAACAAAGGGGCTAACGGAGATAGCTCATGCTAGCATCCTGTTCCATGGCATTGCTGATATGGTTCAAGTGTGTTTTATGGTTATAACAAAAGTTATCTCAACAGGGGTTTCATACATTGATGGGATATTAACGTTTATGTTATCCGGCCATTCATTATGACTAAAATAAAAGACGAAGCTTTTAAAGTCAGCGCCGAAAATCCACTAGCCAAATGCTATTTAGCACCCCAAACATGAATACAGTAGGAAGTGACGTCGGCAGCAAGACGACCTTCTAAGTAAAATCCTCTCAAATAACCCCACTCTTTTTAACTGCTACCCATGACCCAAACACATATATGTGAATCATTCTAAGCAAACAATATACTTAACGCCCTAACACAACACACGTCCCATTCCAGTAAATACACTCTATCATTATATGAATGCACTTACAAGACGTAATCATAATACAAAGTGCAGCAAGAATCTGCATATTCACCAATACATTACATTGATAATACCCTTTTTCCCCAAAGATGGCGCTGCGCACGCAGCAGCTCGTTACGTCGGCTCTGTCTTCTCTTTTTCTACTTTCTCTTCTTTATAGTGTTATCAGTATATACCGTATCTGGTGTTCTGTACATACATACACAGAGAAAGCCAATTTTTGGGACTGTGGTGCTGAGCTTTCTCTTACAATTGGCACTTTTTGACGCTGCAAGGGGAGACCCCTTTGTCCGCAACTCCTAACGTCCCATTGTCTACACGCGGGACCAGCTCCTCGGACTATGGGACTCTATGCGCAGTGGCCCTGCTCCCCATCATGCTGAGAGACCACACATCTCCGCAGACATATGGAGAAAAAGGAGAGGCTGCAGGGGTAGCAGGAAAAAGCAGAGGAAAAGTTATTTACCATCTGTTGTCATGGGAAACGTAACATCTCTCGCAACAAGTCTGAGGAGCTCGCAGCACTAACCCATTTCCAGAGAAAGTACAGGGACGCTGGTACCATGTGCTTCACAGAGACTCAGTGGTTTCCCTGGACGACTTTAAACTCATCCGCGCAGACAGGACTTTGGCGGAGAGTGTAAAGAAGAGAGGAGGGGGGCTGGCGATGTTTGTGAGTGAGAGATGGTGTAATGCAGCTCATGTTCATGTGAAAGAACAGATATGCTCCTCGGATGTGGAGCTACTTGTGGTGGGCATGAGTTTGGACACGTGCTTGTGCTCTGTGTTTACATCCCTCCCTCGGCGGACACTACCACTGCATGCAAGCCGATCCACGGCGCAGTGACCAGGCTGCAGACACAGCACGCCCGTGCTCTCCTGCTCATCACCGTAGACTTCAATCGAGCCTCCCTTCGTTCCCCACTCCCCACGTACAACAAGGGACAATAAAACTCTGGACCTTTTCTACGCTAATGTTAAGGATGCCTACACCTCCTCCCCCTCCCCCCACTCGGACGTTCGGATCACAACATTGTCTACCTGCTCCCCCATTATATACCAATGGTGAGAAGGAAACCAGCACAGTAGAGGTTAGTGAAAGTTTGGTCAGAGGAGGCCACTGAGAGACTGAGGGATTGTTTCAGAACCACAGACTGGAGCATGTTCCAAAGCTCTCATGGTGATGATATCAGTGGCCTGACTGAATGTATCACTGACTACATGACCTTCTGTGTGGAGAGCATTGTGCCTACATGACGGCTACGGTGCTTTCCAAACAACCCCCCCTGGGTGACCCCTGAGCTGAAAGTCCTCCTGAACCAGAAGGGGAGGGCTTTCAATTCAGGGGACAGAGAGGAGCAGTGTAGAGTTCAGGGGGTGCTCCAATGGAGGATCAGGGCGGCAAAGAAAGACTATGGGAGGAAGATGGAGGAGCAGCAGGTGCAAAACAACGTCAGGGATGTGTGGAGAGATCTCATGAACATCTCCGTCTTTGGGCAGAGGACCAGTGGGGCTGCAGACAGTAACACCAAGTCTGCGGATGAGTTAAACAGGTTCTTCAACCGGCTTGACTCCCCCCACACTGACCCCCTCCCTGACCTCAACTGTCCACACGTCTCCAACCCCAGCCCCCCAGAGACCTACCCTTCCTGCTGCCGCCACTCTCACCAACCCCCGACACATCCACACCTTCAGTCCTCCCCACAGAGATGCCACCCAACTTCATCCCCCCTCCATCCCCCTCTCCTCAGAGCCTGTCTTCTTCCCCCCTTACGGTCACTTCAATGCAGGTCAGATCCAGCTGATGAGGCTGAAACAGAGGAAAGCCTCAGGACCAGATGGCATCCCCATAAGACTGCTGAGGACCTGTGCAGACGAGCTCTGTGAGGTCCTCAGCTACATCTACAACCTGAGCCTTAGCCTGGGGTGATCCCCACCCTGTGGAAGACCTCCTGTGTGGTACCGGTTCCAAAAATGCCACACACCAAGGAACCGGCCCACTTTAGAACAGTCACCCTGACCTCCCATCTGATGAAGACCATGGAGCGCCTCATCCTTGCACACCTACAAACCGTGGTGAGCCCCACCCTGGACCTGCTGCAGTTTACCTCCCGGCCCAACATCGGAGTAGAGGACGCCATCATCTACCTGCTGCAGCGGGCGCTCACCCACCTGGAGACCACCAGGAGCGCTGTGAGAGCCATGTTCTTTGACTTCTCCAGCACTTCCAACACCATCAGACCGATGCTGCTGAGAGGCAAGCTGGAGGACGTTGGAGTGGACAAACATCTTGCACCTGGATATCAACTACCTCACTGAGCGCCCTCAGTATGTGTGGCTACATGGCTGTCAGTCAGAGGTGGCAGTCTGCAGCACTGGAGCCCCCCAGGGCACCGGCCTGTCTCCATTTTTCTTCACCCACTACACCTACAACACGGACAGCTGCCACCTCCAGAAATTCTCCAATGACTAGGCCATGGTGGGCTGTGTGTCTGAGGGGAACAAGCAGGAGTACCGGTCGGTCATCATGAACTTTGTGGACTGGTGTGAGAAGAACCACCTATGTTTAAACACCAGTGAGACCAAGGAGATGGTGATCGACTTCAGGAGAAGACCCCCACCTCACTCTCCTGTGAACATCCAGGGGCAGGACATAGAAACTGTTGAGAGTTTCAAATACCTGGGTGTTCACATCAACAATAAACTGGACTGGACTCATAACACCGAAGCTCTATACAAAAAGGGCCAGAGCCACCTCCACTTCCTGAGGAGGCTGAGGTCCTTTGGTGTGAGCAGGCCCCTGCTTAAGACCTTTTATGACTCTGTGGTGGCCTCAGCCCTCCTCTTTGCTGTCGTCTGCTGGGCTCCAGGCAGCGCAGAGCGGGACAGAAAGAGATTGAATAAGCTGGTGAGGAAGGCCACTTCTGTTCTAGGCTGCACTCTGGACTCGGCGGAGGAGGGTGTTGTCCAAGCTCACATCCATTATGGACAACACCTTTCACCCCCTGCACCAGACTGTAGAGGAGCTGAGCAGCTCTTTTAGCGGCAGACTTAGACATCCTGTCTGTAAAAAGGAGCGTTACCGCAGGTCATTCATCCCTGCTGCTATCAGATTATACAATGCTGCACTGTAACTGTAACTATAACTGTAATAACTAATGTGCAATAACTAAGATGCAATTACTATTTAATACACTGTGCAATAACTACTGTGCAATTCTTTTTTTTTTTTCTTTTTTTTTTTGCAGCTTCTAGTGGCTCGCTTTTATTGACAGTAGACTGACAGGAAAGGGGTGGAAGAAGGGGAGAGACATGCGGCAAAGGACGGCGGGTTGGATTCGAACCCGGGTCATCCGCGTCAAGGACTAAAGGCCTCCAAACATGGGTTGCGCTACCCGCTACGCCACGAGCGCGCCCTACTGTGCAATTCTATTTAATACACTGTGCAATAACCTGTGCAATAATACTGTTAAATAATCCTGTTTAATAAGCGACTTCAGCTGTATAGATATCTCACTACCTCACCGTGTTCTTATTTGGTACCACGTAATGTAAAACATCCTTCCATTTGTATATAAGTCACCTGAGTGTACATAAGTCACCCTAAATATCTGCTGTATTTCCCCTGTACTTTTATTTATTTTTTATTTTTATTTTTTGATACACTGTACATATGTGGACACACTGTATATACCTTATACCTTATGCACCTCTCCTCCTTTTGGCACCTTCTTTTTGTTTATTAAGCCGATGTGTGACAAATAAATTTCTCCAATGTGAGATCAATAAAGCCCTATCTTATCTTATCTTATCTTATCTTATCTTATAATCTGATTGAATTTGACTTTGGAAAGTGCCTTGAGATGGATCATGAAGTGCTGCTATATAAATAAAACTGAATTGAATTGAAATTGAACTGACTATTTGATTTAGAGTTGTTTTATAGTTGTTGCCCAAAACCTCCACACAGTAATTTAAATACGTTAATATTAATGAGCAGTATAATGTATGTAGTGATTTTTGATCCAACATAATGTTGAGCCGTTACGCATTTTAAATAATTCCAAACAGCTAATATCAGGACAATAGGTTATTCGAGCAGTAGTATTCTTTTAACAGTAAACCCGCACACATAGAATGAAGGAGTGACAACTTCTCTTCAAGTTCAAGAATTTATTAACAAATGGACATCCAGAGAACACTGCTATAGAATACTATTTATCTGAATTAGCACTAGATTTCAATAAACAAATCATCTCTACTAGGATAGTGAAATTTAACTAAACTGCTAAGCAAAATTAAGATAAAAAGAAGCTAAGGAACTATGTACACACAAAAGAAACAAAAACGACAAAACAAGATAGTTGAAAACCATCATCAGAATGATTCATTGATTCCTGGTTCACTGCAGATCTAAGTTAATGAACCAAAGTTCATCTTAAAGAATATGGAATGAGATCATATTAGCTTGACTAATTTAGAGCTAGAATTTGGTATGTGTTTCAACGCATTCGCAATGCAAATTAAATGAAACATTATTTGAGAAAATAACATCTTAAAGAATGATTTGCTCAGTAAAAATCAAATATCTTTAAGATCCTTGAGTTTATTTATGCAATTATTCTTCAAGCTGTCAAGATATCAACTGGGTAAAGTGGAACGAACTGCTTAACCCAGAACTGCATGCCACACTTGGATAGCACCGGACACAAGGAAATGACTCATATCTGCCAGATAGCGTCCCGGAGGTGACACAGTTTCTCTATTTATGACACAGTTTGGATGTGTACGGCACTCTTTGCCGTACACATGTGTTAACCTAAACTCCTTTATAATGTTTGGGTGATGAGCAATCGGGGCTTCTTGCCGATCAAGAGCCCATCAGCGCTGATGTGTCTGTAACCGTTTCTCTGTCTTAAGTAGATAAAATATGTAAGCGGGGGTCGCCTCAAGGGTAAAAAGAGCTTAGTCCACCTAGGGTGTTTCACTGCCGATCGGGTGCGGTAGCTCTTAACAAAGCGCTGTAGCTTGGTTGATCGTAAAGTTAAACAAAATACCATTAAATCGACATTAGTCTTCCCTATTAATGGTGTACTAATACTCTTAGCACTATCGAATGATAGTGCTAAGAACCGTAGTTATGTTTACTCGGTAGTATGGCTAATGTTATCCATGAAGGTAACAGCACTATGCTAGCTGACATTTGGCACTAATTTTAAAAGACTTTTAAGTGCAGTTTCATCATAATGAGGGGACCAGAAAACACAAACATAAATATCCTATCGATGTATAAAACCCTTATGGAAATAAACTTTGTGTCCAGTGTACGCAGGTGGGGGCACACCAACGCCGGCTGGGATCCAAAGACGCTGAGCAGTTCACCACAGATCTCCCTTTTGGGTAGCAACAACAAGTAAAGAGATTTCTTTTTATTTTCTTTATACACCTATAAGGTGATATTTTGTGCCTGGGCAGAACATATTAGGACCAGGTTTAATATTTAAGTGCTTCAGAGGGAGTTTGTTTGAACTTTGCTGAATATTTCCAATGTCTGCTTGTGTTATGATAAGTGACTTATGCTGTGTTTGATTTGTTTTTATGAGAAACGATTCACCCCAATCGGCTGGGTTTAGAATTCTTTTCCACACTTCTCTTTCCTCGCTTCTCTACTGTCCTGCTTTGGCTTTTTGTTTCATTGTTTTAGTGGAACAAGCTTCATCACTAATAATTCAAAGCTTAATTTATTCTATTCATACTGTAGTGCCATTGAGCCATGATGAGCGCAACATGGGTTGGGACCCTCACATGCACAATGGATGCTCCGTCTCAGCGGGGTGCCCGCTGTAAACCACCTCCAGAGGTAAAAAGAACAGATCTTCTTCTGACCAAGCTCACTTCTGACCAGACTTCCCTCAGACCACTCCTTCCTGGAGCACTCCAGGACAAAGCTACTTTTGCTTCCCTGCAGGAGCCACACATGGGGCTTGGAAGAGGCCACGAGCTGAGTGAGACATGAGCCTCTCTGAAACTCAGTTCCTCCCGGGCATCGGGAGAAACTGCCAGCCACGACTGATCCAGAGTCCGCTTTGACCAGCAGCCATGTGACTCAAGGTCCAAAAAGCCCCAGCTGCACGGAAAGTGCTGCGAAACTCATCTGCCTGCTTCAATGGAGGACCTTCCTGGCATCGGAGGAACTGCTGGAACAAAGCTAAGTTGCACTCTGACTTCTGCGCAAACCAGCCGCGAAGTACAGATTGCCAAAACAGCTTTGTTTATTTTTGTCAGCCTTTACAGTGAAGCGAACCCCAGACGGAGCTGGAAAGCTGACAAAGCAACCCATTTTCGTGACTGCAGATCCCAGGTCTACGACCAGGCCAATCCCGATCACATGTTGCTGCTGCTAAGCCATTAGCCGCTGCTGAAGGAACAATGGTTCCCTTTTTCACTGCCTTCCTTGGATGACCAAAGTGGACTGAACTCATACGAGGCATCGACAGGTTGGACAGAGAGACCCAAAGGGAGAGGTTAAATAGTTCATTTGGAAATGTTGTGATGTGTCCACATGAAATCAAGAAAATCAAGCTCCATCATATATCATAGATCTGATTACCCGAGTATCTAAAAGTAGAAAGGGAGGCAGATCTTTTAGCTATAATGCTGAGTACTCCTACTGTTCTCCAATTTGTATTGTTTGTTGTTTTTCAACTTAGAAAAGTCTCTTGTGAGCACAGTACATCACACGTATATACAAAGGTTTATCCACCACAACACAACGTGATTTGTCTGGCTCAGTATGTCCTACGTGCAGCCCACGCACAATGTATGACAGAATATTAATGTTCATTTATTTAGGGGCGATTTTTTTCTGTGCTAGGGCATTGCAGCTCTCCTGAAGCGCCAGGTGTAAGAAGAAGAAATCTTTATTTGTCATTGCAATCGTACATTTCTTTTTTTTCTTTTTTTTGGCAATGTGGCAATAAGAATTGTTGTCTTAATGCTAGAAAGAGCCCGACAGATTTTATTCTCACAAGTGGAGCATTATCACTTTCACCATAGCGCTCTGCTTGATTTATATATGTAAATAGTTTTATTATGTAGGGAATAATTAATGTTATGTGGACACTACATTGAAAAAATAGAAGAGGAGAGAGAAGTAAGAAGAATAAAAAGAAAGGGAGAAGAGGTGAAAGAAACAGGAGACAGAAGAGAGATTGACAAAACTTTATCAGTCTGCTTCATTACCTGCAAAGAGAGATGTAAAAAGAACAGCACAACCAATAGAACTACAGATACAATACAGCAACACCTTGATACCATCACTGAAGTATATACAGTATTAATCAATACGAAATGTATAAAGTGGTAGCTATAGATAAAGATTGATGAGTATATAAGTAGCCGGATCCAAGCACCTGTAGGTGTTTGTGAGCGTGCGCTTGTGTGTGTAAGGTTTATCCTTGGGGAAAATGAATCAGAATCAGACATACTTTAATAATCCCAGAGGGAAATTACTTTTGTTACATGCTCCAGACATACACACATTTTTATATATATATTTACAACATTCCACACAAAGTAATATAAATATATACATATATAAGTCAATATATATATATATATACATGTATGTATATATATACATATGTTTAACTATAAATCCAAGTAAAGTGATAGTGAATAAATGTCAGTTACAGTGGGGGGGGGTGTCTGAATCAATGAGGGAGGCGTTGTAGAGATTGATGACCACAGGCAGGAATGATTTCCAGTGGTGCTCTGTGGTGCATCTGGGTAAGAGGAGTCTTCTGCTGAAGGAGCTCCTCTGCTGGGCCAGTGTGTCATGGAGAGGGTGTGAGACATTGTCTAAGATGGACTGGAGCCTGGACATCATCCTCCTCTCTGCCACGGTCGTCAGAGTGTCCAGCTCCTCCCCCACAACATCACCGGCCCTCCTGATCAGTTTGTTCAGTCTGTTGTTGTCAGCAACCCTCAGCCCGCTGCCCCAGCATGTGACAGCAAAGAAGATCGTACTGGCAACAACAGACTCATAAAACATCCTCAGCATCATCCCACAGATGTTAAAGGACCTCAGCCTCCTCAGGAAAAAGAGTCGGCTTTGACCCTTTTTGTAGACCGCCTCGGTGTTTCTAGTCCAGTCCAACTTATTGTTAAAGTACATTCCCAGGTACTTATACTCCTCCACAGTGTCAACAGGGACCCCTTGGATGGAAACAGGGGTCACAGGTGTTTTTGTCCTCCTCAGATCCACTATTAGCTCCTTAGTCTTTGTCACGTTGAGCTGCAGATGGTTCAGCTCACTCCAAGTGACAAAGTTGCCCACCACAGTCCTATATTCACTCTCATCACCCTTTTCAAAGCAGCCAACTATTGCTGAGTCATCAGAAAACTTCTGAAGGTGGCAGGCCCCAGTGTTGCTGACCACCCTGTCAGACACACAGTTCTGTAGGCGTACATACTGTGGTCTACCCGTCAGGTAATCAACAATCCAGGACACGATGGGGGCCTCCACCTGCATCGCAGTCATCTTCTCACCCAGTAGAGCCGGACAGATGGTGTTGAAAGCACCGGAGAAATCAAAGAACATGATTCTCACAGTGCTCACTGGCTTGTCCAGATGAGTGTAGACTCTGTTCAGCAGGAAGATGATGCTGTCCTCAACTCCCAGGAGGGGCTGGTAGGCGAACTGTAGTGGATCGGTGAAGGGCCTGACAATGGGCCTTAGCAGCTCCAGGACTAGCCTCTCAAAGGTCTTTATGATATGGGACGTCAGTGCCACCGGTCTGTAGTCCTGAGGGCCGCTAGGACGTGGCGTCTTTGGCACAGGAACGAGGCACAACGTCTTCCACAGCACGGGGACTCTCTGGAGGTGCAGGCTCAGGCTGAAGACTAGGCTCACTCCACCTTCAGGTCCCAGACTCCGGGCGGTAATCGGAGAACAGAGGTGTGAGAAAGACCCCGATCCTCCCTCTGCCAGCTCAAATGTTGTGTTGTTGTGTGTTGTTCTCGAGTGTGTTTAAAATTGGGAGTGCCAAAGGGGGTGCCCGACATAGTCCACCCCCCCTCCGGAAGGTAGATGGTGCCAGCACACCCCCTCCAAGCAACCTACCCAGATTCCTCAATGTCTAAATGTGAATGGGGACAGAGGGAGCCATGTAGGTGAGACCTACACAATAAGCCCCCCCCCCCCCCCAGATGTCTTTACCCCCCTCCCCCCAAACAGAGCCCTACATATATGAGTGTTGTGAAATTGTTGTAAATGAGAATGTCTAAGATGCATAATAAAATTGGGGTGTGGGACGCCAACTGGAAGTCGTACCCTACAACAACGGCCCCCTCCCAAAGGTCCTACATGTGAGGCAGCGTGATGGAGCAGGCTGAGGGAGGAGTCGGGGATGGAGAGGGAACTGAGGAGCCTCATGCTTTCCCAGGGAGCCAGCTCCCCTGCTGCCTGTCCCTGGCCCAGGGACAGGCAGCAGGGCCCGTGAGCCGACCACACACCAGCACCAACACCAACACCCCCCAACCCACCCACCAAACCTAAAAAATGAAATATAATAAATAAATTAATTAATTAATTAAACAAATAAATACATTAAACCCCTCTGGTTAAGCAGCCGCCCGAACCACGCAGACCTCGCTTCCCAGATGGAACCCGCACCGGGAGAGGACATAGACCAGGAACGAGATAGGGACACGGAGCGCTCCAAACAAATCATATCCCCATATCCCCCCCCCTTCTCCCCATCAGAAAATATAATCCCACCCCAACACTACCATTCAAACAACTCTTAACACACATACGACATGGGCAACGGGCACCCCACTCCGAGCACCCCCCAGAGCCCCAAGACTCAGGCACCCCCCCAAAGCAATCTCCGCGCCGACAGGATGCATCCCACAGCCCCCCACCCCCACCAAGTGATGGAGCCGATCAAAGGAGCCCAGACAGATCGATCTAATGCGGTTGCAGATGCTTTCTCAAGAGTAATGTGATCCAACAAAAGATCTCTATACTGATTGATACTGAGATTTGTTTTGCTTTTCCAATTCATGAGGAAAGTTTTCTTTGCGATACATAGGGCAGTGAAAACCATGCAAACTATTTTATTTTCCAAAGAGCTATCCTCAAAGTTACCAAGCAAGCAAACTGATGGGGAAGGTGAAATTTTACAACTCAGGCACTCTGACAAGTCCTTACATATCTGAACCCAGAACCTCTGAACAGGTGTGCATAACCATAAAGCATGAATATAATTGTCAGGATTGTTGCCTGTGCACTGTGGACAGATATTGCAAAACCCATCTTTAATAATCTTTGACCTGTAGAGTGTACTCTGTGAAGGATTTTGTATTGTATTAGTTGTAAATTAGTGTTTCTAGTCATTTTTAAAGTTTTCAGACATGTCTGAGCCCAGATGTTTTGTTCAAAGCTGACTGATAAATCCTCTTCCCATTTCATAATAGGAAGAGATATAGGATAGTCTAATTTAGTCAGTGTCCTGTATAATTAAGACAGTAGTTTTGGGGGACTTAAATCCAGAAACTCTAATATATTTGTTGGAATTTGTAAACCACCTTTAATATGCTTAAAGGGTAAAATAGAGCAGCTGCGGATCATGCGTAAAGACGCAGCATGAACGACGCAGCCCTGTATGCTTTAAGGATTGCAGCTGAGGGTAGACGCGATAATTTTATTTCCACAACTTTTGTTATAATGGTTGTGTTGTAACTGCAACCGATTTTTTTTTCTTTTTTATGTTATTGTAGTTGATAATGAAACTACAGCTTATCATTAATCTATCCATGTTGGTCTCATTTGTGAATGAGGCGGAGTTTGATCAAGCCTAAAAGGTCCAACATTTTCCCCTCAGCTGCAACCCTTAAAGCATACAGGGCTGCGTCGTTCACGCTGCGTCTTTACGCATGATCCGCAGCTGCTCTATTTTACCGTGGTGCGCTGCGCGCGAGGGATAAACAGTGGGGAAAATGCATAAATAAAGACTGTAAAGACGTTTCGCTTCCTCTCCAGGAAGCTTTCTCAATTCAAAAAGTTTGGAGTAATGTGGAGTACCAAGCTAGATTGGTACTCGAAGCGAAACGTCTTCAACTACGGAAAACAAGTCCAGTTGCTTTGTTTTTTACTTTTTTTTTGGAATCTTCTGTAGCGTCTTTAAGCTGATACGAGGGGGTTGATCTTTCCAAAGAAATTTAGAGATGGAAGAGTTGAGAGATTTAAACCAGACGGATGGTGGTTTATTGGGGATCATTAAAAATAAGTAATTAGTTCTAGGTAAAACCATCATTTTAATTGAAGCAACCCTACCCATAAATCAGATTGGAAGCGATTTCCATCTCTCAAGATCCTCTTCTATCTTTTTTAAAAGTGGGATATGGTTTAGTTTTACTAAATCTGTCAATTTAGATGACACAGTAATACCCAAATATTTAATACCCCCTGATTGCAGTTGTGAATCTAGAGAGTTCTGTAATGAGCAGTTAATTGGCAGTACTGTAGATTTTGACCAATTTATAGAGTAATCTGAGACTTTTGAGAAGGGTTCTAGTAATCTAATTACTTGAGAGAGAGAAGTGTTTGAGTGCAGGGGATAAAGTAATACATCATCTGCATAAAGACTAATTTTATGCCCTATTTCCATGTATTTTATACCTTTAAAAACATTAGTTTATCTAATTGTTGCTGCTAGTGGTTCAATAAATATGGCAAACGGGGGAAAGCGGGCATCCTTGCCTTGTGCCCCTCTGGAGACAAAAGCTGGAAGACGTTTGATTATTTGTCCTGACACAATCGTACATTCCAATGAAATTTGTCTCCTGCATTTAACCT
Source organism: Fundulus diaphanus (assembly GCA_037039145.1). Taxonomy (NCBI): domain Eukaryota; kingdom Metazoa; phylum Chordata; class Actinopteri; order Cyprinodontiformes; family Fundulidae; genus Fundulus; species Fundulus diaphanus. The sequence continues at coordinate 42,950,094 of CM073143.1, forward strand.
ATCCCTTAGGAAGCAGTGGGCAACTATCACAGTGAAATCTTGGGCTTAGGGTCTTGGTCAGGGACCCACAGTGGCAGTCTGCATGGATCGAACCAGGTACTTGCAACCGTCTCAGAGTTCAAGCGCACTGGTCTAACCACCACTGCCCTAACCACCACCTGTGTCAGGTACAGGGCGCTGCATCTCAGCCTCGCTCCCTAATCCAAGTGCTATGCTATCAGTATTAGCTCTGGGTTTGTGTGGCCAAAATAACAGGGGATATAAGTCCTCGCTGGCCAAAGATGTAGGTCATAGATTTCATTTACTTCATTAAAATCTGCCGTGACCTGAAATTAACCAATCTGTAGCAACTGGAATCAATCTTTCAACATGTGACAAGCTTCCTCAGTTTCTCTAATACATAACGGAATAGGGTGCCAGCATCAAGCTCAAGAGAGAACCAAGTGGCAAACACACCATTAGCGGTGAGGGTGGCGGCACTTTTTTCAATGACACATAGGGGGTGGCACGAGCAGTAAAAAAAAAAAATAATAATAATCTACACCCAAAAGCGGTTTCCCATCATCTATCATATCACTGTGTGAGTAATCAGCGCCCCTTCCAGCTGCAGGCGCCCTGCTGCTATGAGAAGATGCTGCAGCCCTGCACTGCGCAGAGAGGCTGACAGGCTGGAGGCTAAATGAGAAATGGAAAGGCCATGGGGAGAGCGTTCACCTCTGGGTCTCTCAAACGGAGTGGCGGCAACTGGACTGCGGGGGATCCACTCTAAAGTGCAATTCTCTAAGAGAATTAATGCTGCTTTTCCAGAAGTACCAAGTTTGACTGGTGGCTAAAGTCAGTCACACCGAGGCGCGGGGTGGCCAGGGAGGTTCGGGAGGATTCCCAACCGGCTGGTCTGTTTCAGGGCGAACTGGTTTTTTGTTCTTCTTCTTTATACCCAATAATTAAACACATTTGTAGTGATGCATGGGCTCGAACCCACCCTTGCAGCCACAGCTGGCACAGTACAACCGGCTGAGTCAATCTGATATTATACAAGATACAAACAGCTGCTCATAATTAAAAAAGCAAGAAAGTAAATAAAGCGACATAAAGTAGCAAAGATGCTGGAAAAAAACAAGTGGAGTTGAGAAAATTTCTGCAGGATGCAGCCTGTGTGCAAAATTAACCTGTTAAGTTTTTACCGCTGTTTTTTGTGTGATTCCAGTCAGCCAGGCTGAGCAGCATGACTACAGCTTAGCATGGTTTCATCCCAGACTTGGCAGATATCATGTTTGTGTTTTAGATGTGTTCAGGGGACACAGAACATTAACGGTTGTACTATATGTTATAAATAATTACTCTGCTTACACAACTAAAATAAGAGTCTGTTCAAAGGATAGTATTTTAATAACTATAGGCTACTTGTGTTTTCGTGTTGTGTTTCTACATTAATAATTTTTTAGAAGCCCAGGAAAAATAGAAATATATTGAGTAATTCCCTTACTGTGTTTGTGTGTATAGCATTTTCCCTATTTTGTTTTTTATTGTGTTTATGCACATAACGTGCTGCATAAATAATCCACAATGGAAGTGCTCCAGGCCTCTAGGGGGAGCACTAAGTGGAACAGCTGATTTTCGACCCCACGGAACGATAGAGAGAGAGAGAGCACATGGGAGGTTTGTTTTGAAACGGGACCAAAAGTGGAGATAGAGACGACATAACAAGGTTAGTATTCATTTTAACATTTGGCCCTCCACTTTTACAGTATTTTAACAGAGCAACAGGTTTACGTAGTTTGCTTCTGTGTTGAGACTGACTTCTACAATAGTTTGCTAGTGACAACACTGTGTGCCTGGTCTTTCATAGCTAACTTAACTAACTACTTAACTGGGCACCTGAGTGTTTTGATTGCATTAACGTACATGTCCTCTTCTCTGAATCGTATCTACAAATTATGGAATACTGTATTGATCAGCGAGGTAACTTTGCATAAGAGGAAAGTGAAGAGAGTACAACTGGAAGCGAAGAAGGGGGACAAGGAGAGTATAGAAGGTATGTAAAAATAAATGTAAATTAATCTTGGTTTATGGGGCAAAAAGAGAACCAGAGAGTAGATAATTATCAGAGAGAGCGCAGGGATATGGGGATGAGAGAGAAGGGTTGAAGAAAACGGATAAAATGTGAAGCTGAAGGACGAAAGGAAGCAGAGAAAGGACATTAAGAAATAAATAGCAGGGAAATGTGACAAGGAAAGAAAGATAGGTGACAGATTTAAACTGAACACGGGACAAGCATTCAAATACAGAAGATCAGCAGACACTTTTTTGTATTAACAAATCTCTGATATTAACTTGCTGCACTTGCAAGCTTTTGTCTGTTTTTGCTGTTGTTTTTCTCCCACAGATGTACTGTCTATATTGTGGATCTGCCTTGACAGCTTCCCTGGGTTTTGTTGTGCGTGTGGCAAAAACATCAGATTTCTTAAAGATGTGGCAAACAAAGTCCCTGAGGAGATGCCTAGTACCAGTGCACATGCTAATGCACAGCCTAGTGATGGTAAAGAGATTTTTTATTTGTATTACTGAAAAATCAGTAGTTAGAAGACTTAGTTTGAAATTTTAAATTGTGTTCTATTATTGAAATACTGCACACCTCTGCACTATGTGGCTTGTCTTCTTTAACAACTAGCATATTAAATGTGTTCTGAAACGCTCTGCAGCAAAGATTAATGATGAGAATCCATGTGAACTTAATAATAAAAGCAATTAACATATTTGGTTGTAGCAGGAAGCTCAGGTGTTGAGTCCTTTATGAAATTTAGGGCAATAAAAGAGAGGGAGAGAAAGAGGTTCTTTTCAAAGACATGTCCAAAGGAGCAGAAACAGAAACAGAAATTAGCAAAGGTATGCAATTTTTAACATTGTTTCTATTAGAATTAACTATACACACATCTAGTGACATTTTCCATTTCCTTTATTTTCTGCAGATGTATGTAGGAGTTATGAAGATGAAAGGTGATTCCCTTAAACCTGTGAGAGGGAAGTCACTTCCCCTTTAAATTCAACCTCAATGGTCATCTGATCAATTGCTGGCTGCTGCTGTAAAGAAGCTGAAAGATTTTAACCAGGACATGGAAGATGGTGCACATGTTTTATTGTACCCTGATGCTCAGGAAGTTCGAAACATCCCAGGAAGACACTCCTTTCACTGTGCAGAAATACAAGGAGGCAATTGGAAAGGCCTACCAAAGAATAACAATGTACATTTGCACTGTTGAAGACTTTGAAAACAGCTGTAAGTGCTTCTGACATATTTCCCACCTTATTTAAAGCTTCACTCTATATTATATTTTAGATTTAAATATCACTGTTTCTTCATCTACCTCTGATGTTCTGTGCAAGATAAATTCCACTTCCACTACACTTCCTGGTTTGAATTGTGTCATCAAATGGTCTAGTATGACTAGTGGCAGATTTAAATATCAAAAAGAGCATCCACTTTCTTTCTTTATAACTAAAATAGGAATTATGCCTTAGGCTTGTATTTCCAAAGCAATAACAATAATTGTTTTTCATAGGTTACAGTGGACAGCCTTCAAGTGAAGATTCAATTCAATTCAATTCAATTCAATTTTATTTATATAGCGCCAAATCATGAAACATGTCATCTCGAGGCACTTTACAAAATCAAGTTCAATCATATTATACAGATTGGGTCAGATTATACAGATTGGTCAAAATGTCCTATATAAGGAAACCAGTTGATTGCATCAAAGTCTTGACAAGCAGCATTCACTCCTGGGGAACCGTAGAGCCACAGGGAGAGTCGTCTGCATTGTACATGGTTTTGCTGCAATCCCTCATACTGAGCAAGCATGAAGCGACAGTGGGAAGAAAAACCACCCATTAACGGGAAAAAAAACCTCCGGCAGAACCGGGCTCAGTATGAACGGTCATCTGCCTCGACCGACTGGGGTTACAGAAGACAGAGCAGAGACACAACAAGAGACAAAAAAGCACAGAAGCACACATTGATCTAGTAATCTGTTCTACATTAGATGGTAGTAACGGGTGAGCCGTCTTCTCTGGATGATGTCAAAGTTAACAGAACGCCAGACCAGGTGTACCTACTATGAAGAAAAAGAGAGAGAGCAAAAAGTTAAAAGCTGAAATGACGACAGTCATTTCAATGTAATACAATACAAAACTGGAGAACCGTAGAATGAAGAACAGTAGAAATCAGTAGAGTGAGAAAATTAGACCCTGATGTCCTCCAGTAGCCTAAGCCTATAGCAGCATAACTATAGAGGTAGCTCAGGGTAACATGAGCCACTCTAACTATAAGCTTTGTCAAAAAGGAATGTTTTAAGATTAGTCTTAAAAATAGATAGGGTGTCTGCCTCACGGACCAAAACTGGGAGTTGGTTCCACAGGAGAGGAGCCTGATAGCTAAAGGATCTGCCTCCCATTCTACTTTTAGAGACTCTAGGAACCACCAGCAGACCTGCAGTCTGAGAGCGAAGTGCTCTGTTAGGAACATACGGAGTAATCAGAGCTCTGATATATGATGGAGCTTGATTATTAAGGGCTTTATACGTTAGAAGAAGAATTTTAAATTCTATTCTTGATTTAACAGGAAGCCAATGAAGGGAAGCTAAAATTGGAGAAATATGATCCCTCTTGTTGATTTTCATCAGAACTCTTGCCGCAGCATTTTGGATCAGCTGAAGACTTCGAACTGCATTTTGTGGACTTCCTGATAGTAAAGAATTACAATAGTCCAGCCTTGAAGTAACAAATGCATGCACTAGTTTTTCAGCATCACCCCTGGACAGAATGTTTCTAATTTTGGCGATATTCCGGAGGTGAAAAAAGGAAACTCTGGAAACCTGTTTAATATGGGATTTAAATGACATGTCTTGGTCAAAAATAACACCAAGATTTTTTACTTTATTACCAGAGGCCAAGTTAATGCCATCCAGATTCAGTGATTGATTAAGAAGTTTATTTTTTGAGGACTCTGGCCCAAAGATTACAACTTCTGTCTTGTCAGAATTTAAATGCAGGAAATTTAAAGTCATCCAGCTTTTGATGTCATCAAGACATGACTGCAGTCGAAGTAACTGATTGGATTCATCAGGATTTATGGATAAATATAGCTGAGTGTCATCAGCATAACAGTGGAAATTAATCCCATGCTGTCTGATAATTTTGCCAACCGGAAGCATACCGGAAGATGACAGTGTGGTCCATGTTAATTTGCCATCTGGAGGCAGTCCACTTTTATTTATATATATATATATATATATATATATATATATATATATATATATAAATAAAAGTGGACTGCCTATATATATATATATATATATATATATATATATATATATATATATATATATATATATATTAAAGCACTATAGCGGCATTGGAATTTTTGGCTGAACTCTGAACGCTTATCTTTATTTTAAACTTGTTTTTTGGGTTGTCTACCTTAATTTTCACATTTGTTTATATGTACACCCCCAATCACAATGGGAAACAACTTACACAAGGAAACAAGGAAACACTCCTGCATTTTTGGATATTTAATCATTTTTAATCATCTTTGTCATTTGTTTATGAACAAATGAATATGAATATGCCAAACATGGTGGTATTGTCTGTTATATACTAAATGTTTTTCAAAAAAACAAAGATGATTGACATCCTTTGGTAGATATGAATTTGAACTGTATATTATGTTTTTAATTTTATTTACTTAACCATCCCCTCACTGCAGAAACTACACAAATGTGTATGCACCAATTGTTATTGACAGCGAGTCTTAGCCAGAAGAACACATGGAGCACACTGCAGAAGAACAGTATGAATTAATATTGTCTAGTATTTTCTCAAATGTTCTTTGTGGATTTATTATTTGAAATAATAATACACTACATCTTTTGCAGCACAGAGGATTTGACTGCTGGAGACATTGTATCACAACTCTCAGCAAAGATAATAAAAACATCTTGCAGCAGGTTCAATATAAATGGAGCCAATGTGTGGGATGGAGCAGTCCGCGGCTTCAAACGTGCTTCATTTGACCCATCTCATGAGTTATTAGTGAAATTTACTGATGATGAGGGGCAAACTGAGGATGCATTGGACACTGGTGGTCCCAAGCGAGAGTTCCTGACCCTCCTAATGAACTGCTTGAGAACTCGAAGAATCTTTGATGGCCCAGAGGACAGCAAATATCTCATATATGACAGTGCAGGTAATGTTATTTAGAGAGATGTTTCTGAATTTTAAAGGGGAAGTCCGGTCAACAAGGAAAAATCAGGGTATCATTAGCTATAACTAAAACTAATACATTTGTGGTTATTTAATGAACTTATCTTTAATCAATAAGAAAATAAAAACATAAATTGTCGTCTGAATCACTGTGTATGGGGGCTGACATGACTGCCCAAATATGGGCAGTAAGGGGCGTTTGACATCACATCCTGCGACGTGGAAGAGCGGAAGCGGCGACAGTATTTCTCTCCGCTTTCCATGCAAAGTCAATAGGAGCCGTTCTACACAGCTTCGATCATCAATAATTATTTCGGATTTCCAGAGGACTTCACCGCTGACATTCCCAAGAGCTATTGCTGAAGCAACAATGCCCACGTGCATGGCCATCGGATGTTCCAACACAACTGGTAAAAGAGGAAAAAACATTGCTTATTTCAACACAGTCACTTCAGCAATCTCTCCTCCGCTGTGTGTGTGTGTGTGTGTGTGTGTGTGTGTGTGTGTGTGTGTGTGTGTGTGTGTGTGCGCGCGCTCAGCTGCAGCGCCGGTGCAAAGCCGTGCTCAGCCCAGCATGTGCTGGAATGCTCTTATATTTTAATACTTATACTATAATAATCAGCTAACTTAAGTCACTTCAGCGATCTCTCCTCCGCTGTGTGTCTGTGTGTGTGTGCGCGCGCTCTGCTGCAGCGCCGGCAAAGCCGTGCTGCGCGGAGCGTGCACACACACACACACACACACACACACACGTGTATAGATATATACTGTAGGACCCGACTGAGTTTGATCTTGGAAAATAGTGCGCCGTGACAAACAGAGCGTTGAAACTTGCTCAACAGCGGGTCCGCCGAGTGACGTCAAAAAATGGGAGTTGACAGTACTATTCTTGACCAAGATGGATTCCTCCACATAAACATGATTAAATGAGAATTATTATTAATTAAAAAAACTTATAATTTTTTGCACAGTATGTAGTAGTTTTATATTTAAAGTACTTTCAGCAGTTTGAATTCTGATTTTGACTGGACTTCTCCTTTAACTTCTGTTCTTCTTACTAGTCCACAATAAGTATATTAAGTTTATGCAAGCCCATCTTATACATATTGGAAATACATTATCTGCTTATGGCTTCTGCAGCTTGATTTGAAAATGTAATCTGTCAGGTCTCAGCCAGCAGGGCCGTGCAGCTTGCTGCCGGTTCTGCTGCCTCTGACTCTTTCCACAGGTGTTCTGGGTTGACTGGTGGGCGGAGCCCACACACCTGCGGGCGGTTGAGCGGCATCGGGAGGCACTACTTAAACACCACGCAGACAGCGAGAGGATGCCAGAGTGTTACCGTCGTGGTATGCAGACAAGCCTTGGCCTCTCGTTCTCTGTGTTTCCCAGAGGAACTAATCACTCACCCCTTTGTCTCCCAGGTACCTCCTCGTGTCAGCTCTCTTCCTCTTGTGACCCTGTGAAGTCTCTCGTGGCAGGAGCTCCAAGCATCGTCATCTTCCGTCTGGTGTTGGTCTCTCCTGCAAACCTCCTGGTTCCTCCTGAGTCGGTTCCCCTCCCCTGGAACCCTGCCATCTCCGGAAAGTCACCTGGTTCCTCTCGCTGTCCTGGACATCTGGATTCCCCGGTGCTGCTCGGACCCGACCCCACCTTCGACCCACTGGTCTCCCGGACACCTGTGGCCACCATCGCACGGCTAGCGCTGAGTCCCCACTGCTTCCTCCCAGGTCGGCCTTCTGTCCATCAGGTGGTAAGCTTGCGTCCAGCAGCAGATCCAGCTCAGTCAGACCAGTTCCTCTCCACGTTTCCCCAGTTAACCTCTGTCTCGTTCTTCCCCAGTGATCGACCCGGTTTCCTGCTCCCTGACCGTTACCTGACGCTGCCTCCGCTGATGCAGAATCCTCCCGTTACCTGGTTCTTAAATAAAACCTTTAAACTTCACCTGTTTCTCCCGAGTGTGCTTCTGCATGTGGGCAAAATACATAAAGCCAACCATGACAGAAGAACACTCTGGCCAAACTAATCCCACAGGCACACTCGGGCAGGCTTTAGCTGCACAACAGGACCGTATTAGAGGTTTAGAATCTACGGTGTTCGGGCTACACGACCAGCTCCAGAACTTAACCACACAGATGAACCAGCTCTTAGGTATGGTTAGCACTAGCCGACAACCGGTTGCTTCCGCGTCACCAGACCCCGCCTCCCAGCCTTCGTCACCTCCATCGCCGGAGTCTGGGCGTGAAACATCATCACCTTCTCCGGAGAAATACTCCGGAATAAGTATATTAAGAGAAATACTCCGGAGAGACTAGTGAATGTGGTGGTTTCCTGTTCCAGTGTTCCCTAGTCTTTAATCGCTCACCTCAGACTTTCTCCCAAGATCACATTAAGATCTCGTACGTTCTCCGGCTATTGACGGGCAGAGCTCTTAGATGGGCCGAAGCCCGTTTCGTTAGTTGCCAGCAGTTCAACTGCACTTTCGATGAGTTTGTTTCCGAGTTTCGTTCTGTGTTCGCCGCCGAGTCAGATGAGTCCCAAGACGCTCAGCGGCTCCTCACTTTACGTCAGCGGGGTAGACGGGTGGCGGATTATGCTATAGATTTCCGCACTGCGGCGGCGGCAGCGGGCTGAGAGCAACGAGCTTTAAAATCAGTTTTCCTTCAGTCCCTAGATGAATCTTTAAAGGATGAACTGGCGCGTGTAGAACAGCCAGACTCACTCAAGGAATGCATAGCTCTGGCTGTGCGTTTAGATAACCGGTTATGAGCGCGTGGGAGAAGCCGCCCAGCATTAGTCCCGTTAGTCCGGCCGGCTCCTATCGAGCGGACCCCCGCTCGTTCCGCCGAATCCACTGCGCCACCTCCCTCTTCACCCGAACCAATGCAGCTGGGGCGTGTTAGAGTCACGCCAGACGAGAAGCAGCAGCGTATGAGTTCTAGACTCTGCATTTATTGTGCCTCGCCCGAACATTTCATTAAGAACTGTCCGGAGCGGCCAAAAGAGCCGGTCCGTCGGCTGTAGAGGAGGATCCGGCGGACCATACTGAGTTCTTCCCATCATCTCCTCCTCGTTTGTGTTTACCCGCTGCCGTCATTTCCGGCCGGGAGACTTTCAAGGTGTTAGCTCTAATCGATTCCGGTTGTGATTTTAACCTGATTGACCCCTCATTAGTCCAGCAGGCTAATTTAAGAACAGTGGCGCTCGAGCTGCCTCTCCAGGTTTCTGCTTTAAATGGGGACGTCCTGCCCCGTATCACGCACCGCACGTTACCCTTTGAGTTGCTGGTATCGGGTAATCACCGTGAACGGGTCACGTTTTTAATCTTTCCCGTTAAGCAGGCCCGTTTGGTGCTCGGATTCCCGTGGTTACAGCATCATAACCCCCAGATTAACTGGGCGGACCGTCGGATTGAATCATGGTCACCCAGTTGTCATGCTAGTTGCTTAAAATCAGCAGCACCAACAGCATCCTCCTCCACACCTACCTGCGTCCAGGTTGATCCCGAGGTGTTAAAGTTAGTTCCTCCCGATTACCACGACCTTGGACAGGTTTTCAGTAAGGCACAGGCCAGCTCACTCCCGCCGCACCGTCCCTATGACTGTGCGATTGACCTCTTACCTGGTGCCCCGTTACCATCTAGCCGCCTATATAACATCTCGCAGAACGAGCGCCAGGCGCTCGAGAGTTACATTAAAGAGTCATTATCAGCAGGACTCATCCGTGCCTCGTCTTCTCCCCTAGGGGCAGGTTTCTTTTTCGTTGGGAAGAAGGACGGTTCCCTTCGCCCGTGCATTGACTACAGAGGTTTAAACACGATCACAGTTAAGAATAAGTATCCACTCCCTCTCCTTTCATCCGCACTTGAGCCAGTACAGTCAGCCACCATCTTTACTAAGCTGGATCTATGCAATGCTTATCACTTGGTGCGGATCCGCCGGGGAGACGAGTGGAAGACGGCGTTTAAGACTCCACTCGGTCATTTTGAGTATCTAGTCATGCCATTCGGCTTATGCAACGCCCCCGCAGTCTTTCAGTCCCTAGTCAATGACGTCCTCCGTGATTTCCTGAACCAATTCGTGTTTGTTTACCTCGATGACATTTTAATCAACTCCCGCAGTCCCTCCGAGCACCTGAAGCATGTCCGCCTCGTCCTCCAGCACCTACAGGAAAATAAACTTTTTGTCAAAGCCGAAAAGTGCGAGTTCCACAAGCCCTCTGTTGCATTCCTTGGTCTCATCCTGGAAGGAGGGCGGGTCCGATCTGATCCGGAGAAGATTCGAGCCATGCTCGACTGGCCTGTACCCAGCACCCGTAAAGACCTACAGAGATTTTTAGGATTTGCAAACTTTTATCGTCGTTTCATCCGCGGGTACAGCCAGATAGCCGCCCCCCTCCATGCACTAACCTCCACCGAAGTCCCCTTCATCTGGAATCCCGAAGCCCAGTCAGCCTTCACCAGCCGCAAGAACAGATTCTCCAGTGCCCCGATCTTGATCTACCCAGATCGAACTAAACAGTTTGTGGTTGAGATTGACGCCTCTGATACAGGGGTAGGAGCCGTGCTGTCCCATGTGTCCGAGGAAGATCAAAAGCTCCACCCGTGCGCTTTCTTCTCCAGGCGGTTGTCTCCAGCAGAGAGGAATTACAATGTCGGAGACAGAGAGTTACTAGCCATCAAGCTCGCCCTGGAGGAGTGGTGTCACTGGTTGGAGGGGTCCGAGCAGCCCATCCTCATCTGGACCGATCATAAAAACCTTGCCTACATCCAAACCGCCAAGAGACTGAAGTCCCGTCAAGCCCGTTGGTCCCTGTTCTTCTCCCGATTCAACATAACCATCTCTTACCGCCCCGGCTCCAAGAACGTCAAGCCTGACGCCCTCTTCCGCCTGTACTCCGCTCCCGACTCAGAGAAGGAACCAGTCACCATTATTCCCTTGTCCTGTGTTCTCGGCGCTCTCCAGTGGGAGGTACAGGATCTCATCACACAAGCACTCCCCTCAGACCCAGACCCAGGAACCGGTCCACCTAATCGCACCTACGTCCCTTCTGCCGTCAGATCCCGTGTCATTCAGTGGGCTCACGCCGAAAAGTTCTCCGCACACCCAGGTATCCATCGCACTCAAACCCTCCTAGCCCGAAGTTTCTGGTGGCCATCTATGTTCAAAGATGTCAAACAATATGTCCTCTTGTGTCCCACCTGCGCCCAGAACAAACCCTCCAACAGACCCCCTGCTGGCCTCCTTCAACCACTACCCATCCCAGAACGCCCTTGGTCACACATTGCTCTTGACTTTGTCACTGGACTCCCCTCGTCTCAGGGCATGTCAGTTATCCTCACCGTCATCGACCGATTCTCCAAGGCCTCCCACCTCATCGCACTCCGCAAGCTCCCCTCTGCTCTCCTCACGGCCCAGCTCCTGGTTAAACACGTTTTCCGCCTCCACGGGATTCCCCGGGAGATTCTGTCTGACCGTGGTCCCCAGTTCATCTCGCGGGTTTGGAAAGAGTTTGCCGTGGCCCTTGGGGCTCTCGTGGATTGGGTTGGTCGTGGTCCGGAGGAGCGGTCTTGGCTTCCTGGCTCTGCGATCCCGGATCGATCCCTCGTTGAGGATTTCTTCTTCTCTCGTCCCTCCACGTCTTCCTCTGGGTCGCCAGGTGGCGACCCTTGAGGGGGGGGTGGTGTCAGGACTCAGCCAGCAGGGCCGTGCAGCTTGCTGCTGGTTCTGCTGCCTCTGACTCTTTCCACAGGTGTTCTGGGTTGACTGGTGGGCGGAGCCCACACACCTGCGGGCGGTTGATCGGCATCGGGAGGCACTACTTAAACACCACGCAGACAGCGAGAGGATGCCAGAGTGTTACCGTTGTGGTATGCAGACAAGCCTTGGCCTCTCGTTCTCTGTGTTTCCCAGAGGAACTAATCACTCACCTCTGTGTCTCCCAGGTACCTCCTCGTGTCAGCTCTCTTCCTCTTGTGACCCTGTGAAGTCTCTCGTGGCAGGAGCTCCAAGCATCGTCATCTTCCGTCTGGTGTTGGTCTCTCCTGCAAACCTCCTGGTTCCTCCTGAGTCGGTTCCCCTCCCCTGGAACCCTGCCATCTCCGGAAAGTCACCTGGTTCCTCTCGCTGTCCTGGACATCTGGATTCCCCGGTGCTGCTCGGACCCGACCCCACCTTCGACCCACTGGTCTCCCGGACACCTGTGGCCACCATCGCACGGCTAGCGCTGAGTCCCCACTGCTTCCTCCCAGGTCGGCCTTCTGTCCATCAGGTGGTAAGCTTGCGTCCAGCAGCAGATCCAGCTCAGTCAGACCAGTTCCTCTCCACGTTTCCCCAGTTAACCTCTGTCTCGTTCTTCCCCAGTGATCGACCCGGTTTCCTGCTCCCTGACCGTTACCTGACGCTGCCTCCGCTGATGCAGAATCCTCCCGTTACCTGGTTCTTAAATAAAACCTTTAAACTTCACCTGTTTCTCCCGAGTGTGCTTCTGCATGTGGGCATAAAGCCAACCATGACATAATCAGCTTCTTACACATCTTCATGAGAACAATGGATAATGTGGTACTAATTGGACAACAATATTGACAGCTGCAAGAGATGATGAGTACTTTCTTGCTGGGAGGATGATAGCAACATCAATAGTTCATGGTGGTCCAGGTCCTCGCTTCCTGTCCGAGATTTTCTACCAGCACCTCAAAGGAGGAACCATCACCGACACTGAAGCCAAGATTGAAGATGTTAGGGATGACACCATGAGAGGCAAGGCAAGGCAAGGCAAATTTATTTATATAGCACAATTCAGTACACAGACAATGCAAAGTGCTTTACATGATTAAAATACAGGAAATAAAGCAGAAAAAAAGTAAGTCGGAAAAAGCAGTTGGATTATAAACAAAAAACAATTTGCAATCGATTGTTTAACTAGTGCAGTCGAAGGCAGTCCTAAACAAATGAGTTTTTAGTCTTGATTTAAAGGAACTTAGGCTTTCAGCATTTTTACAGTTTTCTGGAAGTTTGTTCCAGATAAGTGGAGCATAGCAACTAAATGCTGCTTCTCCGTGTTTAGTTCTGGTTCTGGGTATGCAGAGTAGGCTGGAGCCAGAAGACCTTAGTGGTCTGGAGGGTTGATACACTGATAACAAGTCTGTGATGTATTTAGGTGCTAAGCCATTCAGGGATTTATAGACTAACAGAAGTATTTTAAAGTCTATTCTCTGAGATACAGGGAGCCAGTGTAAGGACTTTAGAACTGGGGTGATGTGCTCTACTTTCTTAGTCTTAGTGAGGACGCGGGCAGCAGCATTCTGGATCAGCTGCAGCTGTCTGATCCACTTTTTAGGCAGACCTGTGAAAACACCGTTGCAGTAATCAATTCGACTAAAAATAAACGCATGGATTAGTCTTTCCAGATCCTGCTGAGACATTAGTCCTTTAATCCTGGAAATGTTCTTCAGGTGATAGAAAGCCGACCTTGTAATTGTCTTTAGATGCTTTTGGAGGTTCAGGTCTGAGTCCATCACTACTCCCAGGTTTCGGGCCTGGTCAGTGGTTCCTAGCTGAAGCGACTGAAGCTGTGTGCTAACCTTTGATCTCTCCTCTATTGGTCCAAATATTATTACTTCTGTTTTGTTTTTATTCAATTGAAGAAAAATTTGGCACATCCATGCATTGATTTCTTCAAGACATTTACTCAGTGCCTGAACTGGTTCATAGACACCTGGTGACATGGTGATGTAGAGCTGTGTGTCGTCTGCATAGTTATGGTAGCTGATGTTGTTTTTTATGATCTGAGCAAGGGGGAGCATGTAGATGTTCAACAGGAGGGGACCCAGGATGGACCCTTGGGGAACCCCACATGTGATTTTTGTCATCTCTGATGTAAAGTTACCTACTGATACAAAAAATTCCCTGTCCTTTAAGTAGGATTTAAACCAGTTGAGAGCTGTACCAGAGAGGCCGACCCATTTCTCCAGGCGTTCTAACAAATAAAACTCAGCAAATTCAGTTTCTGTCATCTCAGAACAGTAACCCAACCCCCTTTTCCCCCCTTAATGACATGGAGAAAAGTATTCACGCTTTTATTTCCTGCTTTGTTTCATTATTTCATTTCCTTATACTCAGGTACCAGTCACTCCTCTTTGTCCCGTCTGGAATTGTTCCATAATTCTTACTGGAAACAGAAAGATAACCAATTTCACTTGGCCTCTCTTCAGTGGTTTCCATTGCAATAGCAAATTGAGTTTATAGGTGTTCTGTTTGTTTTCAAGGTACTTAGTAGGTTTGCACCCTCATTATCTCTAACATTATGTACGGTATAGTGTTGTCTCTTTAGATACAGATACAGTTTGCAGCGTATTACTTTGTTTATGATGGTTGTTGTCTACCCTAGATATCCAACGCAGCTACATTGGATGAACTACATGCGTCAGTTGACAGACATTCCAGCTTGTTGCAAACTGCCGGTTGCTTTCAGTATCCCGATGGTGTGGATGAGAAAGACAAGATCATAAAGGATTTCATGCAGTGGTACATCATTTACCGCAACCATTTCTCAATACAAAGGTAATGTTTCTGCCTAATGTAACCTAAGTTTAAAATGTTATTTTCAATTCAAATGCATTAGAATTGAAATGATAAAGCAATGTTAGTACAAAGAAAGAGCTGGTGTTTCTCTAAGGGTTCAGAAAATAACCTCATAGAAAGCATATCATCTGGGTGTATGTCAAAGGGGTGAATATGCAAGCTTATTTGATGTAAAATGGGATTGGTAATTAAAAGATTGAAATTGTTGGATTGTCTATTTTGACATTTTACACTGATTGGATTAACAATTTAGACTCATGTGTGATTTGTGAACTGCTTCAATATGCTGTCGTTAGCATCTTAGAGGTAATTATTGATCTAAATGTTTTTTAGATTCATAGATGGGCTTTCCACACTAGATGTCAATCATACTTTGGAGCAGCATGCATCTGTATTTAGGGCCTTTATGTGCTCAAGTGTGGAACAGCTGACATCTACAACATTGGAGGAACTCTTTCAGGTTCAACTCAGTGAAAAAGGCAGCACAAGACGTCAGGAAGAAACCAGAGTATTAGGATTCTGGAGAGACTATCTTCTGGAGACAGAAGGTTTTTTTTAATTGCAACTATTGTTCTTATCTTCATATCCCTTTCAAGGCAGTTCTATTGAAATATGATATTTTTTATTTTTTCAGATAAACGAACAGGACTCTTCCTCCATGATATCCTGATGTTTGCCACAGGATTACACACAATGCCTCCCTCTGGAATTCAGCCACGACCCAAACTGATTTTTCAGTCGACTTCTCGCTTCCCAGTCAGCAGAACCTGTGCAAACACAATCGAAATTCCGATGTCCAAGACTTACGACCAGTTTCAAAATGACATGGATTTTGGAATACAAAACTCTCCTGGTTTTGGAATCCACTAATTATTCATTTTAAAAATAGTATCAGAAAACACTTATGTGAAAGTTGGACTCACATTCCATTACATATCAGCCATGTTCTTGAGTCTGATATAATTTTCCACACAGGACTCCCAAGTCAAGGGATGCAGCAGACCACTCCGTCTCTGTAGATCTTCAAAGTGTGACTGAAGATGGTCATCTCCACATTGGCTGTAGGTTGACTCAAATGCAAACTGGCCCAATTCCTCCTGTGTGACTGGGAACCCACAGTCAGTTCCACCAAACCTGGAAGTAAAATATCCACATCAGTTCAGGTTTAGCATTTATGTTTTCAGTTTTCCAGCAGACTGTAATTCTAGGCATGTGGGCAGCAAAAGGTATTTTGTGGTTCATGAATAAGCAAAAAGTTGTGCAAAAGTTATGTTTATCCTGTATGATGTACTTGTGGGAAGTGTTAGGAGGATCAACAAGCTCTAATGCAGAGATCTTCAACAGGGGGTCTGTGACCCTAAGGGGGTCTTAAGAGTTAGTGCAGGGGGCCGCTAAATTATTTTAAATATATTTTATTAATATTAAAATATCTGAAAATATACATTACAGTAATTTGAATCCAACATATCAAAAGCAAAGATAAATTGGTCTATTTTTGAAAAAAAAAATAGTTTACATACATCGATTTATGTATACAATATATGCTATAGGGGTCCCTACTCAGTCTCTTTTTCAGCGAAGGGGTCCCTGGACTAAAAAACGTTGAAGGTGACTGCTCTCATAGCATTATTGTACTTTAAATTTTGTTTTGCAAATTTTGGAACAAATCTTTGAAAATAAAGTAACTTTTTGTCAAACAAAAAAAAAAGATTATTAGAGTAATGGCTGTCATGAGGTGAAAATATAATGATAGAATCATTTTTAGAATCTTCATTTTTAGGGAAAATTATTTGTACTAAAAGCTATTCAATGTGCAACTGAATGTACTTGCTTTTCAGACAGTAACTAGAAGAAAATGTGATTAAAAAGGAAGAATCTGTTTTGATTGAAGAAAAAACAACAATCTGTGAGGCATGACATCTGGTTTACCAGATGGACAGCGAGACTGGTTAACAGGTCTGATGGAATGTGTGTTCCACTTTTCCCTGCATTCATCAAGGTCCCTCTGTAGCACACCTAGGAACATGAACCAGATAAGACATGTGTGCTCCCGACTGCCACTGAAGAGATGTCTCTCCCTCAAGTCATTCATCAGGTCAATCCAGAATTCAGACCTGAACACAGACATTAGAGATGTAGTTTTTTAAGGTGATGCAGATCAATGTTATGGATTTAAAATTTCATATTTCAATGATCATTATAAAACTGTAAACCTCAAGTTAGTTAGTTTTAAGTGGTGAGAAAAAAAAGGAAAGTCTAAAGTTATACTTCTATGATGTATGCGTGAGAAGTGTTTAGGGTAACAACATGCATCACTTAAGATTTACAGAATTTTAAATTTTGTTTTTGTTGAGTCCAGTCACAAGCAATTATTTTCAGAAGTAATCAGAAATATTTAAATTCAATGACTACATATTATGTTCATTACTAGTGCTGTAAAAACATTTAAAATGTTAAGGACCACACCTTTGTTTTCGGAAGTATGACCACCAGCTTTCGATCCGTTGGTTTGCGGTTGAGGAGCCATACATATGACTGGCAGCCCCAGCAAAACCATCAGTGTGTTTTGATCTTAAGGCACACTGGATTGCCACCATTGTTCCATTTTCTGTACCACAATCTGTGCAAAGCTGCATTGGTATGATACCACATTCTGAGACACGATGCAGATAGTTTTGTGCAATGACCCCAGGATCATTGTTGCTTGCTCCACACACCAACCACAGTACTTTGCGGGAGTAGCCATCTATACAGCCACTAATGGCCAAACCATATGGTTTAATTTGTCATAACCATCAACATGCCAGACATGGTTTGGTCCACGGGAGCTGTAAACTTTTCTCACAAATCTTCGTCTTGCACGAAGTTGAACTCCTGAGGGATCAAGCTCTCTCGTCAATGCCATTACATCATCCCTTCTCACTGTGGGCGAGTACTTCTGGCGCAATGTCTGCCACATGGATCGGTAGCCATAATGCTGGCCTGGACCCTTGAGCTCTTCTTGTATGGCAGCATGGACAGTATTAAGAGGAGAGAAATGTATTTTCCTGGACAATGAAAAACTTTTCAATTTACTCTTTAGAGAGCGAAGGCTGATTTTAACATTATGAATTGTTGCCAGGAAATCCAAAATTTCATCGTAGCTGTAGCCATCATAGAAATACTTTCTAATCAGATCCTCTTCTGTGGGGCTGTCTGATGCTGACCCTGACAAACATAAAGGGAGAAAAAGATTAAAAAGTAACATTTTCTACAAGGACAGTCTCCATAACATCATCTGGTCTACAGTGAAGATGCAGTCTGCCATCTCCTCGGGACTACAAATCCAAAACCGGGAGTGCAGGAAAATTGGGGCAGATCCCTACCACCCTGGACATCTGTTTTAAGCCCTTTCCTCTGGTAAAAGGTCGAGGTATGCCATCAACCAAAACCTCATGCTATAAGAACTATTTCTTGCCCATGGCGGTGAGACTCATAAACTCTCCTTGCCCTTAATTGGCACAAAATCTTATTCAGATTTAATATTTAATTCTATGTACCAAGAACTACTACATTATTATAGAAGCTCTTAAAATGTTAAAATAAATCAGTCAAATATAATCATGACCTCTTCATATTTTAAACAAAATATGTATGAGCTATTGTATGTAGCTACTAATTAATATTGAAAACAGTGTGGTGTGTTGAACCCTATTGTTTTGTGAACAAAAATACATATAATCAATCTACTTACTGTTGTCTTCAGCTTGGACCAAAAACTGTACATTTTTGCCACATGAGCCACAAAACACTTGAACAATGCTCTGGTGTTGGCCACAGAAGGGACACAACATGGAAGTTTAGTGTCTGCTGATCTTATATCTCTGTATATGAATGTTTACCCACTGTTTTGTTTAGTTATTTCACCTCTCTCTCTCTCTTTTCTTGTCACCAGCTTCCCCTGAGCTTTATTTCTTCTTGAGCATATCTAATACTCCTTTCTCTTATGCAAAGTTACTTTGCTGATCAATACAGTATTCCATAATTTGTAGATAGGATTCAGAGAGGAGGACACGTACGTTAATGCAATCAAAACACTCAGGTTTCCAGTTGAGTAGTTAGTTAAGTTAGCTATGAAAGATCAGGCACACAGTGTTGTCACTAGCAAACTATTGTATAAGTCAGTCTCAACACAGAAGCAAACTACGTAAACCTGTTGCTCTGTTAAAATACTGTAAAAGTGGAGGGCCAAATGTTAAAATGAATACTAACCTTGTTATGTCGTCTCTATCTCCACTTTTGGTCCCGTTTCAAAACAAACCTCCCGTGTGCTCTCTCTCTCTCTATCGTTCCGTGGGGTCGAAAATCAGCTGTTCCACTTAGTGCTCCCCCTAGAGGCCTGGAGTTTTGTAGTTGCATTTGCTTTTGTAGTTTGTGTGCTTTTCTGTTTGCATCGCGTTTATGTATTTGGTTGTGTTGTGTGATTATGCAGCGCGTTTGCTGAATGCCGCACACGTGTTGTCAAATTGATGAAGTTGTTTTTTTAATTTGCTCGTCTTTTGCCTATTTGCACGTGTTTTCTGAAGTTGCAGGGCGTTTGCACCTGTCGGCCACCGTAAGAAGGTGACCAAGGAGGAGGAATAAGAACCACCTAAAAAACATTGCCAAGTACATGTTCAGGCCTGAGTTGGTAATAGGTGGTTGCATCGAATAGGGTGACCACCTGCTAATAAGCCCAAGGGGGGACAAGGGGTATGTTTCTGAGGGACAAAGTGGGACACTGCTTGGCGCGGCGGTGCCCTCACCTCACGGGCAGACTCACTGATAGTGGTTTACACATTTCTAGCACATACCACTTTACATGGTATATTAATAATGCCCTATTCCCATAAACATGTGTAATTGCTGATGTATGCTCAGGAATAGGCCAATCAATGTGTATTTCTTTCTAAATAAAGATCCATAATACGTTGAACATTCAATGAACAGATGCACTTCCAATTCCGATTTACTTTAGCTATTTAATTTTATTTTTTTTTCATTACAATTTATTCACTTTAAATAAATTATAATTTAAAATTAAAGGATTAACAGGAATTGTAGTTGCTCTACACCACAGGAACTGTACAAAAGTCTTAACTCACGACTCCAGAGGTTCACAGAACGAGAAGGGGGAGGAAGGATGGTGAACTTGGATGTTGGTAAAGGCAGGCGCAGGAAAAAAAAAACTGTTCAACATCCTGGGGACACTTTTAGGACTTTGGGGTCACCTTTAGGACTCAAACCTTTTCAAGCCAAAACATGAAGTGGGCAGAATGTTTAGATGTCCACTTATAACATCAGTTTAATCCAAATCATTACAAAATTAACTGACCAGCAATCTAAACACAACGAGCCAACAGCCAGGATGTTTCTGAATCAGACCATTCATCAGCCTACCTTCCATAAGGTCGCCGCTGCATCACTGAAGGCTTCCCTTGGAGCCGCAGCACCAGAGCGCTTCGGCCGTCTCGGTAGAGCCGGTTGATGCAGTCAGGATCCAGCAGCGTGAATGTCGGACTAGTTTTGGCTTGAACGGCCATCAGCCTCCATGAATACCAGGTTATCCTTGTTGATATTTATTAACACCGATTCAACTTTTTCGAGGTTCGCCTCGGTAAAGTCGCACTGCCCGCACCAAGTGACGACACGAAACAGGTTAAAATGTCCTCGTACGTTATATGAGGCACTTCTTCATGTCATCCTCTCAGTCATGAATAGTTTGAAGCTGTGGCCATAGTTACTTCGTCGTTCGAAAATAAGGTGGATAGAGCGACCAACTTTTTTTTGAGAAAGCATTGATTATGCGTGACACGGTCTCAATTTGCGGGACGCATGAATTGGGCTTCAAACGCTGTGCGCGCACGCGCTACGCGGGACGGGTGGTCACCCTAGCATCGAATCATATAAAACCTCCAAGGACTGCAGTCCAAACCTAGGCTTTTTGATATTTTATAGCTTAACATTGTTCTTAACATTGTTTTCAGTTCTCCAACCTTTTTCAGTGGGGAACTGAAAAAGGTTGATCAATTTCAGGTCTAGCTTGTAATTCAAGGTATGCCTGTAGTTAATATTTGCTTTGGTTTTTGGGGGAGGGGGGGTGGGTTCTTGCACGGGGAGTAATTAGATGTAAAACCGCTACTGCTCACCAGTTGGGTCCTCACTCTCTCCCAATGGCTTCGATGCCAGTGCCGCTGGTGTTTCCACCTGCGCTGGTGCAGCCACTCCGCCCACTTGTTCAGGTGAACCACAGATGCTCTCGATAGCTGCCAGCCAGTGAGCTATAGCCTCTGTACTCGCACCAAGCTTCTCATTCACACTTGTTTGACTCTCCATAGCTGCTCTCGGACCCCGAGAATTCCCTGCTGAGCCGAGTGGAGCAGCTGAGCAGAGCCGCTGCCAAACCCAACTGTTGGTAGCTCATCCAGGTAGAGTGAGACGAACCTGTGTATGTTCTCTCCACATTTATTAAGCACCTTTAGGCAGTCTTTAATGTTATATGTGTCCTTTCGGGGGTCTTGGTACCTGATGCTGCGTATAGATGTCTTGCAGATTTCAAACAGTAGACGCTTGGACTCTTCAATCCACTCAGATGAGAAATTGCTTGACATTAACAATATAATTTCATCTTGTGGGAAAGTTTTCATTTTGATAATCACAAAGTTTAGAAGTGTATCCTCTAGTGGTAAAGGTGGTGTTTGGCTTTACCCAGCAACGCAACAATCACTGTTTACAACACGTCTTCCAGTATGAGAAATCTTCAGCTGAGATGAGGTCTGTTTGATACAGCGAACTTTGTCTGAAGGAGACGAACCCTGTTCGCACTGTGCTTTTATCATCTCAGGGGCGTGGTCTCCCTGGTATCAGGGTTTTGGGTCCTAAACTGTGTTGCATGCTGGGAACCCTAGTCCAATTGGCCATTATATGGCACAACAGTAGGATTCCTCTAGATGTGTAGAGCACCATTGTCTCTCCAATTTCTTAACATTGTGCTTCAAAGAACGCATATCTAATTTACACCACGGAGCCAGATATCTATGAATAAATACCTTCCTTTTCAGGAGGACTTGTTACATTCTCATTGCGTTTTGCATTAGACAAAACGCAATGAGGATGTAACACCATCATCAAAAGGATCAATTTGTGAAGGGGAATAAATAAGATTGCTGCCATCTGCTGGGCATTTCTGTGATACTGAGGAAATTAAAAGGGGGACATACTCTTTAAAGTTTGAGCCACAATTATCTGATAAAGATCAACAATAATGAAACTTTTTTGGAGGTGGAGAACTCAAAGGTTATTATAAATGGTCAGATAGGATAGGACAGGGTTGTAAGGAAATACTGTTAATTATTCGTAAACAATGCCATATCTCAGCACAAGGTCCAAAGTATGAAGGCAGGAATGCACTGGTTTATGTACATTTTGAGAAAAAAACAATTGAAACTAGGATAGTATTAAAGGCTACATTAAGGGTATCACTGTCATGATTTAGGTTTATATTTGCTTTGTTCTGGACTAATTTGTTTCCACTCCCCTCAGCCAACAGTCATCTGTCACCACCCAATCAGCTCTGTCCACACCTCCAATCTCCAGTCAGCTCACATCAGCTCCACCTGCTGCCAGTAATTACTGTCAACTCTGGTCACTCTGGTCTTCATATACTTGCCTCACTCACCCACCCACTGCCAGATTGTCGCATCATCTCACATGTGCTCTGCCACCGTGGTGTTTTCTGCTCCCGTCTGGTTCCACCTGCATCTGCTCGTGTCTGGTTTTGTCAGCAACTCTTGGTCTGTGTCAGCATTGAACATTTCCAATAAACCCTTTCTGTAATATTATGGGTTCTGTCTTGGTTTATGTTTATTATTTGATCAATTAGTCCCCTCTCCTGCCTCAGGTTCTCTTTTGGGTTCTGTCTTGTCTGGATTCTTATTTAGCTTGTGTACTGTTTTTGTTATCCTGTCCCTGTATTAGTTGTGGTTTTCATCATGTGCTCTGTTAGTTTCTGCTTTATTTTCTATCTTAGGTTTGGTCCTTATGTTATTCTGGTTCTGTATTTACCTAGTTTAGATTCTATTCCCTTCATGTGTGGACAAATATTTTAACCGGTGGTTAACACCTTGCTGAACAAAGCCGACCATCACCTTACTCTTGTTGTGAGATTGGCAAGAGAGGTCCTGGGACTTAAATAGGTTGGAGCGAACGACCCAAGAGAAACTTCTTCCCCCTTTCCGTCAACAGACAAGGTGCCATCTTTTTCTGTTTTTAGCCAAGCAGTTCACAAAGAGCGCTCAATACAGCCCCGCACAAACAACGCATCTCCACCACCACCAAAGGTGGGGAGTTGTGGCCTAGTGGTTAGAGTATCGTGCTTGTGTCCCAGAGGTTCTGGGTTCAACTCCCACAGACTGCCACTCTGGGTCCCTGAGCAAGACCCTTAACCCCCGATTGCTCCCTGGGCGCCGCACAGAGGCAGCCCACACCTCCCCAAGGGGATGGGTTAAATGCAGAAAACTAATTTAATTGGAATGGGCATTGCAATGACAATAAAGATGATATTATTATAAAGGAGGTGAGATGTGATAATGAGTCACATTATAACCTGACAATTCTCCCATGTGTAACCCAGGTTAAAATCCCTTCGTCCTTTTTTTTCCAGTACCTGAACACACCACAAGACACACCCCTGTAGTCTAACCAATCATAAAGTTCAGGCACATTTTATAAGCTGAGGTGAGTTTCCCCAATCAGTAGTGAGGGGGAAGCCACCGGAGCAGCTGCACTTGTGTCTACTGCCGTGGTGTTAGAAACCATCTGGTTCCACGGTGTGTCGAATATCTGCGGGAATTGGCCAGGTGAGCCCAGCTGTGGGTCAATTGATGGCGAGCTACTACCTGGAACAGAACCTGCCCCTATACATCCTCATCCTGTGGGTCTGGTAGGAGGCTGCTGCAGCTTTGCTCAACCCCTCCACTCTCCTTTACACATCTGTCCAATTACTAAGACTTGGATAATGGACTGATTGCATCTCACAAATCATTCTCTCTATTTAGATGCAATGTTTTGAGTACTCCTGATTATGTTGTTTTATTTTGTTAAATTCTGTGAACTATGGAGTCTATGGACCTGAATTATCTGAAGCGCACTGTGAAAACTAACTTGTCTGCAGATTGTAAATATTTTGGATATTGTTTGTTGTTTGTTTTTTTGTTTCACATAATATATGGTACCAACACCAAATATAAGCATCTGCCTTTGTGTCATTATTTACTCTTTCAACACCTCCTTAAACCGAACCATTTGTCTTCTGATACCCCACGTATATGTTACACATGCACGGGAGCACCACCAGCAAAGACCCCCTTTTCATTTCTTATATAGAAATCGATACTTGCCTGGGCAGAAAATATTATGTAGATATAGGTTTGATACAGATTTTTTATTCCAGAAGGAGTTTGTGGGACTGTCTTTTGAATGTTTGTATGCTGTGACTGAATTCTAGTGATGAACTCCGTACTGTTTGCTTGATTTGGATGCTGTGACACCACCGCACCAACGGTTGGTTACTATTGTGGATTTATTGTTATTATTCTGAATGAGCCATGTTGTCGGCTCCAGGGTTATTATTCTGAACATTATTGTTAGGTCTCGATCACATTTTCCCTCCTTTCTACTCTCTCGCTCTTCTTATTTTTGGGCTTTGCACCGGTTTTGTTTGAAGCTCATCGGGTCATCTAGTAGCTTTTGTCTCGAGTTAGCCGCTCCTTTGTAGCTCCACGTGCTTGTGGTATCTAACTGTAACTGTGGTTAGCTCAGGGCATGGGCAGTCACCATCTTGAGCCTTTAGCTTAGCAGCTGAAGCTTTAGTTATTGCTTTTGTTGTTCACTGTTATGTTTTGTTTGATTCAGTAGCATGTTCAAGTAGTATTAGTATTACATTTAATACATTTTAACTATTTTAATCGTGGTCATCTGTGGATTTTATATCAGTGATCGAATTGTCTCTAAGAGTATGACTCGCACCTTTTTGGTTAACAACACAAACGACATAAGATACATTATTTTTCCTTTGCTTGTGGTTAATGATTAGTGATTCCAATTCCAATTATACTTTAAGGTTATTAACATTTGTAGGTGGGGAATCTAGTTGAGTCTTACAACTGACTAGACATTGTAATGAGTCGGGGCTGGACCCAGTAATCAACCAAGACAAGGTCAGTGATGTTAAAGTATTGTTTATTTGAGAGAGTCAGCTCGGCAACTCGTAGCGTTCGTCAGCGCTAGGACTGGGACTCCTGGAGGCAGAGGCAGCAGGTTAGTGATCTGAAGGGTGCTAGCACTTTAATGTGCAGAGAAGAAAGATCACTAACCTGGAGTATTGGAGTCGGGAGCTCAGAGTATCGGCTCGTGATCGAAGTACAGGGCCGGAGCTGACAGATCTGGGGCCGGCGGGGCTTTGGGGCAATGACAGGCAGATAAACCGAGCAGGGCTTTCCGGGTACATGATCCAAGATACAGTCCGAGGTCGAGTCCGAGAGAGTAGAGGTCCACTGACAATCCAAAAGGGGTAATCCAGAGTGAGGTCGGGTTTTAGTCCGGGTCCAAATACAGGAGACAGGCAGACAGAGTCAGAGGGGGAACAGGCAGGCTTGGTAACGAAGGACAGAACTGGTCTAGTAACAGGCAGGCAAACAAGGTAAACGCTGGATTCTTCTAACCGGTGAGGTTAAGACGAACCAGCAATGGAGTCTGGTCTCAGGGCTGGTTAAGTAGTGGGATATGCAGGTGGAGCAGGTAAAAGTTGATTGCAGCAGGGGTGGAGCTGGGCAGGTGTGTGGAACGAGTGATCAGGTCAGACCAGCACCAGAGCACAGATCATTACAGAACCCCCCCCCCCCCCAAGGGCGGATTACAGACGCCCTCCTGGGCTGATCGGGATGCGTCCTGTGGAAATCCCGGATGAGAGACTTGCCCAGAATGACCCGAGACGGGATCCATGAACGCTCCTCAGGTCCATAGCCCTCCCAATCGACAAGGTATTGAACGCCTCAACCCCACCTTCTGGACTTCAGGATGCGCCTAACGGTGTATGCGGGTCCTCCATCAATCAGACTGGTGGGAGGAGGGAGTCTGGAGGCGGGCATCAATCTAGAACTCCTGGCCGGTCTAACTCGAGAGACGTGGAAGGTTGGATGAATCTTCATGGCCTGAGGCAGACGAAGACGGACCGCCACCGGATTCACCAACTTGGAGATCGGGAAGGGCACGATGAAACGAGGTGCCAGCTTCTTGTTCTCCACCTTTAATGGCAGGTCCTTGGTGGAGAGCCAGACCTTGTCTCCAGGTTGGTAATGTGGGGCTGGGACCCGCCAGCGATTAGCGGCCCGAGCCTGGACCTGGAAAGAGTGTAGAATGGCCCTTCTTGCCCTTCTCCAAGCCCGCTGGCACCTCAAGGCAGACAAACGAGCGGATGAAACCCTGGACTCCCTCTCCTCGATGGTGAAAACCAAGGGCTGGAATCCATATACTATGTAGAAGGGAGATAGGCCTGTGGTGCATGAAGGAGTGGAATTTATAGCGTACTCTGCCCAGGGGAGCTTCTACGCCCACTTAGTGGGGTCAGAGTCGCAGAGGAGGTGGAGTTTAGTCTCAACCTCCTGGTTTAACCGCTCTGTTTGGCCATCGGTCTGGGGGTGACACCCAGACGACAAGCTGACAGAGATCCCCAACATGGAGCAAAACTCCTGCCAATAACGAGCAACAAACTGGGGACCTCTGTCAGACCTCCCGTTTGATACATCCTGGATAGAGCATCTGGCTTTACATTCTTGGCCCCAGGTCTGTAAGAGAGAGAGAAACTGAAGCGGCCAAAGAAAAGAGCCCACCTGGCTTGTCTGGGGTTCAATCTTTTCGCGGTCCTGAGGTACTCCAAATTCTTGTGGTCCGTCCACACCAAGAACGTCAGCTTGGAACCTTCCAACCAATGCCTCCACTCCTCCAAGGCCAACTTGACTGCCAAGAGTTCCCGGTCACCCACGTCATAATTCCTCTTTGCGCTGGTTAACCTCCTGGAAAAGTAGGCACATGGGTGAACACGACCGTCCCTGGCCTCTTGGCTGAGGACGGCCCCAACTCTGGAGCTAGAGGCATCAACCTCGACAATGAAATGCTTCTCAGGGTCTGGGGAAATCCTTAGAACGGATCTCCCCCTCACCTACTGAGCCAGAGCTTTTGCTGAACAGGTTGTGACACGGTGTCCCTCACCACCACAGTAGAAGCACAGGTTTAATTGCTTCCTGCGCAGACGTTCTTCTCTTGTCAGCCTGGTCTTACCCAGCTGCATGGGTTCGGGATCGGCCGTGCCACGAGGAGGCGATGGCTGAAGTTCAAAATGGATCTCACACTGTGTGAGGAACGCCCTGCACTGCTCGGGATCTCCCCTAAAGAGCTCAGGCGGGAAAAGACGCGGCTCGGGTAGCGTCGTCACCGTGTATGACGTAGTGACGGGCGCCGACGCTTGCGGAAGTGGCGGGTCAGGGGTAGCCTGGCTACGGAGAGGGGCTAAAATCTCCGCAACGCCGGATTCCAATTGTGAAATGGATTTTTCTACGGCAGCTCGCCACTGACCGTCTGGTGATGGGTCCATGATGGCTAGTTCGTTCTGTAATGAGTCGGGCCTGGACCCAGTAATTAACCAAGACAAGGTCAGAATCAGAATCACAATCAAGTTTAATCGCAAAGTAGGTTTGCACTTACAAGGAATTTGACTTGGTGTTGATGGTGCAGACAAAAAATAAAAATACAGTAAAATAAAAAGGATATATATATACAGAAGCTATATACACTCAGTAAACTGTGCGTTAATGTAACGCAGAAGCTTGTAAGTTCTGAACGGGAGACAGTGTCCAGTTTCACGGGCGGCTCTTGGCCTTGTTCATAAGGCCGGTAGCAGATGGGTAGAAACTGTTCTTGTGGCGTGAGGTTTTGGTCCTGATGGACCGCAGCCTCCTGCCAGAGGGAAGTGACTGAAATAGTCTGTGACTGGGGTGCGAGGGATCAGCCACAATCTTCCCTGCACGCCTCAGAGTCCTGGAGGCGAACAGGTCCTGGAGAGATGGAAGATTGCAGCCAATCACCTTCTCTGCAGACCTGATGACACGCTGCAGTCTGCCCTTATCCTTGGCGGTGGCACCAGCGTACCAGCATGGCTAAAGCCTCCTGAGCGTTCATCCTTCTTGGTCGCCTTGGTTGTGCCATGGTGAATTCCGGGTGAATTCTGAGTCTGTGTGCTGTGCCTGCTCCATTTATCCCCACAGAAATTCTGTAAATTACTCAACTCCTTGAAAAAGCTCATTTACAACACAAAGGGAGGCAGCTCAAACAAGGAAACCCCAGCACACCAGCTGAAGTCACCAAACCACTTTCTTACAGTTGCCTTTTGATTTGCAAATGGCGCTCATTACACCAGAGGAGAGCCGTTAACACCTTTGGGCGGATACTCGATACAAACTAGGTGCAGACTAAAGTCTGCACTTTGGGACTTTGAGTGTTAAGTGAAATGCGTTTAATGGTACTGAAAAACAGAATGGTTTTGGACATGTTAACTGCTAGCCAAGGTGGCGTATGTGTAATGATTGGAACATCCTGCTGTACATATATTTCTAATGCCAATAAGACTCATGTTACTGAAGTGATGTCTGCTTTAAAGAATCTGCAACAAGCAATGTCCCAGGAGGCTGTTCCTCTAAGTATAGATTTTTTCTCCTGGTTCTTTTCAGGATCCTGGTGGCAATAATGACTGCTGAAAATAATGACACCTATTATTATTATTATTATTATTATTATTTGTGTTTTTACTGTTTGTGTAATCCTATGCCTAAAATCTATGATCGCTAAAACTATGGGAAATATAATGTTTCAATATCAAATGCTTTCACAAATCCCTCTTGAAGAAATACAACCCGTAGTTTAAGTTTTCCCATGTTAAATGCTTAACAAAATGACAGTCTCATTAAAAATGCAAAATGCAAGAAATGAGTACTCGAAGTAGGTTAAATTAAGCTCCAATTGTAAATAAAATGATTAAAAGGAGGGATATGTTAAAGAAATGTGAATGTAATCATTTTCTTTTTATCAAGGACTGTTCTACTGTTTTAACTTCACACAGGAGAAACAGATGTTTCTCCTAGACAAGGAGTCTCTTGCTATATATGTTAATCTTATACCTCTTTGTGTACCAACCCCATGTTGTAAAACCCCCCTTATCTTTTCTTTTGTTTCTTTACACCCATGTTGTGAATTCCTGACTCCTCCTGCCCTTTCTTTGATGTCTGATAATAAAGGCAAAGAGACAGAAGGTAGCCAGCGCAGATGGGGCCGAGACTGTGATGAAGACGGCCTCACGTTTTCTGGCCCTTCTGCCCTCTCTCTTTGAGAAGAGTAAAAACTTGTTTGTGTTGGCTTTCTTTCCAGAAAAAAGGGGTTATTAAACTTAACTCTATCATGTGCCCCCCTGAAAAACTGGGATGCCCCCCCCCCCATGTAATTTGTTTCTGCAGCCGGATCGGGTCCTGAGTGGCTGAAGACCTAAGCTTCGTCTTCCCAAGAAGCAAATAGCCATTTGTTACATCTAAAAAGGCACACCTTTAACTTTTTACTTGAGCACAAGTGTTTATTGATTTTTGTCTTTCCTTTTTTCTTGTTTTAGATCCAGTGGCACTGCAGTACTTTAATAGTGTGATTGGGCCCTGGAGAAGAAGGGTGACAGAAACCAACAAAGTCAATATTTGTGAAATATTTCCATTAAGTCCTTAGTGTTTGTGTGTTTTATTGCATATCAAAGTGTTTTAGTGAATGATGTTTTGTGTTTGTACTTACCTTGTCCTAGTGTTCAGGTCCGTCACGTAAAAGAGGCCCATGCAGAAACAAGTACCTTAAGGAAGTGCCTGGCTGGACCAAGGCAGGGAAGAGTATAGGGGAACCAATGTGACCTGTTAGTGGTTTATCGGGTTTCTATTTATCTCTGGTGTTTGGATTAGGATTTTAAGTATATAGCTTGGGTTTTATATGGTTTATGGTTGTGGTTATGGTTTATGGAGTGTTTTAGATAGTTTTATTTACTTATCTTAATATGTACACCCCTGGGAGAGATTCGGTGGTTTTAGCCAGTTGATGAGACAGTATTTAAGGTGCCTGTTTC
Organism: Fundulus diaphanus; assembly: GCA_037039145.1. Lineage (NCBI taxonomy): Eukaryota > Metazoa > Chordata > Actinopteri > Cyprinodontiformes > Fundulidae > Fundulus > Fundulus diaphanus. Next base: position 42,980,154 of record CM073143.1, read on the forward strand.
CATCACTTGCGGGCAGTGTTGGGAGTAGCGCGTTACAAAAGTAATGCATTACAGTAATGTATTACTTTTTGATGTAACGCAGTAGTGTAAGGCATTACTAATACATTTTCTGTAATATTTTACTCGGTACATGTTCAGCAAAGCTTGCGTTACAACACTTATTTATTTAAATAACAATGTAAAAACTGCGAGACCGCGAGACATTTATGAAGGAGGATTAGGGCGGGTTTTACAGGAGTGGCGCGAGACATGATTTCTGCGTAGTGCTCGCGCTTGCCAGTGGAAAAGCTAACGAAGATGGCAGAAGACAACTGTACATTCGTGAGATGGACGTATGCGCATTACTTCGAGTTTGTCAGAGATAAGGACAAGAAGAACGTAGTAGTCAAATGCAACCTTTGTGTAAAACCGAAAGAACTGTCGACGTCGCGAAATAGTACTAGCAATTTAAAAAAACATCTCGAACGGTGCCATGCGACCACTACACTTGCTGAGAAGAGAAAAATAGCTGAGGATGAGAGAGATAAGCCAAAGCAGCAGAAATTAAATTTCTCTCGGCCTGCCATCATACCTCTTGAACCTCGAGAAGTCAGAAGACTTGTGGCAGAGTATGTCGTCGAAGACATGTTACCATTGACTACGGTGGAATCTCCTGCTTTCAAGAAATTAGTTAGCAAGATCCCTGTGACCAACAACGACAAGGTAAGCTATTGTTTCCATGATGACTAGCTAGAATTGTATCTAGTTCATTAAGATTCTAGGTCGCTGGGTAAAAATGTATAGTCAAAATATTATAGCCATCAACTAAGGAATTGTTTCCGCCACAGAATGAAAAATAAAAAAGGTATTGCGACTTTTTATCTCACAATTCCCTCACAATTGCGAGTTTACATCTCGCAATTCTGACTTTATTTCTCAGAATTGCGAGACGTAAAGTCAGAATTGCGAGATATTAATTCGCAATTGCGTGTTATAAAGTCAGAATTGCGAGATATAAAGTCAGAATTGCGTGATATAAAGTCGCAATTGCATGTTATAAATTCAGAATTGCGAGATATTAAGTCAGAATTGATAGATATAAAGTTGCAATTGCGTGAGATAAAAAGTCACAATTATTATTTTCTTTTTTTTATTCAGTGGAGGAAACAAGCTTCCATAATCAACAGACCTAAACTGAAAAAAAAAGATTCATGATTGAATTTACAAAATGTTTTAAAGTGGTTGCAATAATTTTGTTTTAACTCCATTTAAAATATAACAATGTTGAAAGTCATCTAAACGTGTTTATTTAAATTTAGAGAAAATAAATTGATTGCAACCACTTACCTTAAAAAAACACAGTTTATGAATCATTGATATATTCAATGTATATACAGCAGCATAATATGAATGTATGTTCTTGTGTTTATATTAATGTATAAACAGTCGATTTGCAAACGTGTGATTAAGAATAGCATGATCATGATCTGGAGTTTTAATATATATTTTTATAATATATGTGTATTTTACTTATTTTTCAGCATGTACTGCCATGCAGAACAACATTTGCCAAAGAACTGGATAGAACCTATACTGCCATGGAAAAAGAGCTAAAGAAAACAATTGATGAGCAGCAGTACGTGTCAACAACTGCAGACATATGGACTGCCAACAACAGGAGTTTTTTGGGGGTGACGGTCCATTGGATCGATTCAGAGACGTTGCAACGGAAGAAGGCTGCGATCGCTTGTCGTAGGTTCAGAGGTAGACACACTTCTGACGCTTTTGCATCTGAACTTGAGGATATTTTTTTATGGATTAACCACTGAAAAAGTGACTGCATGTGTGACAGACAATGGCAGCAACTTTGTTAAAGCTTTTATGGAATACCAATGAGTCGAAACTGAGGATGATGAAGAAGAGGAGGTGGAGGAAGATGATGATGGGAAAGTGGCCTTCACTGACCTCCACAGCATTCTCACTGAAAGAGACAATGAGGATGCACAGCAAGGACTGTGTGTGCTGCCTGCACATCATAGATGTGCAGCTCACACGCTCAACCTCATTGCCAACAATGAGGTTCATAAATAGTTGGTATCAAACCCAGAATCCAGGACTGTTTGCCGCAGTTCCACAGCTAACTGTTCAGCACTATGGACCAAAGCTAGCCGGTCCACAGTTGCATCTGAATGCCTAGAAGAGATCAGTGAAAGGAAGTTGACTGTGCCCTCAGTAACCCGGTGGAACTCATTTTATGATGCCTATGTTCGGATCATAGAAATGCCACTAACTGACATTTACAATTTATGCACAGAGATTCAGATTAAATGTAGGAATTCTGCTCCATTATGAAGCCTTTCTGTGTTGCACTGGACATCCTACAGGGTGAGGAAACTTGTTTTTATGGGACACTTCAACCAACACTTGAAGTTCTAATGGCCAAAACTTTAGCAATGCAAAATGGCCTTTCACAGATGATCACTGGGTTGCCTGAAATAATTGTGGGAGCAATTAAAACTCGCTTTGCCACAACAACTGACTCCAAGAATGCCCTTCTAGCTGCCGTCTCGCTGGCCAAATTTAAACTTCGCTGGGTAAAAGAGGAAACCAGAAGAGATCACATCAAGCACCTTCTCACCACTGAGTGCCGCACCCTAACAGTTGAAGAGCCTGCCACCCCAATGAGTGATGCTGCTCAACCTGCTGCAGTCACCTCCTGTGAAGATGACTTCTTTTCATTTGATGAAAAGCCCAATGCCATGGCCGATGCACTTATGTCAGTGGAAACAGAGGTAATATCTTATTTAAATTCTGATCCAGTGATAGAAAGCCTGCATCAGTTTCCAAGAATTAAACAAATTGCACTATGCTATAATGCACCAACACCATCCAGTGCACCAGTATAATGACTTTTCAGTCTTGGGAGTCTGGTACTCACCCCAAAACGCAACCGTCTTGTTGATGAACGCTTTCAGCGACTTGTTCTGATGCGCTTCAACAGATCTTTCAGTCAAGTGAGTATAATGGAATAGGCTAGCCCCCACCATACCCGGAATCACAGCTTCAATTTCCCTGTACTTTCATTGTTTCAATGTGTGTAGCGTCACGCTACCTCTGTTTTATTTTAGGCAGGAAACAGAACTTTTTGAATCAAATTTTCCTGCTGGAAATGTCCATTACTGAACTTTTCTTGTGGGCCTTTTTTTCTTGTATAACTTCCTTTTTTTGAGTGTGACTATATTTTCTGTTAGGCCTGTAGGCCCAAACACATTAATTTCATTTTTGTATTCTCGAAAAATGTCTAGTCCTATAGTTTCATAGAGCCAATTGTAAACTGTCTGGTCATTGTAGCAAGTGGATTTGTTTTAACCTGCCTCTATTTGGTAGCCTGTTTTGTTTTAGACCTTTTAGAGGCATAGGCCTAAGAGTCTCTATTTTTGTTCTGTGTTATCTTACTAATCAGTTAGGCTATGTTTAGCCTATATGTGCATTTCTATGGACTGACAGACTGAGGGTTGGTCCTCCAAGTGCACTTTATACTTCCTGAAAAAGGATAAGGTTTGTTCATCATGTGCACTTTGTTCATGACAGTTTTGTGTTGTGAACCTCTTGAATTAAAAAAAAGAACAAATCTTGTCATGGCATTAGAGTTTACATACAGTTCTGTTGTGTCAAATATTAATATACCCAAGCTATTCATGGATATTACCAGATAATCACTTTACCTCTACCATACTTTTAACAGACTTAGATAATTTGTGATTTTGTCTGTCATCCTTTCTTGTCTTGAGACTTCACTTTGCCAATTATTTGTTATATTGTTAGTAGCCTGGATAGCCCACAGTCATTTTGGAACATCATATTGCCTTCTACTGGATGTAAAATGCTCTTTTAACATTTACTGTTACTTACATGTAATTTATTTTTACATTTTGTCATTTTAGAAATGGAAAGGTCTACCTTGTAGTTATTTTGGTGAAAGTAACTCAAACGTAATACAGGAGTAATGTAACGCATTACAATTCTGAGACAGTAATATTGTAATGTAAATAATTACTTCTAAATAACAGTAACAAGTAATCTATAATGTATTACAGTTTGGAAGTAACTTGCACATCACTGCTTGCGGGTCTGCTACTGGAGAAGACACTGCTCCCCCAACCTCCACTGCACTTGCACTTTTGGTACGTGCACTTTATGTAAATAGGCATTATAAAAATAATAATTAAAAATTGTGGACCATGCCATTTCCTGCCCCTGCATCTCTCCTACCGCACCTCATGTACTCCAACCGCTAAAAGCCAGCCTACACTACAAGAAGGATTTGAGTTGATGAGGATAGTGATTAGACCAGAATCAGCTTCCATGAGGAGGTCTTTGTTAATTTTTACGAGCACAGCTTCTGTGCTGTGGAGTGGACGGAAATCAGACTGGAACTGGAACTATTGGGTGATAAGTGGGAGTGAAGTTGAGTAGCAACTATTTTCTCAAGGATTTTTTAAATGAAGGGCAGATTAGAAATGGGACAGAAGTTGTTGAAGTTGGTAGGATCAACACCAGGTTTTTTTTTTCAGGATTGGGGTTATTGTAGCAGTTTTGAATTATGTAGGAACAGTACCAGTGGTGAGAGAGGAGAGTATGATGGTTGAAATTAGGGGGACAGAGAGGGGAGGCAGGATTTAACCAAACCTGTTGGGAGTGGAACCAGCTGACATGTGGTGGGCTTGGACTTGTGGATAAGGTCAGAGAGCTCGAAGGAGGAAAATGGTTGACTGGGTTAGTGAAGGTTAGAAGTGACACTGGAGGAGTTTGAAGCAAGATCCTGATGGATTCTCTGGAATTTATTGTTGAAGAAAAACATAAGAGCATTACAAAGAGCAGTTCAATAAAAATGGGGTGGTATAAAAACTGGGGATCGAGTGATGTTGTTGAACAGTGGAAACAATGACTTGGTGTTATCTATATTAGAGCCGATTATGCTGGAGTAAAAGTTAGATTTAGATTTAGATTTAGCAATACAGTCCTGGTAATACAGAAAATGGTTTCTGTACATCTCTTTGTGGATAGTGAGTCCAGTTTTACAGTAAAGCCGTTCAAGTTGCCGGCCTTTGGTTTTGAAGGCAAAAAGAATGTTTAATGAAGTATTTAAACCATGTGCACTTAATGTTTTCTGTTTGCTTGTTTTTCGAGGCCCAGTGGGAGAATGAAGTTGCAGCTGGTGTGTGCAGAAGGGTGCAGCCGATATCAGAAAGCCTAAGAAGATAACTCGAAAAATGGTTCAAGGATGCATCCTGAAATCCTGGAAAAACAAGTTGCGCAACGGAGCTGCATCCAAGGAGGAGCCAAGGGTCATCGCACCAGGGTGTCAACCAATAAATGAACTGTTACTATGCCCAAGATGCTGCCTTAGCTTATGATCAGACCAATAGGGTCTGTTTGGGCTCCCTTAAGGAGAACCCTTTTATACCAGGTGCGCCATTGTTAAAGCATTCTTTTGGGGGCTTGGTGTTAGAACTGAGCTCCATCAGGACCATGCATGCTTAACTGTGCGGAATGTATTGCTTTGTTTAGAGTAGGAATAAAACGCTTTTTATTTTTCAAACTTATTCAGTTTCCAGTCTTTGGTTTTTACTTTCACTTTCTCGCGCGGGGTAACACAAAATCTCCTCAACAAAATTGGTAGCAGAGGATGGTTTCACATTGCGCGTATTAGAGAGGAGATTTTGGGGCCTAGGGGGACAGCGCTCCAAACCACCCCACGGCGCGGAAGGACACGGAGGCCGGTTCGAGCCTGCACCTGGGAAAGTGATCACGACCGCGGTCAACAAATAAGGTAAGCAGAGCCTATTTATATTTAAATCTGCACTGTATGTAGTCATACAATTGTGATCAAGAGTACCGAGTGAGGGCACGAACAGGTTTGTTCGATAATTAGTAATGTTAAAACTTTTGGGGATTTGAGCAATACATTCCGTATGTGTGTGAAATAAAAGCATGAATGAGAGACGTGAATGTGTTAGTTTAAACCACAAAAAGGTGGTCACCGCGAGAGGTTCGATAAACCAATCAACTGATCATTGATCGGGGAAGGCCGGGGCGTGGTACTTAGTGTGTGAATGAGAAGTAACAGTAAGAAAAGGGAAGTTAAGAGAACTAAGAGTCAAAGAGTTTAAAGAGAAAAGAGAATCTAAGAGTTTTAAGAAGTTTAAAGAGACAAAAAGCGCTAAAAGAAAATGTCATTTTGAATATTTTGTGCTTGTGAATGGATTTTGTTTTAACTGTATCGGAAAAAGGGTAAGGGGGAAGTGGTGACTCCAGTGCAAGCCTGACACTTCCTCCACGCAGAACTTTAGAACAGAGAATTGTCACTTTGGAAAGAGGTTTAAGATATACTGAATGGGCGCTCACGATTTGTGTATGTATTTGGGTTTCAATGGCAATAGTTCTACTATGCACAGTAAAATTCAGATATTAGACTGAGAATAAAGATCGGACATCACACCCCATACAGACATTAAAACTGTAAGAAACATAAAAAAAGGGGACATAAGCTGGTAGTGTCCTGGGAAGCAGCAGGCTGGATACCGGTAAGTGATCCTCCAACAGAAGAACAGCTCCAAAGAATTGAGGCTCACCAGCAGGGACTGCTCAAAATGGCCCAAGCAGCAGAAGAAAAAGAGAAAAAAGGTAGGAGTGTTTTTCACCCACACAAAGCTGCGAGAGAAGAAGAGGAAGTGAACCGCTGCTTGACTTGGAGGCTTCTGACAGCAATGAGGAAGTCAGATCCAGCCCGACCCGAAGGGGAGGAGAAGAAAAAAGGTAGGTCCTCACAACCAGATCCGCCCACTCCAGTCATTGTACCCACCCCTGCCATCTGCCCCTCCTCCACCGTACAGCAGCACAAAGTCAACTAACCCATTCAAACAAGCTCCAGTGACGCAAGCGCCCCTAGTGGCAGCAAAAGTGGATCATGTGGTGCTGGATGTATCAGAAGGAACACTGCAGGCAAGTAGTGAAGCTGCACTGGATGATGTTCGCCGCAGACTGGCCAATCTGGAAGGTCACCTCAGAGACACATTCCTGCAAGAGGTGGATGAAGAACTCAGTCGCAGACGTGGAGTCACAGAATTCCCACCTTGTAATGAAAACAGACCCTCATCTGCCGCATCTGCCCCAGCACATCTGTCCTGCCCAGAGGGAACATGGATAATACCAGAACAATACCTGAGAGGAAGAAGAACCCCCTCCGAGCGCTCCCACTCTGACAGAGAATCACAGAGCGAAGGGTTGCAATCAGACCTGGATGATTTTAGTGGAGAGGGACTGACAACGTTTCTGCAAACAGGCACCTGGGACATCAAGGGTAGGTTGGAAGGACAACTGAAAGCTGTGCGTCCTACAACCCCCAAGAACAGTGAGGTGACGATCAGACGATCTGCCAGACTGGCAGAAAGACAAAGAAAGCTGGAAAACGAGCAGATGCTGCCTGAAATGACGGCACGAGAGGAGTGGGAGATAAAAAGACAGCAGGAAATGGACCTGTCGGGAGACTGGCAAGGTGGTGAGAATGTGCTGAGATTCGATGACGCCACACCCACACCCACTCAGATGCCCCTGAGACCAACACCTGGAGGATTTGGAAATTTGGAGTATGCTCCATACACCTTTGTGGATTTGGACTCCCTGTGTGCTAAGCTGCCGTCCCTTACCAGTGGAGCAGAAGGGTTTAAGGAGGCACTTAAAGCCGAAACAGCAGGAACCCTGATGTGTCTTGGGGATTACACTGCAATCCTCTCAAAGAAACATGGATACCAACAAACTAAAGACCTGATGACAGACCTCGACCTGGTAAGGAAGACCAATGAGCACACCTGCCGCGCTGTTCGAGAAACAACTATGGAGAAGGTTGTTCACCCTCTACCCCACTGAAGGAGATGACATGGCTCTCCAAGAACTACAATTGCAACCAGGAGAGACATTTGATGAATACCTCACCAGAGCCAAAAGAGCCTGGCATAAGGGCATGAGAACGGCGTACAATGACGGTCCAGCAAACGAGAAGTTATTCAGAGTAAGTGTCGAAAGGGGGCTACCAGGTCCAGTGAAACAAGCACTGGACAATATAGTGGGCCTAAATAAAATGCTATTCACCCAATGGGCAGAACAGGTGAGACACCACGTGAACAAACATCAGCGATCCACTGACTCTCAGACGTCAGAACTAAAAGCCCTGAAAGCCAAGGTGCTCAGGAAGCAGCTAGAGGAGCTCACTAAGAAAGAAAAGACTAAGCAGATGGTTGTCACTGAGCCTGCGGCTGTACCAACACCGGCACCAACACCCACCGTGGATCCCACCATGGCAGCACTGACACAGTCCCTGACTCAGATGCAGATGCTGGCTCAGACACAAAGACCCCTATTCCAGAACCCAGGCCAGTGGGGACCAATGCCACAACCACCACCATGGCCAGGCCAGGGGCCGCAATGGAGAGGTAACCAATACCACAGAGGAAGAGGAAGGGGGTTCCCAAGAGGTAGGGGTCCTAGACCTGGAGGTCACACCATGCCACCAGGCTACTACTGCTATAGCTGTGGGCAGATGGGACACTTCGCCAGAGAATGTCCAAATGGACAACAACAGATGCCCGCTCCAGCTCCAGGACCACAACCAATACCACCAGAGGCACAACCGCAAGGTCCGGGACCCTACCCAGCCGCAGCGAACCAAGCGCTGGCCCACTGGATGGAGCTCCAACCACCCCAGTGACTTCCAACAGAGAAACAGTGCACGTACCCCGCAACCGCAGAACCTATGTTGACCCTCAATGTACAAAGTCAAAACATTACCTTCCTGGTGGATACAGGAGCAACATTTTCCTGCCTCAAGGATGACCAATTTCCAAGATCCAATCGAACTCAAACAGTGGTGGGTGTGACAGGACAACCAGTGGTGCAATATTTCACTCAACCACTGCTAGTGCAATTAGGCTCGCAGACCCTGTTCCACCAGTTCCTATTATCAGGCAGTTGTCCCATAAACCTGTTGGGAAGAGATTTGATGTGCCAAATGGGACTGATTATTTGGATGACACCAACAGAAATAGGAGTGTCCACTGAAGTACCACAAGAAAACCCAGACAGGCCGGTGAGGGTCCTGGCCATGAGAGCTCAACCAAAAATAGACCAGCTGGTGTACTGGTTGAGGTTGATACCAACAGGACCCCAAACACCAGCAATCCAATATGAATTTCAGAAGCTGAAGAGCAAAATGTACTCACTGCATCCATACAAAACCCCACTGGAACATGTGCACTGTACTCTGAATGTGTCAGATGACTCTGATACACCTTACCATGATGATTGGGATGAACACATGGCTCACCAAAGCCCACCTGTTGTCTGCCAAGGAATCTACTGTGGGAAAGAAGGTGTTGCAGCCAAAGTAAATTTGACAGCATGGGAGATGCATTGTATACCCTGGCCCCAAATGCAGCACCTCATGTGACTCTAGCTGTGGGATTTGGACAAGAAGCAAGACAATTGGGACCAATGATCAGGAGAGCCGAAGGCCTGACATGGGAACCCACAGCTGACCCAGAAGTGCTAAAAGCAAGAGAACAAGATATGTGGTGCTTCCCAGGTCCAAACACCACTGATTACACCATTCCAGAGTGCCTACCCTTGCCACGAGAGCATGGCTTACCTGGAACAGACCACCCAGCAGCAGCAAGTGTGCTATCAGACATACCAGAAACACTGTGGACAACAGGAGCACATGATGTGGGAAACCTGCAAACAGCTCCTGTTGTGGTTCAAATCAAGCCAGAAATCAATAGACCAGTTTGGAGACCCCAATATAAGATTACTCCAGACCAGATGGAAGAATCAAGCCTACACTTGATGGACTCCTACAAGCAGGAGTAATTTACCCAACCCAGTCTCCATGGAACACACCTATCCTGCCAGTGCCGAAAGCAGGTGGAAAAGGCTGGAGAATGGTTCAAGATTTCAGGCCAATCAATGATGCAACAACACCAGTGGTACATCCCGTACCTGATCCTCATGTAGCATTGGCATCACTCTCTCCAACAATGACTCATTTCACAGTAGTGGACCTGGCAAATGCGTTTTTCTCAGTGCCACTACACCCACAGTGTCAGCCATACTTTGCGTTCACATTTGCTGGACAGCAATACACCTATTCCAGACTTCCACAAGGCTACAGAGACTCATACAGAATATTTGCAAACACATCAACTGCCACAAGGAGTTGTTCTCATTCAGTATGTGGATGATCTCCTGCTCGCGGCAGACTCAGCAATGACCTGTCTGGAAGCAATAAGGACACTGTTACAACATCTAGCGCAAAAGGGGATACAAAGTCAAGAAGGAAAAGGTATAAATGGCACGAAGACAAGTTACCTTTCTGGGAAGAGAGGTCTCATCAGCTGGATTAGGCCTCTCCACCACTCATCGCAATGCAATCCTTCATCATCCATTGCCACTCACTGTGTCCGACATGCTGTCTTTCCTTGGACTTACTGGATACAGCAGATCTCATATCCCAGACTACACCAACCGCACAACACCATTGAGAGCGTTGGTTGCTAAAGCAGGAAACAGAAACCTCACAGCTCCCCTCAGTTGGACACCAGAAGCAGAGAAAGCATTTACTGACTTAAAACAAGCCCTGGCTCAAGCAGCAGCATTATCATCCCCCACATACTCTGAACCATTTCATTTGGATGTTTCTGAAAAGCACGGATTTCTCAATGCAGTGCTTTATCAGAAACAAAAGGGGGAGAGGAGAGTGTTGGCCTACTACTCCTCAAGACTGGACACAGTTGAACAAGGACAGACAACATGTGCAAGATACATTGCCGCCCTAGCAAAAGCGCTAGAGAAGACGGCTCACATCGTCATGTGCCATCCACTGCAGGTACACACCTGTCATGGAGTAACTGCATTTTTGACAAGCAGAGAATTTACGTACAGTACAGCCAGAAAGACAAAGCTGCAACAAATTTGCACACAGCCACATATCATCTATGTGACAACAGAAAGAAACATGGCCACAAACATGGCACACTCTGAAGACAACCTGGGTAACAGCCACAATTGCGAAGAACTAGCAGTAACAGAGAACAAAGTAAGAAAAGACTTACACTCAGAGCCAATAATGGATGCAGACCTCTGGCTCTACACAGATGGCTGTTGCTATAAACAGGAAAATGGATTGAACAAAGCCTCATATGCAGTGGTTCAGCAAACCCCAATTGGAGAACATCGCACTCTAGAGGCTGGAACAATTGAACAACCAGCCTCAGCACAAGTTGCAGAGATCACAGCTCTGACAGCAGCTCTGAAAATTGCACAAGGAAAAGCTGTAAACATTTTAACAGACTCAGCTTATGCACATGGAGCTGCACATCTGGATGCACCTATGTGGGAAAGAAGAGGTTATCTCACATCAGCAGGAGCACCAATCAGACATCAAAAAGCCATCAAAGATCTGGTTGAAGCAATAAGACAACCTAAAGCTGTTGCGATCATCAAATGCAAAGGGCATGATTCAGGAGACACACGCATCAGCAGAGGAAATGATGCAGCAGATGCAGCAGCAAAACAGGCAGGTGGGTACATTTCAAAGAACATGGTTGTGAGGCCTGACCCATTACCAGAACTGACACTGGAAGACATCAAAGAAATCCAAAGCAAAGCAGGAGCTTATGAATGGACAGAATGGAGAAGAAGTGGAGCAACTCTGGACAAAGATGGGATCTGGAGATCTCATGAAGGACAAGTAGTAGCACCAGCAAAACTGTGCTACATGTTGCTACCAGGAGCACACAGACCAACACATGAGAGCAGAAAGCAAACCTTGCACAACATGAGACAATTATGGTGGCACCCACACATGGACAGTATAGTGACTCACTTTTGTGCTGAATGCACAGTGTGTGGTGACCACAACGTGAAAAAGCCATTTACCGTACCAACAGGAGCTTTCCCGGTCCCGACTGCCTGCTTCCAGGATATTAGTATAGATTTTACTGACATGAGCGCCGAGAATGCAGTGGGAGGCAAAAGGTACCTGTTGGTAATGGTGGACAGATTCTCAAGGTGGGTAGAAGCAATCCCTACTAGAAGAGAAGACAGTAAAACAGTAATCAAATGGTTACAGACAGAATTAATTCCCAGATTTGGAGTTCCTCGGAGAATTAGGTCAGACAATGGAACTCATTTCAATAACAAACATTTAAAGGAGGTGGAAGCTGCGCTTGGAATCACTCACTCCTTTGGTTCTGTTTACCATCCACAGTCTCAGGGACTGGTGGAAAGAGCAAACCAGACCTTGAAGGCTAAAATAGCCAAAGCCATGGAGGTAAGATGAAGTGGACAGAAGCACTTCCTCTTGCGCTTATGAGCATGAGAGCGTCAAAAGGGGGAGAAACACATCTTTCCCCACATGAGATCTTAACAGGCAGAACAATGCCTGGACCACCCAATGATGGAGGTCATATGCCATCGTTGGATGTTCAGCAAGTTGAAATGACAGCCTATATGGAGGCTTTAACATCTCTGGTGTCAGCCCTTTCTACCCAGGTGGCGAAGGCATACAAGAAGCCGCAGCCCACAACAGAGGGGGAAGAGCACCCAATAAAGGTAGGAGACTGGGTCAGGGTCAAAGTTCACAAGAGGAAGTGGATTGACCCCAGGTGGACTGGACCGTTCGAAGTGAAGGAGGTTACTTCACACTCAGTACAGGTTAAAGGGAAATCCGGAGCCCTTTGGCATCACCTGACACATTGTGCCCCAGCTAATCCACCTAGCCGCAGTTTAGCGGAAACTCAATCTGACTTAAAGCAAAATGCGCTGCCTTAGGCGCTTATTTGGGGATCCAGACTATCCTCAGTCTGGAAGGGGACCGGAGGTACTTACCCAGAACAAGATGGTCAAAAGGGGAATAGTGGCACTCACGGTACTAGCCTTAGTGCTCGGGGTGATTTGGTGGTATCTGGAGAGAGGACAAGTGCCCTCAGATCCAGTTGTTGCTGGTACCGTGGGGATGATAGAACCAAGTGTTAATGTCCATCGAAGCAGAACCTGAAATTGTCATAGAGTAAGGTCACACCCCAAGGGGTGTGAAAAGGGGGACACAGAAATCTTTACTTTTTACTTATGATTGTTACATTTTAGTTCTTAGGGAAGCTTTGCAATTTCAGCTTAAGTAGCATTTTTATATATATCATTAACATAACAATTAAGTTTTGGTGTCATTTTATTTACTTTTGCCTGCGGAAAATGTTTTGTGCTCTACAGGAGAAGGTCACACACTCTCAGGCAAGAGGTTCTGGTCTGATATCATGTTTACCTGTATGAGATAAAGAAAGATTTGCTTACTGCATCAACTACTGATTGTTTCCATTACGATTAACAGTATTTAGCCTTGTGAGATTCAAGTATTATGGGTTCACACCTAGTAGGTGTGAAAAGGGGGATTTGAAGGGAAAAAGAATGTTTAATGAAGTATTTAAACCATGTGCACTTAATGTTTTCTGTTTGCTCGTTTTTCGAGGCCCAGTGGGAGAATGAAGTTGCAGCTGGTGTGTGCAGAAGGGTGCAGCCGATATCAGAAAGCCTAAGAAGATAACTCGAAAAATGGTTCAAGGACGCATCCTGAAATCCTGGAAAAACAAGTTGCGCAACGGAGCTGCATCCAAGGAGGAGCCATGGGTCATCGCACCATGCTGTCAACCAATAAATGAACTGTTACTATGCCCAAGATGCTGCCTTAGCTTATGATCAGACCCATAGGGTCTGTTTGGGCTCCCTTAAGGAGAACCATTTTATACCAGGTGCGGCATTGTTAAAGCATCCTTTTGGGGGCTTGGTGTTAGAACTGAGCTCCATCAGGACCGTGCACGCTTAACTGTGCGGAATGTATTCCTTTGTTTAGAGTAGGAATAAAATGCTTTTTATTTTTCGAACTTATTCAGTTTCCAGTCTTTGATTTTTACTTTCACTTTCTCGCGCGGGGTAACACAAAATCTCCTCAACAGTTTCATAAGCCGAAATTTGATCATGAACCAGGGAGAAGAGAGGGAGAAAGAGACAGATCTGGTTTTTAGTGGAGTTAGGGAGTTGAGGATATCATGAAGTCATGTGTTTTAGTGTGATACCAGCTCTTCAGGTGTGGATAAGTCTTCAATGTCCATTAGGTAATCAACACTGCTGGAGAAGGAAGCTTTGCTTATGTTCCTAAAATACATGTTGAATGAAAGGAAAAATGGTCGGTGGTGGGGAGATCTGCTGCTTCACTGTCAATGGGGGTGACATCAGTGCAGCATAATAAATCCAAAATGTGTCCCTTGGAATGTGCAGGAATTTTGGGTGCGCTGCTTAAATTCAGAGATCTCAACGCAAGATATAAAGTCTCTGATAAGAGGGTGGTCAAAATTATCCATGTGTATGTTAAAATCCCACAGCAATATTGTGTTTGGTAAGAGAGTGGATAGGTGTGTGAGAAAAGCAGGAAAGTCATTCAAAAATTCAGTATTTGGTTTCTTTCTTTTTGGTTTGGGGGGCGGTAGACAGTTGCAATAGTTGTAAGAATAGGTCCAGGCAGTTGTCAAACAGTGGATTCAAATGAGCTGAAGTCAGGGACAGACAGTGGTTAGACTTTTCACATACAGCTGTAAGTTTTTGAGAGACCTCATCCCCAGCCGGAACGGGACATGGTAAGTGCTGGATGAAGAGCGACGGGAGTTGGACCCAGATGGACTTGATTGTGTTTGAAGAGTCCACTCGGAAGCTCTGGAAGGACCCCAGGTGGATGTATCTCAGACAGGGCAGGAAAGTGATGTCTGGGTGGAGGTGTAGTGCAGTCAACGGAAGCCTGAGCAGGTGAAAGCGCAGCTGCAGGAGCTCCACAGCTAAGTACTGGAGCAGTCCCATCATGGGCTGGCGAGCAAGCGACAAGAGAATCCAGGCTAACACGAACCAGATGTATATCCTGTCGGACCACGCAGCTGGTAGGCTCTTCGACAACTCAGACTTCAAGGTGAGCAAGTCCAGATGAGGCTGGATAGCCGGGGCAGGGCAGGTGAGCTAGAGTTGGTCAAACAGAGCCATGCAGGAATGACAGTCGAGTCATTTATCTGTCACAACTAACTAGTGAAGATGTTTTTCCCCAATGAGAACAAACGTACTGGCAATTGTGGGTATAGAGACAGTAAGAAACATTCAAATAAGTCTAAAAGAGCTGGTGAGCAGCGGAAACCAATCACGCTAGCGTTCACTTAACGTCAGCTTCTATTCCCTCTCCTCCTGATTTCATTCATAATTGGAAACCTTTAAGAGTGACTTAAAAGCTAAAAAACAGGTAAGTAATTCTATTAGGAGCAACCATGATTTTCGAAGAACTGTGAGTACACTTTTTCACATAGTATGACAAGTTATAATTAGCCTCTCATAACTTATCTTCCCTTCAGTCAGTTATATAGAAATAAATAATGTAGTATCAGACAGTGGCTTAAAATACCTGTGTGTTAATTAGTCGAGTCTCAAGCATCTCTTGGCTTGGATCTTCGGATTCCCAAGGGCCTCTGCTACAGTAAGTCCTAGCATGGCCTTTATCATCATAGACTCTCCACCTACTAAGCTTCTCCTCTGTCCGATGGGGAAGCAAACTCTCTGTCTGAAGCCAGGTCTGTAACTCAAAAAGATTTTTGCAGATAATTGCAACTTAATGACACCTTCTTTTAGTTCACAATACCTTGAGATTAAGTTATCAGAACAAATAATTAAATGTTTTAATATTGAACAAAGCAGTTCAAATGCAATACACACCTGAGGGTATCCAATCATCTGGCAGTTTCCAGTCCCGCAAAACTTAGGTTGGGCAATATTATTTAAACCATTCCCATGCATCAACAGGGCAACTTCTCTATCTGCTTCTTCTTCACACAACGCAAGGCCACCTGTTAGTGCTAAATTTATCTCTTCTTTTGAAAAGCACTGTGACATAGATCTTTGTGTCCAGTCAGCCACCTCTACTTCTGCATGTGCACCCTTGGATCTTGTCAGTCCATCACCTAACATTTGCTCTGAAATTTTGCTTACATAGATATGAGAGGGTTTTAGCTTATCTCTTGCATCCTGCACCACACTGACTCCATCTAGTGTTTTTAAGGTAGCTCTTCTGGTAATCCTCGTTTGTATGGAGAATTCTTCAGAGTTATCGAGGAACCTACTACTTGTCTTTTCCACATGTTCATTTGATAGTACTTCTTCTGGCAATGACTTTCTTATGGACTTCAACAGACTGGGCTCTGGTTTGGGAGGAATTACATGTTTAGCTGCTAGCTTTAGGGTTTGAGTCTTGGAGTCAGAGAGTCCTCCTGATAAATTTGATGTAGAAGGAACTATCTGTTGTGCCTCAGCTGTCTTTGCCTTTGCTAGTTTCTTCATCCTAGGAAGTACAACCGCATATTTGGCATCAAGTTCTTTATTGTTGGACGTTAGTGCTTCTTCTATGCCATCCAAATCTTGGGGGCTGGCCTCATTTTTCCTATGTTTGTTCTTTGTGGATCCTTTGTTTTTTTTACTAGCTATGCTGGTTTTACAGGCAATCCTCATAGCTATCCTGTGGCCGAAGAGATCGCCCTCAGATCTTCTGCTACCTTTTTTTTGCTTTGTGGTTTGAAGCCACTTTGTTATACAAATTGCTTTGCTCAGAGTGGAAATCCTCCTCCTAAGGTATGATTTTTGTGGCCTTTTATTTTGAATCCAATCTGTCATCCTGAAAAAAGGTGCCATTTTTCTTGGGGGTAGCAAATGTAACCCATCCAACGGTAAGGTTTCTTCATCAAGGTTTTTTACCATCTTTCCAGTGTTGTGTCCAAGGGATGACATTTTGGCTTTACCAAAATGGAAGCTCTGTGGCTGACCTTTGAAAACGTTTTCATCATCCTCCAGAGTAACTTTGGTCAGGTCTTTTTTGGCTTTGGTAAATAACAATGGCCTTTGTTCTTCTGTCATTATTGGCTTAAGTTTTACTTGATCTGAATCATTTTCTGCAGAAGGGGCTTTCTTGTTGACTTTTAGTGTTGTCTTCAGCATTGGTTGCTTGTCCTTTGGTAATTCTAATTTATGGATGTAAAGGTCATTCAGAGGTTTATCCTCTTCTGTTAAAGAACAGGATTTATTTTTCTGTAAGTTTTCGTTCCTTATTTCTTCCTTTGCTTTTTTTTTTGTTTTTTTCACTAGTATCCTTTTAGCTGATTTTCTCTGTTTTTGATCCATTTCAAGCTATTAATTTGTGTGTACGTTTTTAGTATCTAAGAGTCTTATGAGGGGGACTGTATCTAGTGTCTGTCTGGGTTAACTTAGTCAAGTTTAGTCAAGTTTATTTGTATAACACATTTCATCGGCAGACGATTCAAACTTGCTATCTTCAGCCACATCACTTACTGTCTCTGGAACTTCTTCCCTTTTATTTTGTTTTCTTTTTCTGTCAGTATAGAAGGTAGATATCTAATTTTGGTCAAGTTATCTCCCTCTTTATCGGATTCTATTACACTTTTAGTGAACAGTGCCTCAGGCTCTTTAATGATCTCTTCATTCTCAGTCACTCATGGCTCCTAATTATTGTGCTTTTATTTGCTTAATTTCACTGAGCTTTCTGCATCACTTTCTTCCAGTGTGCCATGTGTTTGCCTTGTTGGCCTTGTTTGAGAGTATGTGAATTTCTGCCTCTTCTTTGTTTCTCATCAGATATTTTAGAAGGGTGTTCAGGTGATTTAGTAGTTTTCTGATGACCGTCTGTTGATTTCGTTTTCTTATTACTTCTGTGCCCTGCTTTATTGCTTGTCTTTAACTTTGAGACTTCCGTGGTGGCAAAGCTATCAGTCATGGATAAAATAACCTAGAGACAAAAAAAACAATATACATTGTCCACAATTTAAAATGAAAAATTTCAACTGAAAAATGAAAATCTTTGTGCTCAGTTTTTTTTGCTAACATCAGCAAAATATAACAATTACAATATTTTAAAAAAAGGTTAGTCAGAACAGTAGCCTGACAAAAACAAATGTGTTGAACTGAGGTCCTCCGATATTTCCTTTCAGCACTGTCAGTTTCATTTATTTTAACTCTGATTTATATATTTTGGCAGTTCTTGTCAGACCTACTTAGGCACGGCATTTGACAAGATTTTCTGTAATTACTTAATTTAACATGGAGGCTGCAGTACATCTTTAGAGAAAAACTTCCAACATAAACATTTTTCAAAAAAAAGAAACAACAACTGAATTTATACGTCATGTCAGGTTGCATTTAAATCTTTTGGGGCTAATGAAACACTTTCCTCCTTTTGTGGAGATAAAAAAAACTAATCAGAAAATTGCATCTAAATTGGAGTACAATTTTTATTTCAGATCAGTCTAAAGGCTGTTGCAAGTTGCTGTAGCCTTAAAACACAATTCAGTTTAATAGACCTTACCAAATTTCTCAGGTGAAATCCAGTTGTAGCAGGGAGGCAGCAAAGGGCTCAGGCTTTTCCTCCGAAGCTTCTCTCTAAAATACAAATATGCACCAACTCTCAGTATAACATAGGTACATCCATATCGCACTCACTCGCAGGAACCAGAGGGTAAACCTTCACAACTTCAATACAGTGTGAACAAAAGCCTATGTTTGAACACAATAGGGATAAATGTGAGCTGCTTTGCAACAAACCACACAAAGTGTCTTCTAAAGTATTAAATTCCATCAACCTGGTCCTCTCCTGTTCATATGACCAGCTGCTGAATGCTAGAGGAAACATGAGAGGTACTGTTGAAGAAACCAACAATGTGTGATGAAAGAGAAGACACAAAGACAGTGACGACAGAAAGAGGGCTTATTATCCTCAATGTATTTGACCTCTTTATAAGATTAGTTGCCTTGATGTTCTACCCACAGCATTCTTTAAGGAATTTTGCGTGTAATAAAGTCTGTTTTGACTGAAATAATAAACACTTCCGTTTTGTCAGCTCTGTTCCCTCGGGCCCTAAAAACAGCAATTATCAAACCACTGTTGAAAAAGAAGTATATCAGTAAGATTATTTAAAAAGCTGTGTTTCAACAGTTAAATACCTTCTTAAGAGTGATTACCACTGACATCTTCCAGTCAAGTTTCCATGCTTATAAATGCAGACTGTGGAAGATTCAATATGTTGTGCAATTATACACTGTTTAAAGTTATTTAATGTTTCATAAATAATTCTCTGTCTGTTAAGTATTGTCTGATGATGATCAGCTCTTAAGCTCATATCAGGACAATGGTTGAAAGGGATGAATTCGAGCACTAGCGATCTTTTAACAGCAAACTCTGCACACACATAGAATAAAGGAGTCACAACTTCTTCAAGTTCAAGAATTTAATAACAGAAATAAAATGAACATCCAGAGAACATTACTATATAATGCTGTTTATCTGAATTAACACTATATTTCAATCAATAAATCCTCTCTACTAGACCAGTGAAACTTAACTAAACTACTAAGCAAAATGAAGATAAAAAGAAGCTAAGCTAAGGAACTATTTACATGCAAAAACAAACAAAAGACAAAACAAAAGTGGTCGATCATAATCAGAATAATTCAGTGAATCCTGTTCACTGCAGATCTGATTCAAAAGCATGGAATGGAGTTAAATTAGCTTAACTAATTTAGAAAAACATTTGGCATGTGTTTCAATGCATTCACAATGCGTATCCTGAGTTAAACAAAACATTATTTGATAAAATAATATTTTGTTTAAGTTAAAGAACCAAAGTTCATCTTAAATAAGGTGAATTGGGTTTAAATTAGCTTAACTAATTCAGAACAACATTTGACATGTGTTTCAACCCATTCACAATGCAAATCCCAAGTTAACCAGAACATTATTTTGAGTAAATAACATTCTAAAGTTATTGATGTCCCATCAATGTATGAAACCCTTGTGGAGATAACATTTGTTATAACCAGGGTGCGATTTGCTGGGGGGGATGGGGGGGATTTTCCCCCCCTCTGGTTGTGACGTCCCCCCCTCTGGTCATTCGTGTTTTATCCCTGGGGGGGATACATTCCTCCCCCTTCTGATCTGAATAAGTAATATTATCAGGGGTTTAATGTTCTCCGTCGCTGTGAGGGACTTTCGTCATTTGGAAAACGAGCGCAAAATGTTCCGTGTAGACTTTTTATTCAAGATTTTAAACAGAAACTGCACTTAACCAATGAAATCTGGCAGAGCTAGGACATTAGCCAATCAGAAGGAGAGTAGGGCGGGTCTTTGCAAAGCGGAAATCTACCAGTCTGAGGTTTATCGGTGTTCAATCAATTTAAGTTTCAAAAGAAAATCTCAAACTGACCACAGATGCATGAATGAAAGTAGCGGTAGTCAAAGGTTTTCTTTGGATTTATGTAAACCAGCAGGTCAGAAAATTCAGTGCATAAAACAGCTGACAACAACTTCCCTCGGTAAGTGTGTCTGTTGCTGTTATGTTTTATTTAAAACTGAAAGAGTAACGCTGTAGCTCGGCTAATTTAGCATGACGCGCTTTTTTTTAAGAAGAAGAAGGAGGGACGGAATGTGAAACGATGTCCCGGTTTGACTGGGTCTGATTCGGAAAAAGTAAAAAAAAAATCATAGATATTATTCCACCTGCGCTTTTCTGTAACAAAGAAGGTCGTGGAGGGGCTGTTGACCATCTCCAGCAGTCAATGAGCGAGAGGTGGGGACACAGAGTATATAGGATTGATTTATATTGAATGTGACAGTAGAGTTAATGTACAGGTGTGAAGAAGATGATGTAATGATGCAAGCTGCTGTCTTTTGAATTAGCTGCAGTTTATGGAGGGTTTTGAAATTGTAAAGTGGAAAGGTGAGTGGACTGTGGACCGGTTTGGCAAACGTGCGAAGGAAGAACTTGCTTGATGCTGCAAATATGAAAGTTAACCAGGTGATGTTATGGATGTGGAAAGTGAAGGAGATTATGCAGAGGGCTGTCCTTGATGGTGCAAAGGCTCTGAAGCTGGAAGGTGGGAGAGATACAGGAATTGTCAATGGAAATGTCAGACTCGGTTAAAGTGGACTTGTTACATTAAGCAAATGAGGTTACTAAGGTGGCATGACGTCCACGGCCCGGGAATATATGGGCTGACTAGAAAATGTTTTCTGTCAAATTGCTTGTTTTTGCTTTAACCCCTGAATATGATGGATTTTTCAAAATTGATATTAATACATGTCTTGTGTCCTTCACATTTGTAAATTAATTTTGTTGTTTGTATTCAAAGAGTATTATTACATTTTCTGCTCAAAGCGGTTAAAGTAAACTAATACCCACTCCTGAGTCCCGACAGTAGATGCCGCAGGTTTAAAAACAAAAGTCTAACCTACTGGATCCAGCTAGCTACCTCAAAGAGCACCTGCTAGCTAACCATTATTAATAAAACTTTGATTCATTAATACAACTTTTGAAATTATCCCCCCCTCTGGTTTTTTTGCAAATCGCACACTGGTTATAACCATAAAAACACACTCAACAATGACATGGTACCGAATGCTAGCAACAAGCTATCTCTGTTAGCTCTTTCATTGTTTAAAACCCATGCAATGCATCACGCAACATTTCCAAATAATGATGTAACCTTTCCCTTTTTGGGTCTCTCTGTCCAACCTGTCGGTGCCTCGTGTGAGCTCAGTCCACTTTGGTCATCCAAGGACGGCAGTGAAGAGGGAAAATTGTTGGACTGTTCAGCAGTGGCTAGTGACTTAGCAGCAGCAGCATGTGGTCGGGGGGGAAAGGCCCCGACCGACGGTCCACACAGTCTCTATGTCAGCTCCCTCTTTCTCTCAGCGTGGGAAGTGGGTAAAGGAGGCCGATCCACGCCGTCTCAAGTCACCTTTCCTGTAACAGCTGAAGAGAAATAAACAAAGCTCAGAGGGATTTCTTTCTCCTGTGCCTGACGCTGAAGTTAAGACAGCAGACTTAACTTTGATTTGCCCAGTTAAACCCGGGCAAAGTGGGATCTCTCCCAGGTGCTGGTTCCTGTCTTTAGGGCCCGTGAGCCCTCATGGTTCAGGCCCGTCTCCCTCTTCCTTTGTCTCAGGCAAAAAGGTGAAGACAGGGTAGCAGCCCCCTCTCCTCGAGGGCTCCAGCAAGAAGCAGACAGAAGTGAGGGTCTGGTCAGAAGTACTCTAACCTTTTATCTGTGGGGCGTGGGTTACAGTAGGCACCCTGCTGAGAGAGAGGCCGTCCCAGCTGAAACTCTCCTTTGAGGCTGTGTGGTCAGAATTCAATCTGACATCAATTATTTCATCATCACAGCTTTAATATGGCACAACAAATATAATGCCTGGAAAGGCCCTGTACCTTTCTGGTACAGCACTTGACTAGTTTAAATCATACTTATTGAGTAGGTAACTTTACATCAGAGACCACTATGTTTTTTTCAATTTAATTGATGTAACTGATCAAAACTTGTCCAGATGCACCTTCATAACTTTCCCGTGCGAAAGAAGCTCACATGGTTACAGGGTGAGTTATTGTGTTTTATTTAACCAAGTACTCAGAGAGCAGTTGTGTTAGATAAGAACTGGATCATACCAGTGTGTGGACTCCTATATTCTCAGATAAAGACTACTCCCTGTCAGGATCTGATCTGGTGAATCCAAATTCATCCACACACAGAGCCACGTTTAAGAGAGTTTATTGACAAACGATAAGTTGTGGAAGGAAGGACCGGAGACTGTACCGGACTGGAGCTGGTGGATGGTGGCGACAGGAGCCGGCAGACGTGAAGGAGCAGAAGCAGGTGGACGCGAGGCGAAGTAGACGGCAAGGCAAACGGCAGAAGGACAAAGGACGAGGGAAGAAGACGATCTGGCGGGGATGAGCAGTCTGAAGAGGGTTTATGAAGGGAGACTGGCAGGTGGAACGAGTCGGACATGACTGGTCTCGGAGCGTCTCTGGGGCGTCGGCGCGAAGATCCGAACCTTTCTTTCATGAGACGGTAAGGAGATTATTTTCCAGTATTTTAAAAACAAACAAACGCAATTGCTCAAAAATGCTGGCAAGCTTTTAAAATTTAAACCCCATTTAAAGAATACCTCAAGAAATTTAAAAATGTAAAACTGTAAACCTAAAAAGGTAGTAATAAGTAAAAGCAAGAATAATAGTAGAAATAATAAATTATATTTAATCCTTAAAGCAAATAAAACAGGATTCGCAATACAGAACGGTGACTAAGGTTTTAACATTAAACTAAAATTCAAAATTTAATTAAAATACGTTTTCAGCTGAAATACGGACTCTCCCGCTGGGAGAAGGAGGGGCAGAACGATTTTCACCTGGGGAACAGAAGACCGGAATGTGCGATTTGCAGGTGGTCAATGGAAGTCCTTCTGTCAGGTTTTACACAGAGGCTGCCTACTAGTGTAGTGGGTGAAAGCGGATGGGATGCTTAAATTTCTGACTTCTATGTAGACGTACGTAGATTTGAAAGGGAGATCTCGATCATTATACCTAAATGACCATCAGATGTGAGGCCTTTCATTTTAGTTGGTCAATCTCGCGGAGGACAAATAATAATAATAATAATGAACATAAATAAAAAAAAGTCTGGAAGCAGAGTAGTCAGTATAATGGGTCAAAGGCAGAGTTTCCAGGGTCAAGCCTTGCCCCAGGGTGAGATGTTCGATTTCATGCTGAAAAATTAGGGGCCCAGAAGCATGACATGCATAAATGATTTGATTAAACATGCAGATTTACCACATAGGGGTTAATTTTTTATTGCAGTAAAAAATTATGGATAAGCGTCCAGGTGTCTGCGAGACAAAGAGTTGTATCCTTGCGGGGCCGAAGCGTAAAACCGTGCGTGGACGACACATTCGGGGGTCGTAGCCAGCACACGCTAAAAAAATATGGTACATCCTTCAATCAAACTCAAACCACGCCCACATTTCACACCTTTGAAAAAGTGACAGCCGGAAGTCCCGCCTTCCATTTCCGGCGGAAGTCCCGCCTTCTTTAACCGGAAGTCCCGCCTTCCACTGTAACCGGATGTTACGTCCTCCTTAACCGGATGTCCCGCCTTTCACTGTAACCGGATGTCCCGCCTTTCACTTCCGGGGCAAAGTCCCCCTTAAATAATTTTAATTATTTTATTTATTATATCAATTATCATTATATGTCTTTTAAATCATTTTAATTATGTAATTCATTTATGCAATATCTCGATGGTCAGGAGATGTGTTTATTTTTCAGGGGTTACTTATAACTAAACGGTATGATGGAATGCTTTTTGACAACCCTTGTTTTATACATATGTGTGTGTTTTACTCAGAATATAAAACTTTCACATTGCAGTATTTCATGCTGCAGTATTTAGGCACATTTGTCTCTCCATACAGCAAGTCTCCGTTATGGCACATCCAACTCTCCATACATCCCAGTCTCCGCGCCGCTCTGCTAATAACAGCAGCAAGATAGGTTTTTTTTCTTCACTTTCTCGCTCTAAGCAGTCGGTAAGCTCTTAACTTAAAAGCATTTTACAGAGCGGACCAGCTTCTACAAGGCACAGCTGAAAAGCAGAGAAACTCGATCTTAACTTAAAAGCATTTTACAGAGCGGACCAGCTTTTACAAGGCACAGCTAAAAAGCAGAGAAACCCGATCTTAACTTAAAAGCATTTTACAGAGCGGACCAGCTTTTACAAGGCACAGCTAAAAAGCAGAGAAACTCGATCTTAACTTAAAAGCATTTTACAGAGCGGACCAGCTTCTACAAGGCACAGCTAAAAAGCAGAGAAATCCGACAGCTCTCCTCGGGACACCGAATTGAATGTGAGCGGTTCAGCTGGTCTGTTAGGGGAGGAGTTTGCCAAACACTAAGCCGGCACCACTACTTCGAGACGCCGCCGCGCCTTTTGCAATCCACATCAGATCAGAGTTTATTCGATCAGACTTTCGAGACAGCATGGTCAGTTTAAACCCAGCATGATCTTTCCTGTCTGTAGAATTCAAAGCATGGTTTTCCGCCATGCAAGTGTTATAACAAACACCGATTCGGGCGGCTAGACAGGCGGGTACCGTGACGTGAAAGGATTGCGCCTTTTCCAATCAACATTGCCAGGAAGCGCCTTATTCAGACAATTTTTAAACCCAGCGGGACGCATTCTGCCGTCTGTAGAATTCAAAGGATGGACTTCCCCCCTGCGCCGTGCAAGCTGTTATTTCAAACACCTATACGGGCGGTGAGACTAGGCGGGGTCGTGACGAAACAATCTGTAAACAATGCTGAGGAGATGGTCGATTATGCTAGTGTACAGCTGTCGCGACATCCAGGCCTAGTAAACATGTCGCTGGCGGGGTTTAACGATCGGACGATGTGGCTATTGTTTCGGCTACCTGGGGGGACCTGCGTGAATCCCGCCCTCAATTCAAACCTTTGCTATAACTTGCCCAGTGAACAACCGTTTCAAAGACCCTGGCAGTATAAACTAGCACGATGTCCACAGCTCGTTCTTCAACGGTTGAAGCACAGGTTCATATTGCCGGATTGACGCCGACGCAGGAATACAACGAGATTTTCACTGGTAAGTTACCCGTTTTGTAATATATTTTAACGTTTATGTGGCTTAGTTGGAGTTTTTTTTTTTTTTTTTTTTTTTATGTTTGATTAGCTACTCTTTGTCTCTCACGTGTTTTAAGGGGTTTAGCATGAATTGAGAAGTAAAAGCAGTGTTTTAGCTGAAGGGCTAGCACTTTTATTGTTTAAGTTACCTGTTTTAATTGCTATGTGTTTCATTGTTTGCTAGCTGGGCTTTGTGTGTTTGAAGCGGGTAACTACAGGCCTCTGCTGTTTTAAGGGTTTAACTTTAATCTTTAGCTGCTTTATAAGGTATTTTTAACAGTGTTTTATTTCAGCTGGATGGGGGCTATGGTGGTTTGTTCAAGTTACCTTGTGAAGTTTTTTTTTTAAGTGTTTTAGCATAAATCTGGTGGTGAAGCTAAATGTAGCTTGCATGCATCACATGGTTTACAAATATCTGTGAGTTGTAGCTGCCTTATAAGGTATTTTAACTGTTTTATTTCTGCTGTAGGGGCTATGGTTGTTTAAGTCACTTTGTGAAGCTAAATCTGAGTTTAGACTGTTTTATTAGTTTGTGGATGGTACTGGCAACTACAGGCCTCTAGTGTTTTAGGGGTTTTAGCTTGAATTCAGAGGTAATGCTTTCAATAGCAGTGTCAGTAATTGTAGCCTGCTTGCAGAAGTATATATCTTCAGTTGCTGTTATTACAATATATTTTAATTACTTGTTTCAGCGCCAGCGCCTGCTGAATTACAAGGCCTAAATTTTACACTAACGGATATTGGTAAGATATGATTCAACCTTGTATTAAAGTATATTTTATTCAAAATCAGTCTTTAAAATACTAATACTATATTTCTACCATTTTTATTTTTCTGTTATCCAGATTATACCGAGAAAGGGTTAATTGACGAACAATTCGGTTGTCCGAACCCGCTAAATCAAAATGTTTCCCACGGAGAGCTAAGGATGATACAGCCTGAACCGATCAGACCACAACGCATCGTGAAGGAAGATTGTGTCCAAAGCCATTCAACCCGAGTGTGTTCCACGGAGAGCTAGCGTTGATACAGCCTGAACCGACCAGACCACAAAAGCATCGAGAAGGAAGGCTGAGTCTAGCTAGAAGGAGGCTTGTAGCAGAATTAGTTGCTCAGAACACATCTACACCGAAGCGGCAGAGAACTGAAGAAAATGACGGGTCAGCTATTGTAATAAGTTCTCCAGAGACACCAGAGCAACACGCTCGCTTCTCCGAGAAAGCTCCTCGGCTCACCACGTCAGACGGGTTCCATCGAAACGTTAATCCGGGGACAACGCTTCCCGCAGCACGTAAGTTAACTATTATAAGTCTCCAACTAACCCTGATGGTACATTCTCTGTATTAGTCTGGTTCATTTAGTGTATTTGTTCATTTACCCACAGTAACAACTCATCGAGACATTCTTGCTCAAGCAGTCTTTACGGCCGGAATACTGCCTCCCCCCGATACATGTGGCCAGACGTACGGTAAGCCAGCAACTGTTCTATGCTATATGCTATTTTTATTTATTTATCATTTCTTCTTCTTCTTCATGTATTACCTCGTTTAAAAAGGCTGTCTCTCCCCGCTTACTATTTCTACAGTAACAATTCAGTCTGTACACGAGAATATTGACACCGAGCTAGCAGCAGCAGCAGAAGCAGAAGCAGCAGCAGCAGCAGCAGCACATAATCTGTCTCGTCCTGCCTCATCTGCTCAGCACCCTGGTGAGTTAACAATGAGTTTGTGATGCTGATTGTAACACATTGAATGTGAAATGGTAGGGTTGCAGTTCTAACCCCAGATGTAGCCCTTAGCCTATTTTTATTTATTCTTTTCTGTCAACTTTTTCTTTTCGTGTATTACCCCGTTTTAAAACTCTGTCTCCGTTTGCTTATTTTAATTTGCAGTAGCATCAGTCATCCGCCGTCCCAGAAGAAAACCCAAGAAGAGGCGTAGTCTCAGAAGCCTGTGTTCGTCAATCCTGAGAGTTCAGCAAGACTTCAACCGGTTAATCACCAAAGCGCATGCAGCTGGTCCGCTTATTGAAGGTATATCTTAAGTTCAATGCTTTCAAAGAATTTGTTTGTAATATAATAAATACTTTTTTGTTCAATTCTGATTATATATGATAAATCTAATTATATATTTTTCTTTGTTTTATTACAGCCGCTGCATCGACAGTAAAACATATGCCAGTTTCTACGGGACGTCAAGCTACCCTCTACCGCCAAAAAGCTGCATCGCTTCTGAATATCTGCGAGGCTCTGATGATTGAGCTGATTGATCCGTCGATGCCAGTAGCGTTAACCAGCTAAGTTGTGACTTCTGGAAAAAAATAAAAAATATGTATAGTCAACAAATCACAGATGCTCTGGATGGAATTGTTGAGGCTGTAAATGAACTCCGGAATCTCCCTGTTCAGCATGCAACCGAATCTGTAAATCTTACCCCAGGATCTCCTGTCAGACTTCAGGGGCAGACTGATCCGGATTGGGATTTTGAGCGGTTTCTATGGTTAGAACAAACCGTTGGCGAGCTAAATGATTCTTTCTCTCAATCAATCACGTCTTTAAACGACTCGCTAGAGTTTCAACAACGAGTTACAAATGTTTTAAATCAAATCACGCAAATGGTCAACGACCTTCAGAATATACCCGTTCAGCACGGGGTGGGGGTTGCCGATTTAAACCGGGGTAATTCACCAGATAGACAGCAGGGTTATACGCACTCGGGTTCGAATTATGAGCATTTATCATCACTAGAACAAGCTATCCATCAATTAAATGTTTCTGTCTCTCAAACATTTACCTCCAATCCTACAAGCCATCAGTTCCCGCAGCAGCAGCAAGGGGGTCATTTAAATCAAAGTGTAGTCGAAAGAGGTGAACATGACCGGTCTGGTTCTTCGCATACTGTTTTGCAGAATCCCTCATCCAGTTCCCCTCAACAGCCATGCTCGAGCGCACCTGTCGTTCCCACGTCCAACCCAGAGGATCAGCCAAGCACGAGTCAGTCTCAGCCGGCTGTTAACCCTTGCATTGAACGTGAGCGATTTAATGTTACAGAAATAAGACGTCCTTTCAGCGTGACAGCTTCACGACCAGGTGAAATTCCTAACCCCGCCGAATTTTACACACAGGTTTATCATCTTCTCACAGAGCTGGCGGACTCTGTTACACATTCAGCATCACGCAATGATGTTATACAACTTGACTTAAGTGGGGACGGGTTTTCCCGCCATACAGTGGTTCAGGTAAATGATGTCGGTGATTCAGTTCTGCCTGCATTTCTGGAATTTTTAGACGAGTTAACACAGTCTAATGAAGAATTGCCAGGACCTGAAAACTTGGAAATAGTACTTCAGATTGTACGAAACCCTCACGGCGGTGCGAAACGTAAGGCGACAAAAACGTTGGACTGTGAGCTGATTCATAAAAAACGACGTCACCTCTATATTGTTGAAAATGCTTCTAATCAGCTTTGCTTTGCTGCCAGTCTAGCACATCTTTGTAACCCTGCTTTTACAGACGCCCAAGCCATGCATCAAGCCTCACTGTGGCAACGGACAGCCGGCCTCACTGAGCAAACTCCTGTGACTCTCAGCGATATGCATAAATTTGAAGAGATAGTCAAAAGGAAAATTGTTGTTTTCTTTAAAGACGACAAGGAGGCAGTGCTTCGTAAATTTCAGACAGGCTTTTCATATCGTTCAAATCCCCTTTTCCTGCTTTTGTTCAAAAGTCATTATTATGGAATAAAGAGTCTCACAGGTTTCACAGGCGCGAGGCACATTTGTGGCTACTGCTTTAGCGGTTACGACAACATTGGCACGCATAGCTGTAAGGGTCACTGCTCGGTATGCCTCGACTCAAATTGTACTCTCCAGCAATACAACCCTGTGCAGTGCATAGATTGTAAACGAATCTGTCGTAATTCCATCTGCTTAGCTAAACACAGAGAACCCACACTGAGACCTAAACTTGGGAAGCTCGTAAGTAACTGTGACACGACAAAGTTCTGCCCTGTGTGTAAACAGCTTTATTTTGTAGCTGCAGGTGGACAGAGCAAGCCCCACGATTGTTCAACAAAGTGCACGGTCTGTCGTCAGAAAGTGCCTCACGGTGCAGATGTCACGTTAAACGATCATCTGTGCTATATTCAACCGACCCTGACTGATGCGCAACTCCGCGATAAGCTAGTTTTTTATGATTTTGAAACTTTTACAGATCAAACTGGAAAACACATCCCGTATCTTGTAAGCACAAAAACTTTGGCTGGGGATGTTTGGTGTTCTTATGGTTTGAAATGCGTCAGGGATTTTCTGCTTCATTTTAGAAAACCTCGGTTCAGAGGTCATTCTTTTCTAGCCCACAACAGTCGCGGTTTTGACTCATACTTGATTCTAAGTG
Organism: Fundulus diaphanus; assembly: GCA_037039145.1. Classification (NCBI taxonomy): domain Eukaryota; kingdom Metazoa; phylum Chordata; class Actinopteri; order Cyprinodontiformes; family Fundulidae; genus Fundulus; species Fundulus diaphanus. The sequence goes on from CM073143.1 coordinate 43,010,190, forward strand.
AGATGGTTAAGCTCGGCATCAAACCGTTCTTGATCACACAGGGGAGTAAAATCCTTTGTTTTACTGAGCCTGATTACAGTCTCAAATTCATCGACAGTCTCTCGTTCCTTACAATGAAACTCAGTCAAATGCCAAAAGCGTTAGGTTTCACTGATCACTGTAAGGGTTTTTTCCCTCACTTGTTCTCCTCTGAGAAGACATTGAACTACATCGGCCCACTTCCTCCACCCAGCTTCTACGCTGTGGAGCATATGAGCCCTGCTGAGCAGGAGCGTTTTTCCATTTGGTACAACGAGGCCTGTAAGCATCCCTTTGACTTTCAAAAAGAAGCTCTTTATTATTGTCAGAATGATGTGGAAATTCTCTTCAGGGCTTGTGTGAAATTCAGAGAAGAGTTCTTTAAAGAGACAAACGTCGATCCTTTTAAAAGCATCACGATAGCAGCAGCCTGTATGAATGTTTTCACAGCAAATTTCCTTCCGCCTAACACACTAGCTATACCTTCCCCGGTGGATTATCGGCGTCAGTGCAAGACTTTTTCTGACGCCTCTATTCAATGGCTGGAGTGGGTAGCTGCTGAACGGGGCATTTTCATTCAACATACTCTTAATAGAGGTGAACTGAAACTGGGACCTTATTATGTGGACGGATACGCGGAGGTCCAAGGCGTCCGAACTGTATTTGAGTTCAATGGCTGCTTTTACCATGGTTGTCCTGCATGCTTTCCGGCCGACCAGACGTGCCCGCTCAGAGGAGTCAGCTATGAAAGGTTCCATGCAGCTACCATCGAGAGAGCCAGGGTATTGCAATCGGTTTACGGGGTGCGCCTGGAGGTTATGTGGGAGCATAGCTGGGATTTAATGAAGGCATCACACTCTGGTCTCAAAAGGTTTCTGGACTGTTTCAACGCCCCGGCACCTCTTTGCCCGCGGGACGCTCTGTTTGGGGGGAGAACCAGTGCCCTCAGGCTGAGGTACACTGCGGGGGTCGAGGAATTGGTGCATTATGTAGACTTCACGTCTCTGTACCCGTTTGTGAATGCTAGCTGCAGCTATCCACTAGGCTATCCCGAAATCATATGCAAAGATTTCGACGATCCCCGTAGCTACTTCGGACTTATCAGAGCGACCGTGTACCCGCCTCGTGGTCTGTTTTTTCCCGTTTTGCCATACAGGACATCTACCGGTAAACTGGTGTTCACACTGTGTCGGGCTTGCGCTGAGTTGAACTACCAGACGGGCCCTTGTACCCACTCTGACCAAGAGAGAGCGCTAACAGGTGTATGGGTAAGTGTGGAATTCAACAAGGCTCTTGAGCTGGGATATAGGCTTGCTAAAATCACTGAGGTTTGGCATTTTGAAAAACAGAGCAGTTCAATCTTTAAACCGTATATCCACACTTTTCTCAAGGGTAAGCAGGAGGCTTCAGGTTTTCCGGCTGAAGCTACGGACGAGGAAAGTCGTTTGAAATATGTGGCAGACTACAAACGTGAGCAAGGCGTCCAGCTAGATGTACGGAAGATTGAGGTGAATCCGGCTAAAAGACAAGTTGCTAAATTGTGTCTGAACAGTTTTTAGGGCAAATTTGCACAGAGAAATGATTTGGCTCAGACAAGCATTGTGAGCGAGCCCGAAGAGTTTTTTAACTTCCTTTTTTCAGGTAAATACGCAGTCAGCTACTTTCACTTCCTGAATGATGAAATGTGCATGGTTCAGTGGAAATACAGCAAGCGTTGTATTTCTCCACCCAACAAGGTGAATAACGTCTTCATTGCTGCCTTTACAACTGCTCATGCTCATCTCAAATTGTACACCTGTCTTGAGCAACTTTAGGACCGCGTTCTGTACATTGACACGGACAGTCTGATCTATGTGGTTAAACGGGGTCAGACCTCCCTCAAGCTCGGTAACCTTCTTGGTGACTTGACTGATGAATTATTAGGTGATTTTATACAAGAGTATGTTTCCGCAGGCCCAAAGAGCTACGCTTACCAGACGAGACACCGAAAACAAGTGGTGATGAAGTTTAAAGGCATCACTCAGACTCATCAGTGCAGTGAGAGGGTGAATTTTGACAGCGTGAAAGACCTGGTAGAAGGTTATCTGCAAGGTTCTACAGGGGATGTTTTACAGGCTCCCCAGCACACCATCAGAAGGAATAAAAGGAGCTTCCAGCTTCAAAATGCAGCATTTCAGAAAAAGGTGCGCGTGGTGTATGATAAAAGAAGGCTTTTTCCTGATGGGACAACCCTTCCTTTTGGCTATTAAAAGGTTAACTGAGGGGGAAAAAAATGTCTCTCTCCCATGAAACACAGGAGGTCGAGTTTGATCCTAGATTCAAAACCCCTTTTTCACTTCTAATAGCAGGGCCGAGTGGTTGCGGAAAATCTTTTTTTGTTAAAAATGTTTTGCTAAATTGTAACCATGCTATGGATGCTGTTCCTGTAAATATCGTTTGGATTTACACCTGTTTTCAAAGTATGTATTCTGAATTGCAGAAAATGAATAAAAAGATTAAATTCATCGAAGGACTACCTGATTCTTTTGATGATGAAAATCTGTTTCCTCCTGATCAAAATCATTTGGTTATTTTAGACGATGTGATTTTCCAGGCTTCGGACCATCCGGAAGTGGTGAAAATTTTCACTCAATATAGAATGAGTGTTATAATGTTAAGCCAGAATGTCTTTCATCAAGGTAAATACAGCCGTACCATCAGTTTAAATGCTAATTATATGGTGCTGTTTAAAAACCCCAGAGATAAACTGCAGCTGAATATCTTAGCCCGTTAGATATTTCCGTCAGAGAAAACTTTCTTTATGGAGAATTTTCAAGACGCGACCAAAGATCCTCATGGGTATTTAATCGTGGATCTGACTCCCACTTGTCCAGATCATTTCAGACTGAGAACTGGAATGCTCCCAGGTCAGTGGCCAACTGTGTATGTTCCTAAATTGCATTAATTTATCATGTCATCTCGCATAAGAAGAAATGTTCCCTTATTCAGAGCGCTCTGTCAAGCAACGCCTCTGAAACGTAAGGACATTCTAACCCACTGCTCACCCGACTTTCTTAAAGCCTTATGTGAAATAGCTCTAAATGTCCTAAAAGGTAGCGTGAAAATATCTCCTTTTCAACACAAAAAACTGGCAAAGCAGAAAAGGATTATCAGACTGCTGGCTGATAAAAGAACCGGTTTAAAACACAAGCAGTCGGTTCTGAAAAATCAAACAGGAGGGTTCATTCTCCCCTTGTTGAGCGTCGTGGCCCCATTATTAGGAGAGGTGCTGGGAGGTGTCATCAGGAGATGAGAGAAAATGTCTCTTAGGACAGCGCAAAAGATGTATCTGGTTTCACCGCAACAGTTCAAACGTTTGAGTCCCCCAGAATCTTCTATCAGACAGACGGCCGAAGAGGATTTGGATTCTAAAATGAGAGAGATTCTGAATGAACCGGGACTGAGTTCTTATGAAAAAATTAAAAGGTACAATGCTCTGTTGCAGAGATATCTAACTCTAGTTAAGCAGGGTCATCTGGAGGAACCCAAAGTGACTTTAACTATGCAGCGTGACCCTGTGCCTGAAAATAATGGGGTTGACTCTGGCTCTGGTTGTACAGCCTCTTCTGCTGAATCGGACCAAATCATTAACGAGGTCTTAAAAGCTCTACCTAACAGAGATCGCAAAAACGCTGAATACATACTGAAAAAGTTATCCCAATATGGTACTAGCTGGACGTCGAAAGGTGAATTTGTTTACCGGGATCGTGTGATGGGGGGCTCACATCTGGTCGATTTACTTAAAAATCTTCAGCTCCCGTTCAAGAGAAAAACACAGACACCGGAACCTGTAGGCTGGACCTCGTTCTTGGCTGCCTTGAAGGAGATAAACATCCCCGTGTCATCAGTCAGTAACCCGCAAGCCCGCGACCAATACATACGTTTGACTGAAACAGCTGTATCGGAGAAGAACAAAGATAAACCTGTCATGAAACGAAAAGGAAAAATCGGGCTGTCCCCTAAATTCTCAGGAATAGACTTTATGGATCCCACCCCTGAGAAAGGACCTGCTCGAAGCAAGAGAGTCAAGAAAACCCCTGCATGGTTGACATTTTCACCCTAAAAGTCTGTATGAAAACAAAAAAAAAGGAGAAACGAATTTGTAATAAAGAAAACTTTAATGTTTCAAATTATTCATGCGTACAGTGTTTTTGTTTTAGACAAGTTACAGCTTGTAACAATCTTTAAACATTTGCAAAGAACACGTTCCGTGAATAAACGAGCACGAGGCCCTATTTTTGATACAATGCTGATATTTTTTCACAAAATCATATACCATGAGATCATTTTTATAGACATCGCCGTGGTAGGTAGTCAATATTTCATGCACTGAAAGCCCACAGGCTTTATGACACAGATAATAAACACAGTGATGACCGCACACAGTTGATAGAGTGTCTTGAAGTTGACGATTATGATACAATATTTTCGAGGATCTCTCTTTCAAAAATGCCGCTATGCTCTGTGGATAAAATTCAAAAATTAAAATCAAAATAAAATTAAAAAATTCAAAATTCAGGACTGAATCCATAAGAGTCGAAAAAGGTGGCTTGATCATTCTCTTCCAAAGTCAAAGCTAGCCAGTGTTCTCCAGGCATGTGTGAAGGATGAGTGTTTACGATGAAATATGCGGGTCCATTGTACGTGCGTTTCAGTAACGGGAGTTGATCAGATGCCCAGACCCCGTGAAATAAATCCCCCAGAAGATGATGCATCAAACTCTCGATTTCGTGGTTATTCATGTTTTAATAAAAATCCACCAGGACCTGCCTTTTAGAGTCGATTTCCAAAATTGAGTCGTAACACGCGTACACGATCAGGGTGGTCGTGTGAGGTAGCGGAACTCGGAATCTCATTTCCAGTCTCAAATTCCCATTACACACCGGTGACAGAGCGTCAGCATCCTCGGTCGGGCTGAGATTAAAAACAAACAGGGAATAACCCTCATTAAATTCCTCGCGAGCGATGCTTAAAGGAAGGTCTTTTAAATGACGACCTGTAGCGGTGAACATGTTGTAATATTCCCTCACTGAAATACCGTCATTGAATTGAGGCTGAAATGCTTTGGCTGGCACCTGTCTGCCGTCTTTGCAGAGAGCTAAATATTCCACATCCATATGCTTAAAGTTGAAAGGCGACATGCTTCTCCTGCCTGTGAACGCTTCGTGGTTGACCAAGCCTAAAACTACATATCTAGGGAGGGTACCCAAAAACAGATTCTCCTGTGTACATATCCTGGAATTTTCTGGGATAGAATATGTTTTCACATTCACGCGAGAAAGAGGATAGAGAGCATTTCCTCTCATTAATGCTGAAGCGTGCCCCAACCGTATAGCCGGGGAGACTGAAACTTTTTTCACAAAAAGAGATGCTCCTAGAATTTTCAGCCGGAAGGTTGAATCACGAGGTCCCATGAGAGAGAATGCGTCACTGGTCCTGGTTAATTTAACCCTCATGTCGACAGAATTCAGAAGGAGTCTTTCGCAGAAGAATATATCAGCGTGAAGCGGGCCCATCAGGTGTAACTCTCTCGAATTAGCAGTGAAAGAGGCTCTCCGGTTAGCGCCCGAATTAAGACCATTGACAAAAACAATCGAGTCGATAGCTCCCGCAGTGTCTTTGTAGAAGAGACCTGCGCTAAATTGACTCTTTAAAGTATCCTCCGAATAGTTAAGCTGAGTTTCAATAATAGCCCTGTAAGGATGGGTTGCGCTACTCTGTGAAACTAACCTATCTCCCAGAATAACATCGCATTGACTGAACATTGTATTCAACGGGTAATTTATGAGTCCGACGGCCGCATCATTAGCCAGATCGCTGCCGTCAGCGTTGGTGATCTTTAGACGGACGTGTAGCAAGGTGTCGTTCAAATCCAGGTATTTTTCTCCACCTCCGGGGATAAAGAACTCAATAGGCCCCGTGTCTGTAATAGCTGACACGGGTAATATCTCTGTGTAAACTTTATCTTCAATGGATAGTTGAGTCATGGGCACGGTGAAAAGATCGAGTTCAGCGAGGGTACATTCTGACGATTTCTGATGTAAAAGAGCCATGACTGTTTTTTTTTTTTTTTTACTGAAAAATACTAATTCAGTTAAATATATCCTTGCTCGCAGCAGCAGACTTCCTTCTCCTAGGCTTGCTCTGGCGAACTGACTTCTTCTTTTTACGTGGCACGAGTATTTGTGAACGCCAGACGCGTTCCCCTGGTGGTCTCTTTTTAGTGCGTCTGGACAGAACCATCACCCCTGACCCCTCCTGGTTATTCACACCTGTTATCTTAGTCATAGCTTTACCTATGACATCCGAGGCGATGTTTGTGGCCGCCTTTTTCAGATGGGGTTTTGCTATAGCGAAGCCTGATTTAACTAGGGGTGATACGAAACGGAATAGTTTTGAAAATATGGATCCTATTCCTCGCCCGTACATAACAGGTGCGCCATAGAAACCCGGTAAAGCGCCGCCCACTTGGCTTTGGTAATAGGACACGAAACGGTGTGGGTCCTCTCTCAGGAAACCATGTTTTCTTGATTGTTTTTTCTTTTTTTCCTTCTCACGTTTTACCACGCTTCAGCGTTGCTGGTGCGACTTGTGGCACAGCTATGAATGATTCCAGCCGCAGTCGTGTGTTTTTATATGCATAATCCATTTTCATCTAAACGCTCGATTTGAGGCAGCGGGTCTGAAATGCAGCTTCACGATGCACTTTCCGTATGTAAATTTCACCGGCGTGTGCTGATCCGTTTTTATTTCAACTTGTATATTTTCAATGTGTCTCTTGGCAACGGGGATATAGTATGGTTTATGGAACGTTTGTGTGATGATATCCCCGAAAAGGCCTTGGACCTGAACAGTTCGCAAGAGGGGGGCGTGAGCGTCCCCTACCATCTGCGGGGCCACAATGTCACTGTATAAATATAAGTTATAAAACCCCGCCTTAAAATCGATTGGATAAGCGGCGTGCCAGTGATCGAATTTTACCCATTTTCCAGGGTCCACACCAAGCATGTAGGCTATCGGAGCAGAAAAACGTAAATGGTTCTGACCTCCGGCTTGAAATTGGAGTATATTGGCTGTGCGGTTAACTTTGAAATAAATACCTGAATCTATCTTTCTCAGATGGGCTTCAATCTCTGTGATAAGCTGATTCAAATTAGTATAGTATCCGCTTGCAATCTGTACGCGCTGGAATTTTTCTTCATCCGCTTTCCGCCATTCAAAATAAGCATTTTCTGAGGGGACATTATGCCATGTGTGTGGGTATGAAACCTCCGTCAAAGCCACCTGCCACTGACCTTGTAAATTAATAGGCTCTGCTAAATCCACCCGGAAACTCGATATGTTATTATCTTTAAAAACATCGAGGCTAGCATTGGAAGGTAGCGTCAGATAAAATCCCTGGTCCATGGCTATGCGATCCATGTTGCACTGTCAGCCCTCCGGTGAGAAACGCTTTCTTTTATACATCACGGAGGTCGTCCGCGTTCACCCAGCTGTTGAATTTCTCCGGCCAATTTTTCCATCGTACTAAGACCTGTCTGACCCCTCGAACCGTCCGTTTGCCTAATATTTCACCCACTTGATACATTTTGTTTTCAAGTATTTTCACCTTTTGAAGCTCCTCAGCGTAAAAAGAACCTCGGACGGGCTCCTCGTCTAAATCTTTCAGTTTGAAGACGGGAGGAGATCGCTGTATCACTTCTGTAACTGTAAAGATTTCATCCGTGAAACTCTGTTCATATTTCTTGTCAAACACTCCACGCACTTTGGATATTCTGACATGGTCGCTTGGCTTAAACGCCATCTTGAGTTTTGTGCAGCGCTTGGAATTAGTCCCGTACAAATTCTGAAACACCTGAAAAGTGTTACTAGCGGTGACTTCCACTGGGGCCATTTTAATACTCGAATGATAGCTGTGGTTGTAACTTTTGACCAGATCCTGAAGCACGTTTACATATCAGAGAGTGTTGTTTGCGGTGAAATATCTCCACATTCTTGATTTTAACGTACGGTTAAACCTCTCAACCACCGAGGCCTTTATTTCACTAGCCGTGGAAAAATGTTCAATACCGTTTTTATCCATTAACGCTTTGAATGATTTGTTGAAAAATTCTTTACCGTCGTCAGTTTGAAGTCTCTTTGGAACCCCACTCTCCTTTAAAACAGACTGGAAAGCTGTTACGACATCGGACGCTGTTTTCCTTTTTAAAACTCTGACGTAGGCTCTTTTGGAGAATACATCGATAACGGTTAATAGATAATTGTATCCGTCATTTTCTTTGGACAAACTCTGCATATCACAAAGATCTGCTTGAAACTGTTTTAGAGGTCTGGTGACGAACACTCTATTTCTAGGAAATCTTATTCTCGCTGGTTTATGTAAAGAATATGCATCTTGTTCTGATAAAAAGTCTCGAACCTTTTCAATTGGGACCTTGTTACCAGTTTCACTTTCCATACCCCTCTGTAATCTATCTACTCCGCCAAAAGAACCAGGGTGGCCAGGTGTGTAATATACACGCTTCATTAACTTTTCTTCAGCCATACCTTCCCACACACATGTAGTGATGCTAAATGAATTAAAAGACGCCTGTAATTGGGTTTTTATATTTTTTATTAACATAATCAGGAAAGAAATTACATTCATTTATTATACCACAAACTATTAGTAAAAAAACATTTTTATATACAAAAGATGTAAAAATAAAACACATGCATTGAAAAGACATTCTTTTAATACGATGTCACTAACTAATTGTAGATAACACTCAATATATTTAAAAAGAAAGACAAGAGAAAACTTGCATTATTTTCAACACCCCTGCCAGTACTGTGAGGCGGCTAGAAGTTGTTCTCTGAATTCAGAGCTCTCTTCAATCACATGATCAAGCACTTTATTGATAGGGTCATACACCTGCTTGACCAACGTTAATTCGTACAGATAGGCCTGCGCGACAGCATTGACTGAGTCGTTGTCTTGATGGATGTTGCGAGCGGCTAGAAATCGTTGAATGGCATCGATGAAACGTGCGTTACAAAGCAGTGGCATTACACGATAGTAGTTGCTTTCGAAGAACCCGTCCTCAAGCTGTTCCAAGCATTCATGCTCTCTCTGACTAAGACGGTGATTAATACAGCCGTAACATTTTTCATGCATGTATTTTCCGATCGCTGCGTTCAAAAGATGGTGGACCACAGTTTTCACCGCTCTGATGAAGCCGAAACGAATCCACCCATCGTATTCATCAGCGCCGGTGTCAGCCTCTACTTTGCAGGGCTGAGAAGGTTCCGGGGAGGGTGGATCTCTATGGTCTGAGGGTAGCTGTGAGTCGTCGTCGAGCTGTGAAAGCGCTGGGGAGGCTGGACCTCGCTCTTGGCTGTGAGGGAGCTGCGTGTCCTCAGGCAACGAAGGGTCCGGGGAGGACGGAAGAATCACAGCTTGTGAATCTCCGCCCTGGGTTGTCATCTGAGGTGGCATGGCAGGAAGCCCGGAATTCTTATCCCATAAAACAAAGACCTTTGGGCCGCCTTTCGCGTCTCCGGCAGGGGGCTTGGGCCAGTCGATAGTGTGCGTCTTCAGAGCCGTGAGGATATTGTCGCTCCAGCAGTCGCTTAGGGCAGAAGACGATTCAGAAGTCGGCGAGGATGCGGGTAAAGGAGGGTGGTACAGCTCCGGGGAGAATTTCTCGCCGTCCGGGGACCCGTGCTGCGCTGATGATGAATCGTTTGAAGGAGATGGCTGTGGAGTAGGTGAGCTATCCTGCCCACAGAATGTCAAACTGCTGCCCGCGTCCTTCTTCATGGTTTCAGATGTTAGAAGTCCGGTCAGCGAAGTTGCACAGAGTCCCGGTCGGCCTGCCTGGTTGCTTTTTATATACTTAGAAGGGCGTGGTTAACGTTGAAGGGACGGTATTGGCTGTTGTGAGGGGCGGGTCTAAAATGCAAGCACTTTTTTGACCCCCAAAATGTCTTTCCAGTTGCGACAGTCGCGGAACAGCGTTGAAATCCTGTCTGATATTCCGATCATCTTATCACGCCAGGCATCAAAGGGGATGGCGAGCAATGTCCTGAAGACACCGCATTGAGAATTATAACAGTCAAGCAAGAACATAACCGTCCCTGTTTCATCTTGAGCCTTTCTGAGACTTGCACGGAAAAACCATCGACCGGTAACCCCCGTCTTTGACTGCCAGGTAGCTGAGAAGATCCTATCTCCAGATTCCTCGTCAATTTCGTTCAGGTTGGTCAGCACCCTTTTGCAGCGTTTAGTGGCGGGTGAATCCTTGATTCCTTCCTCGGCTTGTTGACGCGCACGCTTGGAGCGCCTAGAGACGGTTGAATCCTCGACTCCGTCCGTTGTTTCTTGTGACCTGCGCTTGCTTTGCTTAGCGACGGGTGAATCCGTGACTCCGTCCACGGTTTCTTGTCTCGCAGAGGGGCCTGCTGCATTCGACTCTTCACGGTCTAGTCTACGAAGCATGATGAGTTTCAGAACAGCCCAATCGTTTGATGTCAACATGCCCAAGGAGTGGATAGCTTGCAGCTCGTCCCCTTCTTCATCCCGCTGATAGAGATACATCTCACCGGATTCGTATTTGAAGATGTATCCCCATTTACCGCGGGCTCCATAGGGCTCCAAAGACCATTCTTCTTGCAGTGGTAGAGCCGGAGGCATCTGAGTTCTGCATAAAAACAGCGTAGCTTTGTGTGGGGTGTGCTGAGCTCGCCAAAAATCACTCCAATCATGGCAGATCGTGACGGGTGTCTCAGAAATGATAGGTTCAACGTTGATTCTTCCTGACGCCATGCTGAATTAAAAAAATAAAGATAAAAAAAAAAAGGATTCAATCACTACCGAGGCTTGAGAAAGGGCCTTATATCATGAGAGCCGGGGAGGGGTTTAGGGTGAAAAGGGGGGCGGGCGGGACCTTGGCTAGTAGTGGGGGACGGGTGTGAACTCCGGATGTGGGGGTGGGTGCGAACTCCGGATGTGGGGGTGGGTGCGAACTCCGGATGTGTGTGTGTGTGTGTGTCTGTATGGGGGGGGGGGGGCTTTACCCCGGAAGTGAAAGGCGGGACATCCGGTTAAGGATGACGTAACATCCGGTTACAGTGGAAGGCGGGACTTCCGGCTGTCACTTTTTGAAAGGTGTGAAATGTGGGCGTGGTTTGAGTTTGATTGAAGGATGTACCATATTTTTTTCACGCTCTCCCTTTTTAAACTAAGCGGGAACTTAACACGTTGAAAATAGCTTTCGCCGTTGCCATAGATGGTTTGAAAAAATTTGAAAAAACACAGATCTGAGTAAGATAGTGAAAAAGGGCCGGCCTGCGGGTGTTTGTTTGTCTGAATGTCATCATTTTTATGTAACTGTATGTATCATATGTAACTAAACGTTCGTCTATGTGAATTAATTCAGTTAAAATTATAAATATCGTGGTTTCAAAAATGTTCATTTGTTTATGGAGACTGCAGCTCCCTAATTGAAATGAAATTTTTAAGCATGAAATAGGTTAACTAAAAACTAAAGAAGGGAATAACAAAGTTGTTTTTCCCACATTAAATATCTGGGCCAAATTAAATTGATACACTGAGAGATTAACATGGCTTGAACGAAAATTTTTCAGCTTTGTTAGAAAATTGGAACTGGTAATAAGCCGTACATAAAGCTTGTTGAGTTTATTGGGGGTTTTTTTAATTCGATCCTATCACTTGTTTTTAGCCCTAAAGAAATATAGAATTATTGAGATCTTATTTCTTGTAACAATAATGATTCATCACAAACCAGTCCATTTGAAAGAAGTTTAGATATACATGATCTTTGATTTTAAATAGATGTAAAAAACTGTGCTTTTGGCTTTGAACAAAACTGTATGGAACTAAATATGGTTGCTTTTCTAAGGGTTTTCTATCAATTTATTTTATTTAGTTTTTACTTGGAATTTGAATGCAGCTAAAGAGAAATTTTGAAAAGCATCAGAATATCAGAAGGCCACATTAAACGCATCATCAGTTACAAAAACATTTCATGTTATCCAGTTATGCTGAGCTGAGGCGAACCTGAGAGGGACAGTTTAACCTGAAACAGGACAAAAGATATGATAAACAAATCTGACCATGATGTAAACATCTGAATGTTTATGGCAAGCCTGGGTCAGTGTGTTCTGGCCTGTGGGCACGAAAAATATATCAGAGGGAAAAATAAAATAAAGCCAGCTTCTAAAGGGTTAAATTCTAATTCTAATCTCGGTTTGTTTTGGGCAGTCTTCTCATTGTGCTTACGGGGAAAACTCTTATCATTTATAGAGAAACACTAGAAGCTCAGAAAACGAAAAGAGAAAATCATTGCTTTAAGGTTTCACCCTTGACCAATTGAGATTTGGAAAGTTATATATAAATAAAAGTATTACTAACAGTAAATACACATGGTCAAAGGACCAGAAACAACTCAAAAGTTTGTAATAAGTCAATAATCTTTGTCATATTGGAAAAGACATAATTGTGCTCCTTGGGAGACATTTTTTTTTATTTTATTTTTTCGGTTATTTCTTTGTTTCATTTCTTTTGGAGGTGTTTTGAATGGAGTTTCAAAGGGAAGGAAGGAACCTTCCCAGGATCAGCCTAAAGTATAACGTTAAAGTGGCACTAAGAGGACCAGAGTTTTTGACTGCAAGCTACTAACACTTTTGTTTTTCTCTGAGTTATTGCTTTCAGATTAAAGGAGACACCATCTTTCTGCCAACAGAAGACTCTGAGAAGACAGTTCTAGCAGTACGGTAAGGAGTCATAATCAGATTTGGACACTAAATTATGCTAAATTTCAACCAATTTATGCCAGGAGATCTTCCAGCGGAGAAAGGTGGTGTCTTAAAAATGTTTGTTGCTTTCTGCCATTAACAGTTCTATCTTTCTGCTCTTTTTCTTTGCAAAGAAACCTGGTCAATATGATAGGAATGTGCTAACAGAGAGGTTCTAGTCTCTTTTTAGACATTCTCAGATGCGAGTGAATACCAAAACAGTGCCGCAGTGACATGGGGGCTGACCCGGGGGACAAGGAGAAAAGGTGATGTCATTGACTTCAGCCTGATCCAGTTTTGAGTTTTATTTTGTCAGAGGAAAATTTTGATTTTGTCAGGATGCAGCCTGAAGGCTGACAGATTTATCTTTCCTTTTTTTTTAAAAGAAAAAAAATTTCAGTATTATATCTTTTAGTTTTATTTCTTGTATTTTTTTCTTTTATTTCTTTTATGTTTGTCATTTTAGAGGGAACACAGTGGTTAAGATGTTTGTTTGTGACTGCTTTTGCTGTACTTTCAACCTATGGAGCGATTCTTTGGCAACAAATGCTGGCAGAATTCATTCTGTTTTCAGGGGCGAGAACTGGAGGATGGGCTCTTGAAGGGAAGGCAAGGCAAGGCAAATGTATTTATATAGCACAATTCAGTACAGAGACAATGCAAAGTGCTTTACATGATTAAAATATAGGAAAGTAAAACAGAATAAAAGCAAGTAGGAATAAAATGTAGAAACAAAATAGAACATTAAAAACAGTTGGACTTAAAAAGTTGAACTAATGATGTTTCAGTAGAACAGTTTAACTAGAACAGTCAAAGGCAATCCTAAACAAATGTGTTTTTAATCTTGATTTAAAAGAACTCAGGCTTTCTGCACTTTTACAGTTTTCTGGAAGTTTGTTCCAGATAAGTGGAGCATAGGAACTAAATGCTGCTCCTCCGTGTTTAGTTCGTGTTCTAGGTATGCAGAGTAGGCTAGAGCCAGAAGACCTGAGTGGTCTAAAGGGTTGATACACTGATAACAAGTCTGTGATGTATTTAGCTCCTAAGCCATTCAGGGATTTATAGACTAACAGGAGTATTTTAAAATCTATTCTCTGAGATACAGGGAGCCAGTGTAATGACTTTAGAACTGGGGTTATGTGCTCTACTTTCTTAGTCTTAGTGAGGATGCGGGCAGCAGCGTTCTGGATCAGCTGCAGCTGTCTGATCCACTTTTTAGGCAGACCTGTGAAAACACTGTTGCAGTAATCTATTCGACTAAAAATAAACGCATGGATTAGTTTTTCCAGATCCTTCTGAGACATTAGTCCTTTAATCCTGGAAATGTTCCTCGGGTGATAGAAAGCCGACCTTGTAATTGTCTTTAGGTGGGGCACTTAGAGGGCAGGAAGAGAGATATAAAACCAGCAACCCACTGGTTACAGAGTGAAGTCCAACCTCTTGAGGCACTGATGCTCCCAAACCATGCTTTAATGTATTTAATTTTAAATTGTATATATTTTATCGCCCAACCCTGGGTCTTTATTCATGGAGTTTGCATGTTCTCCCTGTGCATGCGTGGGTTCTCTCCGGGTACTCCGGCTTCCTCCCACAGTCCAAAAAACATGACTGTTAAGTTAATTGGCTTCTCTAAATTGTCCTGTGAGTGTGTGCATGAATGGTTGTTTGTCCTGTCTGTCTATGTGCAAACACATAGATGTGAAAACACCATTGCAGTAATCAATTCGACTAAAGATGAATGCATGGATTAGTTTTTCCAGTTCCTTCTGAGACATTAGTCCTTTAATCCTGGAAATGTTCCTCAGGTGATAGAAAGCCGACCTTGTAATTGCCTTTAGATGCTTTTGGAGGTTCAGATCTGAGTCCATCACTACACCCAGGTTTCGGGCCTGATCAGTGGTTTCTAGCTGAAGCGACTGAAGCTGTGTGCTAACTTTTGATCTCTCCTCTATTGGTCCAAATATTATTACTTCTGTTTTGTTTTTATTCAATTGAAGAAAATTTTGGCACATCCAGGTGTAACAGACCCAGGGTCTGAGTCTGTAGAACAGATTAAATGTTCCTGTAAAACACAGGGGAATGATGAGACAGACGAATAATGGTGTTTTCCAATGCTTCGCTTCTGCCATACTTTATTAATACAATTAAAAGTATTTTCCAACCGCAGCACAATACTGTTCTTCACCCTCAGTGACATTTCAACCATTAATGTTATCACTACTTCACATTACCATTCACAACATATGAGTTACATGCTTTCCGTAACTTATTTCCTTCCACTCAAAGTTCAACCAAGATTTCCTCCATTTATCCCTGTAGTTGCATCATTTTCAAACAGACACCAGTGCTTTATATGCAAATGTCTGATTAAACAGTTTAATGATAGCATGAAACTAAACATATGCATGTTGGCAGGCTTAGCTTTAACACACAACATATATCTTTAGAACCAGTCACACAGACATTACTCACTGCCAATGGCATATTAACAATAAAACACATGTCAGGATACCAAATGGAGCTTGTGCAACATAGGAAATAACTTTAAATAAATATAAAACCAAATCAAAATGGCGCCCGCAGCATTGCCTCTACTCAGTTTCTTCTCTTCCCAGTCCTTTTTTATATAGTAAAGGAAAACAAAATACAGGGTTACTTAAATGTTCCCGTTTGGCTGTGCCTCTTAAAAATATTTTACAACCCCTTTCACATGGTTGTTTAACTTAATACTGACCTGTAAAACACAGGGGAATGATGAGACAGACGAATAATGGTGTTTTCCAATGCTTCGCTTCTGCCATACTGGAGAAGAACGGCATTTTACCTAACTAGACTGTCCCACGGAGCAATGTGCCCCCTGTGGCATGGGGGTGTAATTACAACTTAAATAGTCATTACAACGTGACATTTAGTGCATTTTTCTCCTCTCCAACAAAAAGATTTAATGTGATTACACATTAGTGTGTCACACGCTACCCAACAAATAAGAATGGCTCCTGACATTCAAAAATACAAAAGCTCACAAACAATACCCAAAATCAGGAACTTAACACGGCATAGGTGAAAAATAAGTGTAAGGCACAGTTGGATAAGGCATATAAGGCGCAAATCCTGCACTAAATGGCATGAAAGCTGAGGGAGCCCATGACTGGACTGGGATGTATGGTGCAGCTAGTGTGGACACCATAGCCTGTGTTTGTAGCGAAGGTTCACCTAGTAACTGATATGTAAACATTTTCCTTGGTCTTTTCTCTCTAGCCGACCTTCTTAACTCAGTAGGAGGACCCACTGCTGGTGGAGATACTACATGATTTCTCTCGCTTTCTGCTTCAGGACAAATTGGCTGTGCCTGTTCCTCAGGATCAATGGGCATCCATGGCACTGGTGGATTGTCTCTTTCAGTCAGGTTATGTTCATTTGATGCACAAAGACTATCATTTTCGCTAGCTGGTAAAAGGAAGTGGTCACTTATGTCCCCAGGGACTTGGTTTGTCAGTTGTGTGTTTGGTTGACAGCAGTCACTGTCTGTCCCCACTTGTCCAGTCTCCCTGGGAAATCTAAACCAATAGTCTCCCGTATTCTCATCAGAACCCGAGTCACTTGAATCACTTTTCTGTCTGTTCTGGTCACTGGACGGTTGAGTCCTTGTCTGTATTCTCTGTCTCTTGGGTGCTCGCTCGGGTCTTAAAGGTGGGGGTTCAACTGGAAGGTCGTTGACAAGTAACAGCAGATTACGGTGAAGAACCCTTGTCTTACTCCCATCGCTGTTCTCTGGATAGACTGTATAAACTGGGTTATCACCTACTTGTTCTTTGACAAGATAAATGGTCTTTTACCAGTAGGAACGTAGCTTTCCAGGTCCTCCACGTTCACTACAGTTTCTGACAAGAACCCTATCTCCACTCTGCAAAACCACGCCCTTCAGCTTTTTGTCATAATAAGACTTTTCTCTGATGCTGGACAATCTACTTTTCTCACTGGCTATTTTGTACGCCTCCGTCATCTTTTTTGACCCACTTGTCTGCATAGCTCTTGTGTGACAATATCTGTTTCTCCCCAACCAGACCAAAAAGGATGTCTACAGGAAGACGTGGGTGGTGTCCAAATAGCAAAAAGTGGGGAGAAAACCCTGTGGATTCATGACGCGTACAATTATAAGCATGTACTATGTGTGACAAATGATCCTTCCAGTTTTCCTTCTCTTTTTCACCTAGTGTTCTTAACAGCTGCAACAGTGTCCTGTTAAACCTTTCGGCTGGATTACCTTGAGGGTGATATGGTGATGTTCTTGAATGCACAGTACCTGACTTCTCCCTCAGAGTCTTGAAAAGTTCATTTTCAAACTCACGACCCTGGTCGTGATGGAGTCGTGCTGGGTACCCAAAACGTGGAATAAAGTCTCCAAAGATCCGATCAGCTGCTGTCTTTCCAGATTTGTTTTTAGTTGGATACGCCTGGGCAAACCTGGTAAAGTGGTCTACAATGACGAGGATATATTCGTATCCCCCTCGGCTGGGCTCCAGATGAAGGTAGTCAATGCAGACGAGATCAAAAGGTGAGCTGGATGTGATGGTGCCCATCGGAGCACGTACTTGGGTTGTTGGTTTCTTGCTGATGATGCATGGACATTTCCGGGTAACATAATCCACTATGTCTCTTTTCATGTATGGCCAGTAGAATCTTTCCCTCGCTAGTGCTAGCACTCTCTCTGTGCCGATGTGTCCCATGTTGTCATGTAGGTATTTTAGTACAGTCCCTTTGTATTTTGCTGGAAGGACCAACTGTTGTCTGTCATTTGTTCGTCTGTACATTAGTCCATTTTCAAAATGTAGTTTGTTCCATTCCTGCAACATTTTCCTTGCCGCTTTGCTCACTGTGTTTCTGACATCATTTGTTAAAACGGCAATTCTTTCTTTCAGTCTTATAATCTCGCCAACAGTTTTGTCTTCTCTTTGTGCTTTAGCAAGCTCGTCGTGATCTATTGTGGGGACGCAAAACTGTGGTTCTTGGGATGCATCTGCAGCAAGGGCTAGAGTAGCAACCCACGCAACATCATCTTCCTGAGCTGCTCTAGCTCCAGTCCAAGTTGCTTTGATCACGTCAGGCGACAGTTCTTCAGTGCACTCCGTAACATACTCGTCGATGTTAAGGGGCAGGCGTGATAATGTGTCAGCGTCGACATTTGCCTTACCGGGTCTGTACTTGATCCCAAAGCGAAAGTCCGACAGTTCTCCGACCCAGCGATGCCCCACAGCATTAAGCTTGGCCGTACTCATGACATACGTCAATGGATTATTATCCGTATATACTGTGAAGTGTGGAGCGTAATATAGATAGTCTCTGAAACGCTCACACACTGCCCATTTGAGTGCAAGAAATTCTAGCTTGCCACTATGGAGTCGATAATTCTTTTCGGCAGGTGACAGTGTCCTGGACCCATACCCTATCACCCTTAACTTTCCATCCTGACGCTGATAAAGGACAGCACCAAGACCCTGTTCTGAGGCATCTGTGTGGAGGCAGAAGGGTAAGCTGAAATCAGGGTAGGCCAGAACCGGAGGGCTCGTGAGCATGTCGATTAACTGCTCCAGTACTTGCTGGTGTTCACTAGTCCACCGGACAATGGTCCTAGATGACAATTGGGGACCTTTAGTCTTGGGTTTGGTTGGCTGCTGGGTTGACATGCCAGCGCTGACTTTCAACAGCTCATAAATGGGCTTTGCAATCCGCGAAAAGTCTTGTATGTAGCTCCGATAATAGCTCAAGAAGCCAAGTAAACGTCTCACATCACCAACTGTCTGGGGTTTCTTTGTCTTTAGAGATCTTACTGCGTCCAAGTCTTTGGGATCAATTCTCACATCCTCTGCAGATATAAGGCGGCCTACGTACCTTACTTCTCTACGAAACAGTTCGCATTTTTCGGGTCTCAACTTAACACCGTGTCTTTGAAGTGCTCTTAAAACCTGTCTGACACCCTCTACATGCTCTCCAAATGTTGGTGCAGAGCACAGAATGTCGTCCAAGTATGGGATACAGCAAGTGTCTCTGAGTGAACTTAACATCTGTTCCATGCTTCTTTGAAAGGCGGCGGGTGCATTTGAGAGGCCGAAAGGTATTCGTACCCACTCATAGAGCCCCCAGGGTGTGCCTCCTTGAACCTTAAACTCACGTCTCGAAATGTAAGGTAGGTCCTTGAGGGAAACTACGGGGCTGGGAGGAGGTCTAGAGCCACCTTGTGGGGGTTGCAGTTCTTGGGTTTGTGGTATTACAGGAGCTTTCACCAAGTCTTTCAATGTCTTACTCACCCTCTCATAGTCCGAAATAATTTTGAGGACTTCTTCTTGTGAGGTGTTGGGGAAAGTGTTGCTATTGTCCATTAATGTTTGGGCTGCATTGGACTGGCTGGCCTCCGAAAACAGAGCTGCCACGTGGTCTGTTGTTGATGTATCCACTTTTACAGCACCAGTTGAACTGCTGATGGAATGCAGGAGTTCATCTACAATGTCCTTTAACGCTAACAACTCACCCATCCCACCATCTTCAGCCTCTAACATTGCCTCACTGTACATGAATGAGTTGATGTACTCAAAGCTTCCTTCTGCATCCTCACATGACAGCTTTGAGGGATCCTTGCCTGTCACCGCACCCACCTTTGAAGCAATTTGGAAGAGTTGATCCGGCGTCAGCGCGAACAGGCCCTTCCTGATGTCCCACACCAGGCTCTTCCTTTCACTGTCAGCCATGATGTCCTCCTTGTTGTTCGATGATGGGTGATTCAATGCTGGATTTCCTTCTGCAGTGGGGAGCAGCTTCTCTGCTTTACATCAGCTCTCTTTGGGTCGTCAACTCTGCCGCAGTTTTATATATATGTGAGGATCAGCTCCATTGGTGATGTGGAACCAATCCCCGCACGGGCCACCAAGAATCTGTAACAGACCCAGGGTCTCAGTCTGTAGAACAGATTAAATGTTCCTGTAAAACACAGGGGAATGATGAGACAGACGAAAAATGGTGTTTTCCAATGCTTCGCTTCTGCCATACTTTATTAATACAATTAAAAGTATTTTCCAACCGCAGCACAATACTGTTCTTCACAGTATCAGTAGGGATGGAAATGTCACACTCAGTGACATTTCAACCATTAATGTTATCACTACTTCACATTACCATTCACAACATATGAGTTACATGCTTTCCGTAACTTATTTCCTTCCACTCAAAGTTCAACCAAGATTTCCTCCATTTATCCCTGTAGTTGCACCATTTTCAAACAGACACCAGTGCTTTATATGCAACTGTCTGATTAAACAGTTTAACGATAGCATGAAACTAAACATATGCATGTTGGCAGGCTTAGCTTTAACACACAACATATATCTTTAGAACCAGTCACACAGACATTACTCACTGCCAATGGCATATTAACAATAAAACACATGTCAGGATACCAAATGGGGCTTGTGCAACATAGGAAATAACCGTCCGTCCGTCCGTCTTCTTCCGCTTATCCGGGGTCGGGTCGCGGGTGCAGCAGCTTCAGTAGGGAGGCCCAGACGTCCCTCTCCCCGGCCACTTGGGCCAGCTCCTCCGGAGGAATCCCAAGGCATTCCCAGGCCAGCCGGGAGACATAGTCCCTCCAGCGTGTCCTGGGTCTTCCCCTGGAAATAACTTTAAATAAATATAAAATCAAATCAAAGTGGCGCCCGCAGCATTGCCTCTACTCAGTTTCTTCTCTTCCCAGTCCTTTTTTTATATAGTAAAGGAAAACAAAATACAGGGTTACTTAAATGTTCCCGTTTGGCTGTGCCTCTTAAAAATATTTTACAACCCCTTTCACATGGTTGTTTAACTTAATACTGACCTGTAAAACACAGGGGAATGATGAGACAGACGAATAATGGTGTTTTCCAAAGCTTCGCTTCTGCCATACTGGAGAAGAACGGCATTTTACCTAACTAGACTGTCCCACGGAGCAGTGCGCCCCCTTTGGCATGGGGGTGTAATTACAACTTAAATAGTCATTACAACGTGACATTTAGTGCATTTTTCTCCTCTCCAACAAAAAGATTTAATGTGATTACACATTAGTGTGTCACACAGGCATTGAATTCTTCTAGGCATTTATTCAGTGCCTGAACTTGTATGGGGTTCCATTAGTGCCAAAAATATGTTTATGCGTCTTCTGACGTGTTCATGTGTCCATGTATGTGTCTATGTAAGGTGTGTATGTATCCTGCTTATGTAATGGAAGCTGCATAAATTATGTTTATGCGTCTTCTGACATGTTCATGTGTCCATGTATGTGTCTATGTAAGGTGTGTATGTATCGTGCTTATGTAATGGAAGCTGCTTATGTCGTGTCCATGTGCTGTAAGCATATGTATTGTGTCTACATGAGGGATCAAGTGCATGGCATTTCTTCACTTTATGTTGTTTGACCTTGTTGTTGAACCTGTAATCACATGATCGCGGTTTGCCTTCGTTTCCCTGTCATCTCCTCTGCTGTTTTTACCTGTCGTCTCCTCTGCTGTTACAACCTGTCGTTACAACCTGTCCTCCCCGTTATAGGGCCGTGTTGTCACCTGACGTCGTCATGCACTGCTTTTACACTGTTGGGTGGGTTCCTGCTGCCGTTTGCCTGTGCAGTTACCTTTATTTTATTCCTCTTTATTTTTAATCTTTAATGTCACAACAGTAATAACTCCCTGATTGTTCCCAATAAGCTCCGACAAACACCTTGGTTCTTCACTTACTGATCGGTGCGGTCATGATAAAGCTACGTACACACCACTTCCGGTTCAACTGAAATTTCAAAATAAGAGTCTTTGACACAAACGCCTCCTTTTGCTGCAAAGTTGAGCTTCAATGCTATTAAAATGAGCGCAACCAAATTTGTAATTTCTAAATTTCTCATCTTTTCATATTTACAATCCCAACCTGTGGTGATGCTTAAATATACAGTGGACAGAAAATATCATTTTAAGAAATATTGTCCCTCTGGGGGAAAAAATTCTCTGGATTTTAACCCACCCCCTTTAAAGGGAGCAGTAGGTTGCACACGTATCCACTTAGGCAATGCAAGGCAAATTTATTTATATAGCACAATTCAGTACAAAGACAATGCAAAGTGCTTTACATGATTAAAATATAGCAAAATAAAAGCAAGTAGGAATAAAATGTAGATAGAAAATAGAATAAAAGCAAGTATGGGTAGAATGTAGAAACAAAGAAGAACATTAAAAGCAGTAGAACAGTTTAACTAGAACAGTCAAAGGCAATTTTAAACAAATGTGTTTTTAATCTTGATTTAAAAGAACTCAGGCTTTCAGCACTTTTACAGTTTTCTGGAAGTTTGTTCCAGATAAGTGGAGCATGGGAACTAAATGCTGCTTCTCTGTGTTTAGTTCTGGTTCTAGGTATGCAGAGAAGGCTGGAGCCAGAAGACCTGAGTGGTCTGGAAAGTTGATACACTGATAACAAGTCTGTGATGTATTTAGGTGCTAAGCCATTTAGGGATTTATAGACTAACAGAAGGATTTTGAAGTCTATTCTCTGAGATACAGGGAGCCAGTGTAAGGACTTTAGAACTGGGGTTATGTGCACTACTTTCTTAGTCTTAGTGAGGACGCGGGTAGCAGCATTCTGGATCAGCTGCAGCTGTCTGATCCACTTTTTAGGCAGACCTGTGAAAACACTGTTGCAGTAATCTATTCAACTAAAAATAAACGCATGGATTAGTTTTTCCAGATCCTTCTGAGACATTAGTCCTTTAATCCTGGAAATGTTCCTCAGGTGATAGAAAGCCGACCTTGTAATTGTCTTTAGGTGGGGCACTTAGAGGGCACGAAGAGAGATATAAAACCAGCAACCCACTGGTTACAGAGTGAAGTCCAACCTTTTGAGGCACTCAGCATTAAACCATGCTTTAATGTATTTAATTTTAAATTGTATATATTTTATCGCCCAACCCTGGGTCTTTATTCATGGAGTTTGCATGTTCTCCCTGTGCATACGTGGGTTCTCTCCGGGTACTCCGGCTTCCTCCCACAGTCCAAAAAACATGACTGTTAAGTTAATTGGCTTCTCTAAATTGTCCTGTGAGTGTGTGCATGAATGGTTGTTTGTCCTGTCTGTCTATGTGCTGCCCTACGACAGACTGGTGACCTGTCCAGGGTGGACCCCACCACTTGCCCAGTGAACGCTGGAGATAGGCACCAGCTACCCCCGCGACCCCATGAGAGATTAAGCGGGTCAGAAAATGGATAGATGGATGGATATTTCATCGCTGAAAAAAATAGAGAGTTTGAACAACCCATGCTTAGACTCCACCATACTTAGTAAAATGCTACCCTTAATTTCAGGAAGAAAACACAACCTAAAGAAACCTCCAGTATTTCCAATAAATACATTCAGAAAACTCCTACATAACAGCTTATTATATGATAAACCCATAGAAGAGGTAATAGGTGAGTAACTCTGCAGGAAATGAACACCACAGAAACAAGTTTTATTTAAAAGATTAAATACAATCACATCTGACATTGGCTCGAGGTATTTGTTGAGATCTGTGTTTGCTATAAATTTAGTTGTTTTTGGAATGAATTTGTGCGTCCTAATTCACACTAATTTCCGGTTGGTGGCGGTAATGTACCAAGCTGTTCATTTGCAACCGCCATGAAAACATCAAGACAACGAAGAAGAGGACCCATAACATATTTTTTCAGAATGTAATAAATATACTCAAGAAAGAGAGATGTTGTGTAGAGAATTAGGCAGGAATAAAAATAAATTAGATATAAGGGAATTGTTTCAGAGGTCATCTGGGGATGTAGTTTTTACGAGTATTTTTAGTTTTCTAAGAAGAACGGGTGTTTTAGAGAGAATCTAATAGATTGTCTGATCCATACTCCATTCTGGAAGGTGGCGGTAATGCACCTATAAGTTGTTTGCCAACCGCCATTAAAAAAGGAAAGAAGAAGAAGAGGACCCACACAACGGCACATGGTGGTGAAAAAGCGCGTGCTCGCTATTTCGCGGAGACCAGCTGTTCAACAGACTTCATCTTCGCAGCAGAGGAAGGTCAGACCAGAAGTTAGGTATGAAAAACACGAAAAACTTTCCAGACAATTGTTATTTTTTTTGATGATTAAAGGTGATGTAAATATTTGTGTTTTAATTCACGTTAAGTCACGTCGCATAAAAAAGCCAAATTAACAGTTAGCTTAGGCAGTTACAAAAAACAAGGATACATAAATGTATTTAAAAAGTTGTGGCTAAAATTATAACACTTTTTTTATTTTATTTGTTTTTTGCTTGCTGAAAGTACGATAGGAGTGTGGTTTGCAGTAGTATGGCGTTGTACAAACATTTTTTTGAAGGGGTGTTGCTAACTGGCTAGAGCAGGAGGTATCGGGTGGCATATTAAGACTTGTGCTGCTTTTCCGGGCTTAGTCACTATTTGTAAAATTCAATGGCATAGCACAATCTTTATCGGCTTCGAGGTACTGTGGCTGGAGTGGTTGACTAATAAATTTCCCACATGCCAATCACTGCGACACGCTTGCGCTCTACCCGATATGTACCATCAGCTTCTTTGCGCATGCACAAACAGAATAACTTCCAGGTCGCCGTTGAATGTGCTTTATTAGTTTAAAAAGGACCAGAAAGTTTTCCCATCATTTCCTACAGAATTCTATTGTCCCCAGAGAGCTCACAGTCTGTGCACAGCATGCCCAATTATGTGGGAGCTGTAACTTTGTGTTTATCAGTAGAGCACCGACTTTAGCTAAACAACCGCCTTAGGCCATTACCACCATAGACATATATAAAGAGTAGACCCCACATCGACCGCTCTCGCCTATAGGCGCGGACGAGATTTAGGGGCGCCATCTTGGGGCGGTCGAGAACTCAGCTCAGTGTAATGTGTTAACCAGGTGCAGAATCAATTTAAGTCAACTATACTTGCTGATTATTGAACTAATTTTCACGTTGTTTTTTTCTGAAAACTTTAAAGCTATAGCTATTATAACAAATGGTTCAGTGCAGTTAAATGTTCTTAGTGTGGTTAAAAGTAATTGAATATTCTGACAGAATTTATGTATGCTGCAAAACACAGCCACTCATACACTTTAATAATTTTTTGTTATTACTATATACAAAAACATACATATATACACACACACACACACACACACACATATATATATATATATATATATATATATATATATATATATATATATATATATATATATATATATATATATATATACGTTCCAAAAAGAACCCGTGGTAGGCGAAATCCGTGAAGTAGTAACCTTTATTTTCTTTACAATTATTATACAATGAAATACTCCATAGTACATTGAAACCAAAGAACAAAACCTTTTTACAGGCCCAAGTATTTGTTTAACAAATAAAAGTACTGTATAAACGTTTTTTGTTTTTTGTTTACAAATAACTACTGTGCTGTAAAATACTAATTTGATCATCAATACAAACTGCATGCTTCAAATTGCGGAGATCAGCACCGCCCCACCGCGACCCGAGTCATTGTATTAGAACGGGAGAAAATGAAAAATGATTATGAAAAAAATACAAAGTACAGTAGGACAAATAGTGACTCACATGTATTTCACTGCTCTTCTCACTGAGCCGCTGCATCCCGACTCCGCTCTGTAGCGTTTTTTTTTTCTTCTAAAGCCCGCGGTGCAGGTGTGTGTTTTAGGGAGAAAAACATAGTTATCGGTAGTTGTTGTTCTTCTGGGCAAAAACAATCTTATAAACTGACATGCTGGTGAAGATTCTCATTTTTGGAATAAACCGACATGCCACCATCGATTATGTTTGAGAACTGTAATGAATGGCTCATCAATGCAAATCCATGAAGCAGCAAGACCGTGAAAGGGGAACCGCGATATAGCGAGGGTTCACTGTATATATGAAGAGTTCATTTGCAAAAACAGATAACTCCGTTTTTAGCCAAATAAACTAAAATGTAAGTGTGTGTGTGTGTGTGTAGGGGGGGGGTCCTTTTAATGAAGGTGTATTTTTGAGATGCCATTGTTTTGTTATGTCGCTCTTACCTGATCAAATTCATCAGGCAGGTTAGTTTGACTGGTGTTAGGAAAATGTGAATGTAATCATTTTATTTCTATCAAGTTACAGGTATTTGGTTTGTTTTAAGAATTTGCTTTCAGGAAGTTTTTGTTGTATTTACCCCTAGGCAGGAATAACAAATGGTTCATTCTTTGCTTTTATAACCTCCTGACTGTTTTTAACCCCATGCTGTAAATTCCTGAAACCTCCTGACCCAACCCTCCTGACCCCCTCTTTGATGTGTGATAATAAAGACAGAAGGACAGAGATGACCCGGCGGCAGACGATCCTAAACTTTCCAGGGAGTGCAGTTCTCCGTTTGGGTTCATCTGTCCTTTTCTATAGAAAATGTCTAAAACTTGTGTTGTGTGGTTTTCATTCTAGGATAAAAGGGGTTATCTTTAATAACCCTATCAGCCTGGTGCCGTGACCCGGATCCCAAAATATCGGCTCGTTGACGGGAGGAGCGGACACGCTGAAATCCACCGGTGGTCTGAGTCAAGGACCTGTCTAAAGTCCCGGGAGGTAACTTCCTCGCTGGGCCAGCGTCATAGGTTTACTCCTTTCGCCAACGAGGGATTGACGGGATCCGACCGGGAGAAAATCACACCACAGCAAGTAAGTTTTACACGACCGGTTAAAGTCTGTCGTTCAGGGTTTCGGGTGATTAAAAGTTCCCCGAACAGGTGTGCAAGCGGATTTAATCCCTTGTAACGGGTGGAAAAAAAAAAAAATCCCGAAAAGTTAAATCGAGAGGTTTGAGTCCCTCGAAGCAATACGACCGGTTTTCAGTCCGTCGTAGAATTAAAGGTAGCTAAAAAACTCAGGTTAAAGTCCTGAATGGTACCTTAAAAGAGAAAAGAAAAAAAAACAGGATTAAGGTCCTGGAAGGTAGATAAACACAACGCAAAAGTAATTAGGATGGGTTCTGGACAAAGTAGAAGGGGAAATCCCAGAAGGGATGAAAAGTTTGTGTATCCAAGTAAATTTTAAATATTATTACAATAAATATTATTAGATATATATTTCTTAATATTATAAATACTTGGAGAAGTGGAAGGAAAAGTATAAAATAGATGGTGTGCTGAAGGTAAATCAATGGGAAAATGTTGTGTTACCCTAGCGCTAAAATAAGCGCTAGGGTATGTGTGTGTATGTCTATGTGTAAGTCTATGTGTGTAAGCTGTGGCGTGCACAGACATTTTGGGGGGCAGGTGCTCAGGAGGGGGGAGGGCTCTTTTTAGCGCACGTGGAACACTTAATTATAAAAAAATATATATACACACGCATGTTGAATGAAATTTGACTTTTATTTGTAACATTCTCTAAACGTGAGTTTTCAATGGAAAAACGTCACACCACCAACAGAACAGACTAAAGCGTACTACTTTAAAGCAGCATCCTCCTTGGTGCCATGTCTTTAAAGATGTTGATGACCTCGTTGTGGTTTACCTCAATGTCTTTTTCAATGGCAAGCAGAAGAAGGTCAGAGAGCCTTTCTTCTCCACACAGGCTTCTTAGTTTAGTTTTGATGATTTTCAGCTTAGAAAATGATCTTTCAACTGAAGCTGTCGTCACTGGTAATGTTGCATATATTTGGATCATTTTGACAAAGGCAGGAAAGATCACCTGGCCATTGTTTTCCCTCAGTATTGAACATATTTCTTGTAGGTTCTTTGAATTAAAGCTGGAGTGGAAGACCTTTAGTTCTGTCTTAAGCTGCTCCTCATCTTCTCCATAGAACTCACAGAGAATGTGCACAGCTTCCATGGCTTCTGTGTTTGGTGTGCCTACCCAGTTAGCATGTACAGTTAAGGGCTGGAATGATTCAATGATTCTTGATGTAGGGCTTCCAGTGTTCTCCTTTTTGAATCTCCTGTTCATCTCCTCAGTCATAATATCCAGGAAGGTGAAGTACAGGCTACTCCTGAAATATGCCTCCACTGACTCAAACTGAGCTCCTACTTGAGACACTGTTGGGTTGGGTTGGAAACGCACTGGCACTTTCCGTTTCCTCTCTTGACCAGGCACCACAGGGTTACTAACCCTAACCCTAACCAGTCGGCAAAAATGCTTGTTTGGTGCTGCTGAATGAGACATTTTAATGCACAACAAAATGATTTTGCTTGATCTGTATATTACCTGGCTAATGGGGCACGGGAGAAGCAGCCTGTCAGCGACCGTTCCTGCTATCTGAAGACGCTTACTGAACTGTTATGATGCTGCGCATCTGGCATGCCCTGCGGGCGACCGCGCGAGTTCACGTGACAAAGGAAGAGAGATAGGCTGGTCGGGTGTGCGCAAGGAGGTGTCTCATTTCGGGGCATTGTTTCAGTCGTTTTTAATGGCTCAGGTTTTCAAAAGATCATTTCAAAACCGAACTCAGTAAGATATTAATAATATTAATAAAAAAAAAAACGAGTTTCAAAAGGGCATTTTCGTTGATAAAGGGCAAACTTCCTAGTGCTTTAGCACCACCTAGTGTCTATGTATGCACGCCCCTGTGTGTAAGTATATACATATATATATATAAGAGCTCGAAATAGCACGGTGTTGGTTAATACAGGCGCGAGGTAGAGAGGAGGTTATTACGAAAAATACAATAAATAGAATTAATGTTATGTTTATGTATCCGGCCAAAAGATAATGAAAAACAGAGGGAGACAGCCTCAACCAGCAGGAGGGGGTGGGGTTGCCAATTGGACAGCGACTGCAGCGCTGGTCCATTGGTCAGCCGTCCTTCAGCTCCTGTTTGGTCTCACAATATTAGGCTTTAAAGAACCCGCCAGAACAATAACTCAGTCACGCAAACTATGGTAGCAACTGAAGAAGGCAGACCACCACCGTATAATCCCTTAAACTCCCCCAGGGATATTTCAGATCTGTATGCAGACCTGGATGGACTGAGTAAATCAGACCATTCGTTATCAACAGACCAGTCCAAAGGATTGTATCCTATGGTGCAGGTCGCAAATCCTAATATCGGAGCTCAGCAGCCTTAAACAATCCCAGTTTTCCGTCCGTGGTCGTTAGAGGAAGCTAGAAAGACTGAAGAAGGTGTCATTTCTCCACAGGAAGATCCAGAATTATGGATCCAAGACATGGAGGGAATTTATAACTCATATGGTTTAAATGGACATGAGTTCGGACAAGCCTTACAGTCGTCAGTGGGAAAACATTGGGAAAAAAAAATAATAAGGGCGAATTATACAGGCAGAACCCCTCAAGGCGGAATATTTGAACATCAAGCGTAAGTGAATGAACAGGGACAGAAGTGGACGTAGGGAGCAGTTTTTCGCAGGAGGGTGGATAATTGGAAATTTGGGATCCATTAAACAATAAAAAATATGTTAATGGGAGGTTTCCAGCCGCATATCTCCGCGTGGGTTAAAAAAAAAACACTTAGTTACACTGGCAACGTCTAATGTAACCACAGTTATGGAATATGCGCGTCACGCCGAAAAAAACGTTAAAAAGGGAGGTGGTGCGTCTGGAGGGGGGACACAAATTTTCCGGGCAGATCCTACGTGTGACCCACAAGAAATATTTGCTTTCCAAGCCACCGGACCCCTCGAGGGCGTCGAGGAGGTTTCCGAGGAGGCAGGGGCGGTCCTAGCGACCGAGGGGGCTTTCAGCCCAAATCAGTAAAAACAGATGGGGGTGCTGGAATTGTGGGTCACCCGACCATTTGGTCCAGGGAATGTCCCAATCAGATACAAGCACCTCATCTGCGGGGACAAGGAAGAGGCCGCAAGGGGCGGTTCTTCATGTGAGTTGTGACTAGGGGCCTAGAGCAAATGGGTATCCAGAGCCTTTAAAACAGTAGATGTGTATGGAGCATGGGAGCTTTTAAGCACATTAAAAGAAAAACCATACATAGTACTTACAATTAATGGACAGCCAGTTACCTTTTTATGCGATTCAGGAGCCTGCAAAACTTGTATAAAAGATAATCTTGGACTAAAAGCATCTAAAATGCCCATTTTTGTTAAGTCAGAAAACGGTCAAACATCCCAAGAATGGATGTCAAAAGCAATAGAAATAAAAGACCCTCAAACAGGAAAAAAGGTTGTATGCTCCGGTAGTAATGTCACCAACTTGCCCCATTAATCTGCTAGGATTGTTATGAATTTGGATGGACCCAAGAGACAACCCGAAAACAGGTCAGTGACGCTTTGATATTTTTATTCAAAGGAAAGGGTTGCACGGCGCTTGCTGCGTGCGGCTCACGCTCAGCAGCTGGCAGCTCCTGGAGGCGAGACGACAGGTTAGTGATCAGCGGAGCCAGACAGAATTGTGGACTAGGAGCTAGATCACTAACCTGGTGGAGAGTGGTCTTGTCAGGGTTTCTGCTGATCCCTGAGAGCGGCAGAGTCCGTGCAGGATAATCCAAGGTCGTTTGTCCTAATCCAGTCCGGGTCCGATAGCGTGAGGTCAATTGACAGGGCAGAGGTTTCCGAGGGCAAATCCGAAAGGAGGTTCCAGGTCCAGGTCCGAGTCAGAATCCAGAAGAACAGACAGTTTAGGGGACAGGCAATCTCAGGTACTCACAGACTGACATGGTCAGAACACGGGTGGGCAATCCAAATCCAGAGGCTGACAGGCAGAACTCAGGGCGGGCAGACAGAATCCGAGAAGGGCAGAGCTGGCTCAAAAACAGGGCAAAAACAGGTCGGGCTTCAGACGGACAGACAGGTTAATCAGAATGGCTAGAAGTTCTCACCGAGATGGCTCAAGACGTTGTGGCACTGGAGGCTGAAAGGCACGGAGCCTTTATACTGGTGAGGTGGAGCCGGAACAGGTGACAGCAATTAACAGCCCCAGTGCCAGGAACGTTACAGAGCCCCCCCCCCCCTCAAGGGCGAATTCCAGGCGCCCTGGGCTGGTCCGGATAAGCCTTATGGAAGTCGCAAATTAGAGATTTGTCCAAAATGTTGCGGGAGGGAACCCACTGGCGTTCCTCCGGCCCGTAACCCTCCCAATCAATGAGGTACTGGGTACCCCGACCCCATATACGAGACTTCAGGATCTTTTTTACAGTGAAGGCGGGAGAGCCATCAACAAGCCGGGTGGGAGGTAGGGGCGTGGGGGCGGGAAGCATGCTGGAGGTCTTGACCGGCTTGACCCGGGAAACATGAAACGTGGGATGGACCTTCATGGCCGGAGGCAAACAGAGGCGAACCGCCACAGGATTGACCACTTTGGTGATGGTGAAAGGGCCGATATACCGGGGTGCCAACTTTTTACTGTCGACCTTCAAGGGGAGGTCTCTGGTGGACAGCCAAACCCTGTCACCAACATGGTACTGAGGGGCAGGACTCCGCCGACGATTGGCTGCACGGGCCTGATTACTGGAGGCAGCGAGAATGGCCTTCTTGGCCTTCCTCCAAGCGCGTTGGCACCTTATGGCTGAGAGACGAGCAAACGGGACCCTGGACTTCACCTCTTCAGTGGCAAACACTGGCGGCTGGAAGCCATAAACCACGTAAAATGGGGAAAGACCAGTGGAGGAGGAGGGTGTGGCGTTAATGGCGTGTTCCATCCAGGGTAAATCTCGAGCCCACTTAGAGGGGTCAGATTGGCAGAAGAGACGAATCTTAGTTTCAACCTCTTGATTCATTCTCTCTGACTGGCCATCTGTTTGAGGGTGGAAGCCTGAGGAGAGGTTTACAGAGATGCCAAGCATGGCGCAGAACTCCTGCCAATAACGGGCCACAAATTGTGGACCCCTGTCTGAAACAATATCGGAAGGCAGGCCATGCAGCCTGAATACCTCCTTGGCTAGGATCAACCCCATCTCCTTGGCTGAGGGGAGCTTAGATAAAGGAACCAAATGAACCATTTTTGAAAAACGGTCTACAATGGTGAGGATAACAGTGTAGCCGTCAGAGGGCGGGAGGCCAGTAACAAAGTCCATCGAAAGGCTGGACCAAGGCCGGGAAGGGACAGGTAGGGGACGGAGCAGACCTGCTGGGGGACGACGGGAAGCCTTAGCCTGGTTGCAGGGAGGGCAGGCGGAGACAAACTGGCTGACGTCTGTGGTTAAGGAGGGCCACCAAAACTGGGAGCGGATGAGCCTAAGGGTCTTACTGATGCTGGGATGACCATATAAGCGGGAGCTGTGGCAGAAATCGATGACCTTCGGCCTGAGGTGATGGGGAACGAATAACCTGTCCTTGGGGCAGGCCTTGGGTACCTGAGCAGACTCAAGAGACTCCCTTACCTCTCTCTCTAGCCCGAGGCGGGAGACAGCACACCTTACTGTGTCGGGCAAGATGAATCCCCGTTCTTGGTCGAGGTCCTTGGCTGAAGTCTCGAACACCCTGGACAGAGCATCGGGCTTGCCATTCTTGGATCCGGGCCTGTAGGAGAGGGTGAAATCAAAACGGCCAAAAAACAACGCCCACCTGGCCTGTCTAGGGTTGAGCCTCTTGGCAGTCTTTAAGTATTCAAGGTTGCGATGGTCAGTCCAGACCAAAAACGGGAGCTTGGAGCCCTCGAGCCAGTGCCTCCACTCCTCGAGAGCTAACTTAACAGCCAAAAGTTCACGATTGCCCACATCATAATTCTGCTCAGCCTTAGACAGCCTTCGGGAAAAAAAGGCACAAGGATGAATACGGCCGTCAGTGGATTCTTGGCTTAGGACCGCTCCAACCCCAGAACTTGAAGCATCCACCTCCACTATAAACTGCCTCTCTGGGTCAGGAGAAACAAGAACCGGTGCAGAGGTGAAAAGGTTCTTTAGGCGCTTGAAGGCCTGGTCAGCCTGCTCGTTCCAAGCAAACCTTGTCTTGCTGGACGTGAGTGCGTGAAGTGGGGAAGCAACCTGGCTGAAATTACGAATGAACCTCCTGTAGAAGTTAGCGAACCCCAGGAACCTCTGGAGCTGCTTACGATCTACAGGCGTGGGCCACTCAGTAACGGCCCGGACTTTGGCCGGGTCCATGGAAATCTGACCAGGGGATAGAATAAAGCAGAGGAAGGAGGTTGATGATGAGTGAAACTCACACTTTTCAGCTTTAACATAAAGCTGATTCTGGAGGAGCCGGAGAAGAACTGAGCGGACATGTTGTTTGTGGAGAGTTAGGTTTTCAGAGTAAATGAGGATATCATCTAAGTAGACAAAAACGAAGCGGCCAATCATATCCCTTAGAACATCATTTACCAAGTTCTGGAAAACCGCTGGGGCATTGGTTAGGCCAAAGGGCATCACCATATATTCATAATGGCCTGTTGGTGTGTTAAAAGCGGTTTTCCACTCATCTCCCTCCTTTATGCGGACCAAATGATAGGCATTGCGTAGGTCCAGCTTAGTAAACACCTTGGCTGCTTGGACCTGGTCAAACGCGGTGTTCATTAATGGGATAGGGTATAGGTTTTTAACCGAAATGCTATTGAGCCCCCTATAATCAATGCAAGGGCGAAGGGAGCCGTCTTTCTTTCCCACAAAGAAAAACCCCGCCCCCGCAGGAGATGAAGAGGGGCGGATGATGCCGGCTCTTAGGGACTCATTAATGTAGTCCTGCATGGCTTGGGACTCGGGCGGTGATAATGAGTAAAGACGCCCCCTGGGTGGGACGGTTCCGGGTAATAAGTCGATTGCGCAGTCAAAGGGACGATGAGGAGGAAGGCTCGTGGCCTTGGCCTTGTTAAACACCTCCTTCAAATCATGGTAGCAGGAAGGAACTTTGGACAGATCAGGGTAGTAATCAACATCCTTACCCTCAGAAGAAATAGGTGGCTGAGCAGAAAACAGACACGATTCAGAACAGGAGCCCGCCCAGCCCGTAACTTCTACCCGCCGCCAGTCAATCTGAGGGTTGTGTCTTCTGAGCCATGTCGCGCCCAAAATTACTGGGACCTGCGGGGAGTTAATAATCATAAAAAACAGTTTTTCTCTATGATTACCCCCCATAGTCAGTTCCAAAGGTTCTGTGATGAGGCGAGAGTGGTTCAGTTCGTGGCCGTCCAGGGCAAGCACACTGCAGGGGGAGGAGCCATGAAGAAGAGGGATGTTCAATTTTCTGGCCAACGCCTCATCCATGAACTCAGTGTCCGCTCCAGAGTCGATGAAAACGGATACCCTGTGGGATTTAGACGGAGTGGTTAGAGTGGCCGGAAGTAACCGGTCGGAGGGGACGGAGAGTCTGGTGTAGCTCAGTAGGGACCCCCTACCCCCTACTGAGCTTGCTCTTTTACCGCACACGACCGGGCTCGGTGACCCGCTCCTCCACAGTAAAGGCAGAGGCCCAGCTGTTGCCTGCGCTGGTGCTCCTCCTTGGACAGCCCCGCCTTTCCAATCTGCATCGGCTCCGGTTCTGGGAGTTTAGGAGGAGCAGATGATGACACAGAGGAAGCAGCAGAAAGACGAGGGTGAGTAGTTGAGACTGAGCGACGATCCCTCAGTCGTTCCAAGAGACGGAGATCCACCCGTGTGACCAGCTCCTCGAGCTGTTTTAAAGATCTGGGATACTCCCGGGTGGCTAGTTCATCCTTGATCTTGTCATTAAGACCATGAACAAAAACATCCATGAGGGCAAACTCATTCCATAAACTCTCTGCTGCCAGCAAATGAAAATCGATAATGTAGTCTGAGACAGACCTGTCCCCCTGTCTCAAGGATAAGAGCCCCCTAGAGGACTCCCTGCAGGGCAGCACGGGACTGAAAACTCGAGTCAGTTCTCTAGAGAAGTCATGATACGAGTGGCAAATATGTGAATTATTTTGCCACTCGGAGGTCCCCCACAATCTGGCTTTACCGGTCAACAGGGAAATAACATAGGCCACCTTAGACCGTTCAGAAGGAAAGGAAGATGGTTGCAGCTCGGAGTGAATTTCACACTGAGTCAAAAATGCCCGGCATTGTTCTGAGTCGCCACTAAAAGAGCCTGGCGGGGTGAGACGCGGCTCAGGGAAAGACGACGTAGCCGGAAGTGACGGGCCGCTCGGAGGAGCTGCTTGCGGAAGTGGAGGGGACGGGTTGGTCGGGTTGCGGAGATGATTGAGGATCTCCGAAACACCGGATTCTAATTCTGAAATAGACCTCTCAACTCCCGCGCGCCACTGAGCCTCGGGTGAAGGATCCATTTTACTTTTGGCCAGAACGTACTGTTATGAATTTGGATGGACCCAATAGACAACCCGAAAACAGGTCAGTGACGCTTTGATATTTTTATTCAAAGGAAAGGGTTGCACGGTGCTTGCTGCGTGCGGCTCACGCTCAGCAGCTGGCAGCTCCTGGAGGCGAGACGACAGGTTAGTGATCAGCGGAGCCAGACAGAATTGTGGACTAGGAGCTAGATCACTAACCTGGTGGAGAGTGGGCTTGTCAGGGTTTCTGCTGATCCCTGAGAGCAGCAGAGTCCGTGCAGGATAATCCAAGGTCGTTTGTCCTAATCCAGTCCGGGTCCGATAGCGTGAGGTCGATTGACAGGGCAGAGGTTTCCGAGGGCAAATCCGAAAGGAGGTTCCAGGTCCAGGTCCGAGTCAGAATCCAGAAGAACAGACAGTTTAGGGGACAGGCAATCTCAGGTACTCACAGACTGATATGGTCAGAACACGGGTGGGCAATCCAAATCCAGAGGCTGACAGGCAGAACTCAGGGCGGGCAGACAGAATCCGAGAAGGGCAGAGCTGGCTCAAAAACAGGGCAAAAACAGGTCGGGCTTCAGACGGACAGACAGGTTAATCAGAATGGCTGGAAGTTCTCACCGAGATGGCTCGAGACGTTCTGGCACTGGAGGCTGAAAGGCACGGAGCCTTTATACTGTGAGGTGGAGCCGGAACAGGTGACAGCAATTAACAGCCCCAGTGCCAGGAACGTTACAAGGATGGGATTTAATGGAAAAATTAGGCATTGCAGTTTTTCCAACACAGGATGGAATGAAAGTTGTCCGTGTAGAACATGTAATGTCGTTGCAACAAAATCCTCCTGTGTTTTATGCACTATGCTTACCGTCTCTGCTCCAAATAAAAGAGAAAAGCAAAGTTATGCATAATGCTAGAAGCACATTGTCAAATCCAGAGGATGAAACTCCGTTAGCTGATCTACACGCCACTATGAATGTGTGCTTAACTTCAGATGAAAAGTTTGAAAAACAGTTTCTGAAACAGGAAACTACAATTGTGGCTACACAAAATATGTACACAGATGGGAGATCATTCGCAGCAGTTACTGTTATGCTTTCTACACAGATGCAAAATTTGTATGGCTTACCATGGGAACCTTTTTTGTCATTGTTTAAGACCAATAAAGCAGAGTGGAGAGATACAGGCCCGCGTTTAAAAGCTGCAGAAAGACCGTCTCATTTTCAGCTATGTCCACACAAAACAGGCTGGCTTTATAGCCCTAGTACAGAACTATGGAAACAGCCTTACAAAGTTCTGTTCGATGCAGAACCTCGTGTTCAAGATTTAGCATGAGACAAAATAATCCAACATTCTTTGCTATCAGAATCCGAGGAAAATGATTTAAAAGGTATTCCAGATGCTTTGTGGTCTACAGGACCAAATGATGTAGGATTATTGACAACAATAGAACCAGTAAAAATAGTTCTTAAATTAAAGTACAGGCCGCGGATAAAACAGTACGGGTTAAAATATGAAGTACAGGAGGGTATAATGGCAGTTATAAAAATTTTATTGGATGCAGGAATAATTAGACCATGTCTAGATTCTCAGTTTTGGTTTGATTTTATTTTCAAGGAAGAGAAAAAAATATACGTACACACACCTGCCGTAGGGATTTGTAGACAGTCCTACAATTTTCATCCAGGCTATTTTAACATGCTTGGAGAGCTTTAATCCAAAGCATGGAAGCCA
The DNA here is from genome assembly GCA_037039145.1 of Fundulus diaphanus. Taxonomy (NCBI): domain Eukaryota; kingdom Metazoa; phylum Chordata; class Actinopteri; order Cyprinodontiformes; family Fundulidae; genus Fundulus; species Fundulus diaphanus. The sequence goes on from CM073143.1 coordinate 43,046,964, forward strand.
AGTGTTAATGTATGTAGATGACCTTTTAGTTGCGTCTAAAACAGCCGAACAGTGTAGGGCAGATTCTTTGCAGCTGCTACATCATTTGGCTAAAACAGGAAACAAAGTAAGCAAAGATAAAATGTAGTGGGTGCAGAAATGAGTCTGTTACTTAGGCCATGTTATCTCAGCAACTGTCTTAGCTCTACCAAACTATCAAAAGCTATTCATCGAAACAGTCGACTGTAAAGCTAGTTTTATGACCTCTGTGTTGTTACAGCCTCATGGTGATAAGCTCAAACCTGTAGCTTACTACTCAAAGAGATTAGACCCAGTCGCCGCAGCCCTACCCCCCTGTCTGCAAGCTGTTTGTGCAACTACCATGGCTGTAGAAAGTTCAGCTGAAGTGGTCTGGTTTCATTCAACCACATTCTTAGACCCCCATGTAGTAGATGTACTACAATTTGGTCTTTCTGATATTTGCCTAGAGCAAAAAAACAGAGCAAATCATTGTTCTAGAAGTGTTGTTAATTAGAGAAACAGCGCCAACTGCAGAAAAGCAAATGTGGATAAAAAATTGAGCAACAATGAATCTAGAAAGATTCTATATTTGTGACAGAGCAGTTCTTCCTAACAGCTTAGTCCAAGCAGCAGCTGTTTTGAGCCATGGGCAATTGCCATGTCTCAAAAAGGGAGGGATAACTATAATACAGCAACATATGGATTTATTTCATAGGATTTAATTCATACGAAAAAATATTTTTTTGTAAAGCCTGTACGATTTGTGTTAAAAATTACCCTCATTTTAATTTTAGATCAGAACAGTGAAGGTTTCCAGAACTAAAGGAACCTTTTGAAGTGATGCATATGGATTTTAATGAACTGACAAAATGGTCCACATTTTCTGAATCAGGTGATTCAGCAAATGGCAAGCAGGTTACAGATAACCTTAAAAAATCACTTTGCTTATCGTCCACAAAGTGCACGACTTGTGAAAAGGACAAATGGGACAGTTAAATCCAGACTTAAAAAGTGCATGGAAGAAACAAAGAGACCATGGCCAGAGTGTCTGGACCTAGTAAAACTGTACATGAGAATAACTCCAACGAATGGGGTTCCCATGGAGATGGGGCCTTCTTTTGCGTTGTGGCTATTGCGTGCATTATTTGTTTCAGTCCAGATCCAAGGAGTGAGAGAGGAAAGAGGTTCATCCACTCCACTGCCATGAAGATTTGGCTGGGTAATATCCCAAACCACTACGATGACAACCTATGGGAAACTAATGTCACAGGCTATCCCACCAAGATGAAGGCTGGTATGTCTAAAGGAATGAAACATCCAGTGTGTATTCACTCACCTAGAGAGAACGATACGGTGAAGGTAGGACATGCAGCAGGATGCCAGAGTACCATCACTGACCTTTACTTTGACTCTGTCTGCGGCATCCTCCCTAATAGAACGTACACCAGCTGTTCTACTTGGAAACCAAAAGTCAACTTTCCTACAGAGGGTGGCTGGTTCCTGTGTGGAGGAGACAGCATTTACCCATCACTGCCCCTCAGCTGGTCAGGTACATGTGCACCTGTGTTTGTTTCTGACCACACTGTTATCATCTCAGCTCAAGCTGTGAAGGACCATCATTCCTCTGATAGGAGGAGAAGAGAACTCAGCTCCAGCTCAGTGTTCCAGCCCCATGATCCCATGTGGGGTTCCAACGTTCCCTCTGAACATAAGCACTGGAGCACAGCGAATAAAATAGGACTTTCACTTTTCCCGTGGTTTGGAGTTGGTAAATCTATGCTGATGATTGAGACATTGGACTACAGAATGAAGACTCTAGTGAACATGACGATGGACATCAATAAAGGACAAAACAAACAATTAAGTGAAATGCGTTTAATGGTACTGCAAAACAGAATGGTTTTGGACATGTAAACTGCTAGCCAAGGTGGTGTATGTGTAATGATTGGAATATCCTGCTGTACATATATTTCTGACGCAAATGAAACTCATATTACTGAAGCTATGTCTGCCTTAAAGAATCTGCAACGAGCAATGTCCCAGGATGTTGTTCCTCTAAGTATGGACTTCCTCTCCTGGTTCGTTTAAGGTGGCACCCATTATTATTGTTCTTATTATTCTTTGTGTTTTTACTGCTTGTGTAATTCCATGCCTAAAGTCTATGATTGCTAAGACTATGGGAAATGTAATGTTTCAATATCAAATGCTTTCACAAATCCCTCTTGAATAAGTACACCCCATAGTTTAACTTTTCCCTTGTTAAATGCTTAACAAAATGACAGTCTCATTGAAAATGCAGAATGCAAGAAAAGAATACTTGAAGTAGGTTAAGTTAAGCTTTCAATAAAAATGATTAAAAGGGGGGAAATGTTAGGAAAATGTGAATGTAATCATTTTATTTCTATCAAGTTACAGGTATTTGGTTTGTTTTAAGAATTTGCTTTCAGGAAGTTTTTGTTGTATTTACCCCTAGGCAGGAATAACAAATGGTTCCTTCTTTGCTTTTATAACCTCCTGACTGTTTTTAACCCCATGCTGTAAATTCCTGAAACCTCCTGACCCAACCCTCCTGACCCCCTCTTTGGTGTGTGATAATAAAGACAGAAGGACAGAGATGACCCGGCGGCAGACGATCCTAAACTTTTCAGGGAGTGCAGTTCTCCGTTTGGGTTCATCTGTCCTTTTCTATAGAAAATGTCTAAAACTTGTGTTGTGTGGTTTTCATTCTAGGATAAAAGGGGTTATCTTTAATAACCCTATCAACTGGTATCACCTTAACTAAATAATAAAAGTATGTTTTTTTAATTTATAAAAACGGAGTTATCTGTTTTTGCAAATGAACTCTCTCTCTCTCTCTCTCTCTCTCTCTCTCTCTCTCTCTCTCTCTCTCTATATATATATATATATATATATATATATATATATATATATATATATATATATATATATATATACATATATATCTAACTGTTATATATATATATATATGTACATATATACAGTGTTGGGTAAGTTACTTTAAAAATGTAATCCGTTACAGTTACAAGTTACTTTGTTTAAAATGTAATTGTAGTGTAACTTTTTCGATTACTTTTAAAAAGTAATGTAACTAATTACTTTGATTACTTTTTGATTACTTTAAGGCAGGGGTGTCAAACTCATTTTTGTTTAGGGGCCGCATACAGCTTAATCTGATCTCAAGAGGGCCACATGAGTAAACTCATTGCAAGATTAAATAGAACTAATAAATGTGGACTTGTTGATTTTTATATTAAGTTAATTTCACTTTTACACAATATATTATGAATAACCTCAGCGTTTTTAAGAAAAGTACGTGCAATTTCAACAATACTTTTACTCAGTTAAACATTTACTTGTGCATTATGCATAAGAACTGATCACAGGGATTATACAATGTTGAAAAACATTTATTCACATTTTTTGGAACTTAAAAACACTGTCCTGCATGACAAAATACATCAAACAGATAAAAATTAAGAAATGATTTGAATTTTTCCACATCTGAAGCTTAATCTGCTAATTAAAACACAGCGCCCCTTGTGGACAATATAGGGACTGCATATTTTCAATTAAACAAAGTACATGTTTTTTTCAATAATTGTTTTATCATTCTCTTCCTTTTATCTTGTCCACTTGTGAAAGTCAAATCTGATGAGCTCTTTGTGGCATCTTATTGCCACATTGCCAGACAGAACACTGGAGAAAAAAAAAAAGAAAAAAAATTATTTTATTTTTTTTAATTTTTTTTATAATGATAATGCATTTAGCCACAGGGCCGGACTAAATTGTTCGGCGGGCCGTATGTTTGACACCCCTGATTTAAGGTTTTAATGAGTATTGACCCATGTTCAACATTTAATTTTTGAGAACTGAATGTGAACCTTAAAAAAGCAGAATTGGGAATTGACACTTGTATGACTCTATTCCTGTATATCCACCAGTAGTTAAAGGACAAGAGTCAGCAAATGCAAATTCTGCCCTGTAAAACAATGACAGCACAATTGTTGCTGTATGATCTGAAGCCCCATTTGGAGCTTTTAAACAGGCTTTGAAAAACTTTGATAATTTGCTGCTGTAAAATTATAGATTTTTTAGAATAAAAAGCTAGCAGATGTGCATAATCAAAAATAACAGAAATACAATTATAGAGCATTCAGTATTGTAAGAAAGCCCACACTGTTTCTGGATAAATACATTATTGTATGAGTTAAGTTCTGTTCCGTTTTCTGCCTTTTTCATTGTAAAACTGAAATGTCTGTGGAGGATTTCTAACTGTTAAACTATATAAAAGAATGATGACACGGGAAAACGAGGTCTTTCTGCTTGCCAACTGGGAACCCATTTATTTCAGGCTTTACCTCCTCAGCACGTACGAACGGGTGTGAGCTAGGGTTCTGACACAACATAGTGTACATGGATTTTATATGACACAGATGGGCGTGTGTTACAAATAAGATTCTACGTGTATCCATTGGTCCGCGCCGTGACCCAGCAGTGTCCACGTGCTTCCAGCCTCCTTTGGCGGACATTGGTCTTATTTCTGGGAACAGTTCCACAAACGTTGAAAAACAGACAACCTTATCTTGTCAGTTGACCTCTGTTTGGGTCACACAGGATGTCATGTCCTGGTCATACTCTGGACTTCTGCTCTCTTCGCCTCGCTGGCAGGACACACAGACTTCAGATGTTTTCCAAACCCTACACATCCTCCCTTGTTACGTTACTTACGTAACACTCCTAAGGAACCCTCTATATACTAAAGTACATAGACTAAACATCGTATAAAGAGAAAATCTGACTCCACACTAATCAAGCTTAGCTGTAATGATAACACACATCTAAAAATGCAATTGCTTACACAACCAATGGATAATATACTAATGTAATCAAGGTGCCCACATAAGTGTCGATCAACAATGACTTGTAATAAATGCAGATTACAATCAATAACACATTTCAATAATCTAGAGAGAGAGAGAGAGAGAGAGAGACAGAGAGAGAGAGAGAGAGAGAGACAGAATAGTCATTGCTTTCACATTGGCATCAATCCAGCTAATATGGAAGCGAAAAACCCCGTTGTTGGCACTTATTCATGTACTGTTCTCAGGGGAAAAAACTCTCCCATGGATCTCGGTTCCCCATCGAGCATCCGCCAGCCAGGTCGACCGGCATCAGTTGGAAATCAGCCATGCTACTCGCAATGCAATCCACCACTTGTCATTCAAAAACATAACATAATAGAATTTAACATATACACCCAACAATCAAACAACATGTGAAATACATGGAATATATATGTATATATATGCAAATTATCTTGCTAATAATACTGATACGAAAATAATACTAAAACGAACGTTAAAATATAATGTTATGATAGATTAAACTAACCGGCCGCCAGTGCTACCTTATCTACTTAGGCTTTATTGTATTATATTTTATTCATTTAATCTTAGATTGAGTAACTTAAACAAGGTTAATAGGATTAGTCAGTCTTCAGTTCGTGTGCTTGGTTTGAATGAGTCCATGGACACGTAGCAAAACAAGAGAGTCCGTCTCGATCACGGGTACTCCTTTCCATTTGGAATGAGTCTGTAGCATACGTGTGAGTCCATAGACGTGTCCAGGCGGCCGGGATATCAGCCCTTTCGATGGCTGCTGCCTGATGTCATCCATCTATACATCGTTCCCACAATCCACCTTTTCAAAATAGGCACAACACAACAAAAAGATTACAATCAGCGTTATCACCAAAATTAGTCCTGTTTTAGCGGCTAAAGCGCCCCATTCCCCTAGAATTTCTTCCAGACTTTTCCACGACCAGTTGTTTCTACCAGCATTCTCTTTTACTTCTTCTTTAAGTTTCATAAGTTTTACCATTACTGCCCTAAACGAACCTTTAGGAGCTGTGTTCATGGGAATGTATGTACAGCACTGATTACCGAACATGTGACAAACACCTCCCTTAATTGCTAAAAGCCAATCTAAGGCTTGTCTGTTTTGTATTGTCATTCTACTTGTTTCATGTAATTGGTCTCCCAGTGCCATAAATCCTTCTACCGTGAAATTTATCATCCTTTGCTGATTATAGTAAATGTAATTTATCCATTCAACATTTTTATTAATAGTAATTTGAGGTAAGATAGACTCAAAACCTGCTTTAATTTCATGCTGCGCTTTAAATTCATCTGGAATTCCTCTTGGTTGACCAATAAGATCTAAATAAACTCCTTCATTTAGTCCATAATCGTCTAGACTCCGACGAGACCTATTTTTACCTATTTCTATCTGAGCTAATTCTTTTACCCCTTCATACACTAAAGTTAGCGGTACCTTCATTCGTACTAATGCACAGAGCCCTACCCACTTAAGTGGTAAGGTGTTCATTAGCATGTCGTCACCACACATCCAGTAACTGTCTGCCACTGGATAGGTTTGATCTCCTAAAAAGAAAAGTTTGGGAATCGTCATAGTTATATTTTTACAGTCCTCTTCTATAAAATCTGGGTTTTCAAACCAAACGGGCTTTGTAGCAAACACTGGTGTTACATTTGCATGCTTAAACCAGGATAACACCCAAGTTACATTACATTTTACAGTGGTGTTTCCTACATTGATTCCTTCATTGTCCTCAAAACCTCCACTGACGAAACATTCGTAGTCTGCATCATAATCTATTTCATAATCAGTAGGTGGAACATTATCTGTAGTACTAATGTTAAATTCTGCACACAATGATTCTAATTTATACCCTTTCCACTTTTCTAAGTATTGATGAGAATTTCTTGAACCATATAAGAGTCTGCAACCCAAACCACACATAGGTAATTTAAAGAATGACACTGCGTCTTCTCTTGAAGTGAACTCACCATTCCTACATTTTTCACGTTGTACAAATGCACATTCTTTTGACGTGTATTTTTCTGGAATAACCATAGTAACTGCTCCCGGAGCAGCAGTACAGATTAAGCAATCATTTTTGGTTAACTCTCTTGCTGTATACCATGACCAGCTATACCATGTATTGCGTATGGCTCTTTGCCATAAAGTATCACCCCTTGGTCTGATTCCATGCCATTTAATATCCTGTAATTTATTTATTGCTTTTGGCATAGCTACTTTTGGATTTTGTTTTTCATAAAATTTATCTAAACCTTCGGAGAAATCTTCACATCCTTCCTTTTCAGAGCATCCATACTGTTTTGGATCTAGTTCTGCGAATTCTAATATTAGGTTCTTGTCCTGATCTGATGTTACCTCAACCGAAGGAGGTGCCGTTGTAATTAATCTTATTAGTGAGGGTTTAGTAGTATTTAAAACTTCCTTTGTGGTTTTAATTGTATTTGAAACTATTGTCTGTAGATTTGTTTTAGTTATAACAATTGTTGGAGGTTCAGTTATGTTCTCAGGTCGAATCACCGTAGGTTTTGCGTTGACCAAGTCTCTAGCAACCTCTGTAGGTTGCACTTCCATTTTACTTGTATTTACCTCTGTAATATCAACTGGGAACGAATTTGAAATTTGTATTGTGCTATTTAAAAATTTAGACGCTGATGTGACCGTTAATGTCTTTTCCGTTAAAGTTGTCGATTTATTTAGTCCTAATTTGGTGACTGAAGTAGGTAAAGTCACATTTCCACTAGGGATAGTCATTTTCTTCACTTCTACTGTAGTTCTAGTAGCCATAGTTGTTGGGGCAAAACAATTTACATCTTCTAGTAAAGCTTCTTTTTTCGGTAAGTTAAATAATATAGTTGAATCTATTTTTCCACTCGAGGTGACGTCTTCGAATTTCAACTCGTATGTTTTGTTAATCCGGAAAGCTATTACATTTGCTTCAATAATCCATCCACAATCTGCATTCCAAACAGTCATATTACAATTAATGTTTTCTTGATTTTGACTTGATAATTGATGACTTACATTAGCATGAGAATTACACATCCTTCGTCTGTCACTTTTTTGCAGTACTCTAGAGATAATCACGTTTCTTTCAACCAAGTAATATTCATCACTGTCTGGCTCCACATGTATCCTAAATTGGTCATTAAACATTTGGACTGTAGCGTTTAACTCCTTATTTCCTATTCGTTCTAAATCACCACTTCCTGATACTACATTGTGGTTTTGTAGATTCTTCATTGTTAAGTTATATTTATAATTGTCCTTGGGATCCCTGTGGGATTCTATTTCTATTTCTACCTCAAAACCATCATCCTTTATGTACAGAGTAAGTGAGCACTGATTTATCCCATATTCTGTATATACCTTTTTGACACTTTTTCCACACAATTTTTGATCATTGTAATAAATGTTCACCTCAAACTCCGTATCTAATTTTGTACGAAATCCTGTATCGGTTACCATTGCTTTCCATTTGAATTCAGCATGGGTCTCTCTTTTCTTACGCAACCTTTTTGTTTTTTCTCTTAAGTGTTCTTTAAGACCTAGATGAGTCATTAACTTCAGTTCAGCTGGCAAAAACACTGGTGTGTACTTGTTCAAAAACATTAACGTTGTGTTGTACTTATCTTTTTCTGCAAAGGTGGATTTCCCTTTATAGACCGAAGTCCCACATTTCATGGTTGCATGTCGATCGTCTCGACCCTCATTACTCGTTGCTCGTTCCACTCGTGGTTGAGCTGATGTTGGCTGATGCTGTGGTGCCGTCTGCAGGCTGTGAGAGTTCATCTCCAGCCTCGCTGTTGTTAGGCTCACCACTTCTGCCAACATCCACAGGTGAAATGTCATTAATACCAGTTTCATTGCTGCAAACTTTCTGTTCACAGTCTTTTCCATTGTCTGGCTTCACAATGTCTGGCTTCACAGTGTCTCTAGCGTGTACTTTAGTACAATGAGTCAAATGATACCACGTATCACTCCCCTTTACTTGGACGGCGGTTGCGGTTGCTCGTTTGACCTCAAATGGTCCGTCCCATCTCGAGCTGTTCCATTTACGTCTGAACACCTTCACGTACACCAGGTCTCCTGGTTCGACTGGTCTCTTCACCACCGACTCTGGACAGGAACTTCTGGCTTTTTCCTGCAGATAGATAGCTCTATGGATAGCAGTTAGTTGATCCATATATGCTTTCAACTCTGTTTGTAGCTGTTCAAGTGCCGGGCCTTTGAATGGAAGCCTCCATTCGGGCACTGGCATCATTCTGCCTGTTAGCATTTCATGCGGGGTTAAATGTGTGCTGCGGTGCATCTGCATGCGATAGCTCATTAGCGCAAGCGGCAAAGCATCAGCCCAGTTTAGGTTAGTAGAAGCACAGATTTTATTCAGCTTAGCTTTCAAAGTCCCATTGATTCTTTCTACAATACCCTGACTCTGTGGGTGGTAGACTGCTCCAAAGCGTTGTTTAATTCCTAGCTTTGACAAAACACCTTTTAACACCTTTTGGATAAACGCTGAACCATTATCTGAACTGATTTCTGATGGGATGCCAAATCTCGGAATCACCTCTCTTGTCAGAAACTTAATCACTGTCTCAGCTCCCAATGTCTTTGATGGGACTGCTTCAACCCATCGGCTGAACCGATCGATCACCACCAACATGTACCTTTTTCCTTGCACTGGCTTTATCATGTCAACATAATCTATCACAAGATGTTTAAAGGGTCCCTCAGGGACCGGAATGTGACCAATCTGTGATTTTATGCCTTTTCGTACATTGTTTTCTGCACATATTTCACATTGGCTCAAGATTTCATCCACCATTGCTTGCATGTAAGGCGACCAATAACCTTGCTTTTTCAACTTCTCCATCACTTTCCCTCTACCACAGTGATCCAAACCATGTGCTTCTGAAACCAACATTGTCAACAATGCTACTGGTGCAACTAAATGTCCACTTTGTGATCTCCACAAACCACTTTCACTCATTGTCGCACCTCTCTGCGCCCAGAGAGTGTGCTCACTTGCACCTGCTTCCTGCTGCATCAAAATGATGTCTTCTGGTGTCACCATTGGTTCCAAGGTGACCACTGGTGCCAAGATAGCCATCTGGCACTTAGACGCTAGTTTTGCTGCCTCATCTGCGGCGTTGTTCCCTTTAATGACTAAATCATTACCTTTACGATGGGCGTTGCATTTGATCACTGCCAGTCTTGATGGCAGCATCATCGATGCAATCAGCTCTTTTAGCTGTTCTTGATGTAATACTGGACTGCCGTCTGCTCGTTTGAAACCTCTTTGTTTCCAAACAGCAGCAAACAGATAGCACACCCCATGGGCATAAGCCGAGTCTGTGAATATGTTTGCTACTTTTCCTTTTGCTAGTTTGCATGCTTCTGTCAATGCTTTTAGTTCTGCCTACAAAATTGTCTCCTACTTGTTTAACCACAGCATAACCTGCATGGTTTCCAAGATGATCTCTGAAACATGACCCGTCAACAAAATAAGTGACTTCCGCGTTCATTATCGGAGTTGACTCTAAATCGGGTCTTAGTCTTGTGAATTTCATTGTTTCTGCAAGACACTCGTGTGGTTCTCCTTCACAGTCCAGAGGTACCATGTCAGCAGGGTTGTTCGTTGCACACCTTTGTACTGTTACATCTGGATATGTTAACAATGGCATGTACTGTAAACATCTTGCCTGAGTCATCACAAACTTTCCTTGATTTATCAGTTCTGTGATTTTGTGATGGGTCTGTATTGTTACCGGGTAACCCATTGTTATGGTTGACGCTTTTTCATAAGCGTAGTAGACTGCTGCTAGACCTTGATAACATGGTGGCCAGCCTTGGGCCACATTGTCTAGTTTAGTGCTGTAATAAGCAATGGCTTGCTTTCGTCGTCCTACACAGGTTTCTTGCATTAGTACAGCTGATGCGTACATGTTTTTTCTGTTGGCTACATACAGGTAAAATTGTTTGTCATAGTCTGGCAATGCCAAAGTTGGTGCCACTTGCATTTCCTGTTTTAGTGTTTCAAAAGCTATTTTAGCTTCTGTTGTCCATTTTAACACTGCTTTTAACGACTGGTTTCCTGTTTCTTTTATTAGTTCTCTAAGTGGTGCTGCTTTTTCCGCATAGTTTTCAATCCAGTCTGCATTGAAACCTGTCATTCCCAAAAATGTCATCATTTCGCCGACTGTTCGTGGACTTGGAGCTTTGCTGACACCTTCCAGTTGAGAAGGTGAAATGCCAACCGTTCCTTGTGATATTTGTCTTCCTAGGTAATCTACCTGTGGTTGACAATACTGTAGTTTTTGTTTGGAGACCTTGTGTCCTCCCTCTGCTAATCTTTGTAGAACTTTGATTGAGTCCTGATGACAATCATTTAGTGTGTTTCCACAGATTAACAAATCATCCACATACTGTAACACAGTTCCAGTTAAATTGAGTCCTTCCAAATCATTTTTTAGCACCTGATTAAATATGTGCGGGCTAAGTTTAAACCCTTGAGGCAATCGGGTATAACTGAGATTTTTACCTCTGTAGGTAAATGCAAATAAATGTTGTGACTCTTCCGCTAAAGGAATGCTGAAGAATGCAGAGCAGAGATCAATCACGGTGAAAAACCGTGCTTCTGATGGTATTGAATTTAAAAGAGTATTTGGATTTGGCACGTCCGATTCTGCGTCCACTATTATCTTGTTTATTTCTCTTAAGTCATGAACAAGACGGTATTTGTTTTTGTCTGCTTTCAGAACTGGAAAAATTGGAGTATTACATTGACTTTCTACTTCCACCAGCACGCCTGCTTGCATCAATCCGTCAATGGTTTTCTGAATGCCTTGTTCTGCTTCTGGTTTTAATGGGTATTGCTGGTGAAAAGGAAACTGTGCATTTGGTTTTATTTGAACTGAGACTGGTTCTGCAGATTTTACTAAACCCACATCTGTATCATGTTTGGACCATAAGTGCTCAGGGACATTTTTTAGCATATCCTGCATTAATGGTTGATCTTCAGAGGAACCATGCTCCTCAGACTGATCTTTTAGATCAACAGGCACTGTCACAACTTGTGGTTTTGCTGTCATTGTTGTTTTACATCTTAATCATTGTTCCATCACTCGATTGAAAAATGAATGGGTTATCTGTTTCTTCCCATGTTGCTTCTGTTGCAAGTTTCATCATTGGTCCCAGATCTTTTGCATGAAATCCTTTATTTACAAACAATGTTATGTGTGGTACTGAGTCTGAAACATTGTACCACTTTGAAATGAAATTATTTTGCTTCACATTTAAAGCTGCACCTTGTTTTCCAATAACAATACATTGCATTTCAAGATTTACAGTTTTGTCTTTTGTAGAACTGTCCCATTTCTCTTCAAACTCCAGGCTCTTTGAAATGTCATAGAACATGGTGCAGTGGTAATCTAGAAAAGGTTTTCTGGCTTCTGGAATTTGAGCTTTAATGTACCGGCCCCAGTTAGTGACTACATCTTCAACTGGGCCTGAAATGTCTCCTAGCCAATAAACATTAGCTTCATGTGTTTGCATGTACATTTGAAGATCCAGACCTGTTTTGTCAACATACACACCCTGAGGAGAACACCAGATTTTTAATTTCATTCTGCATAATGCATCTCTTCCCAACAGGTTAATTGGTGTTTGGTCAGAGACAAGGATTGGTATTCTTATCTCATCATCATCATTTGCCAGTCGTACAGGAGCTGTCATTTGTAGTAACTGTCTTGTTCCCGAGAACCCTACTGTTGAAATGAATTTATTAGACATGGGGAGGTGCTTTGCATAATTTGGACTTACACACGTGTAAGCTGCTGCTGTATCGACCAGCATCGGTGTTTCTTTTTCTTCAATTAGAATTTTTAACATTGGTTCATTTTCAGCACCGTCACTTACGATCGGGCACTGGTTCTCCCCTGTAAGGTTCTCTGGGCACCCCTAGTAACCAAAATTTGGTGGGTTTACAGGGCGTCTTGTTGGACCTGGGGTCCGTTCTTCGTACGTTGCTTAAAACATCCAAGATCAAATGAGACATCCAAGATGATTTCATCCGGCTAATCATGATCCGGCTAATTGGGTTCTTCGAACACACCTGTTGTTTAGGATTAGTATCGCAGGATTGATATATCTGAGACAACTGCGCGTTCATGCATTTGTTTAAAAGGGGAAATGTATCGATAGTAGAAACATTGATCAGCAACGCTGCTATTGGCTGTTCAGCATGGCCAAAGAACGCCCACAGTTTTTCTCCCAAGCAGAACAAGAGCTTTTAATGGAAGGTTATGACGAATTTGAGTCATTAATTAAAACACCTCAAAATCTGTTAAAGCCAGGAGAGAGGGCTGGCAAAAAGCAGCAGACAAATTAATGCGTAAATACTGTCCAGGGTAGATGTTTCTATCACTTTCTACAGTATGAATTTTTGCATTTTAATAATCTCATATTTACTTTGTTCTTTTATGTCAGAGCCTCCACGGGACCCACTAGAACATGGGGACAAGTAAAAGTGAAGTACAAGAATATTCTACAAAATGGTAGCCTTTAATTATTATACTTTATTTTAAAAAAGCACTTGTTATGTCAAGAGATCCAAATTTCGGTGTCATTCCTTAGACACGGGAAGTAAAGGACATGTGCAAACTGGGAATTTTAACAAAAAAAAAAAATCTTTATCCATAAAAAATTAAAATTTTCCTTTTCCAAGTCATCCACAGTTTACACGGCAAAACTGTATTGCGTGGCTAGATAATCCATCCATAGTTTTTTCTAATACAATATACGGCTGGACAGGAAGCAACCCTTTCAAAGTAAACTAAACTTCACAATAAAATGGCCCGAACAAATCTTCTTACTGAATAGGATAAAAAAAAAAGCAAACCATCATACAAATAACTTAAATATTTTAGATTTATGGCTCCAACACCACTTTTTCCTCTTTAAAAACCACTGTTAAATGATCTGTTTGTCTGTTTATAACAGCCACCAAGAAAATCTCTCTACTGTCGCGCTGCGCTCAAGGATCCTGTCTATTGCGCAATACGCGATTAATTCGAAAAACTCTGCAAATTATTCTTGCACCTTCCGCAACAGGTTGCAGTCGTAAAAATGGACATGGCTACGGCAGACTTCCCTATCTCCTCCGCTTATACAGCCGTGATCTAATCTTGTTTACATGAAATAAGCCTGCTCTCGAGCAGGCTTAAGCTGGCGCACATGTTGCTATGACAGCAAGTGCAGGATGTCTTTCGAAGAACCAAACGATCCAAGATCATGCCAAATCGTCAACAATGAAATCCTGCTAACTGAGTTAGCGACGTACGAAGAACTGACCCCTGGACGGAACCGGCCGCCTGATTGCCTACGGTAGGTGTTGTTGCCTCTTGGGCAATGCTCAGCACGATGTCCAAGTTCATTGCATGCCCAGCATGCGCCCATTATTCCAGGTGTGCCAGGCCTGCCTCTGTTAGTCCAGGCGGGACCTCTTTGCTGCCGTCCACGAGGCCCATATGGCTGTGTATTGAATGCTTGAGGATAAACATTAACCACTGGTTGTTGTGGCTGGGTAAGTTGAGGAGCCGGAAAACTCCTTTGTATTTGATTTGTCACATCATGTATAGGATCTGAAAAACCTTGAGGTGGGGGTACATTATCAGTCACTTTAATCATTGTAGCTTGGGTTTTAGCTTTGTTTTTTTCTGATAGTTCTCCAAGCTGCATTTGTGCCAGTTTTCTTTGTACATTTTTATCATGTTCTGCACTCTTACTTTCTTCTCTTCTGTACTTCTCCACTGCATGTATCACATGATCACGGAACTCTCTGTGAGGCATTGATTTCAGAGCCACCACATCCTCGAGCCTGCTTCTCACAGGATCAGGCATTGCTTCAATGATGGAGTTCCGGAACAGAGTTGTCAGCACAGGGCTCTTATCAACTTCCTCTTCTGTTTCCTGTTTCCATCTTTTTAGCTGCTTTGCAATATAAGACGCTGGATTTTCTGCATTATCGATTGGATCTCCTCTTAATGCTTTTGGGTCAATCTTAGTGGGATATTCTTTTCGCAGTGCTTCCCACAGTGCTGTGCGAAATAAATTGAAGCCGATTCCATCAGCTCTCTGTTGGAGCATCCACGCGAAACGTTCTTTTAGGACGTTTTCCATAGCAGGTGTTCCCAGGCACTGTGCAAAAACAGCTTTTAAATCACCAAGAGCTAGCATTTTTCCAACAGTTTCCTCCTCAAACACCTTTATCCACTTGCTGGCACCCTCATTTATGTCTGGCAATCTGCCAACCAGGCCGATCAGGTCTTGAGACCCCCAAGGTGCGTATTGAGCAATGTTCCCTTTTAAAAGTATGGGTAACTGTTTGTTATCTGTGTATCTGTCAGGTGCATGTATGTGAGGTCTGTACCTTAAATCATAATCACTGGTCCTGCCAGTAGCTGTTTGTGTTCCTCCTGTAGGGCCCTTCACTGCCTCTTGTTCTAAAAGCTTACTGGCATTTTCTAGTACAATATTTTGTCTTATGGCTTCCTCATCAATTTCCTTTTCTAATGCCTCAATTATGGTGCGATCAATTTCTCTTTGCAAACTTAACCCTTCATGATCTAGGTTTACCCAAAATGAATCACCCTTTGGTTTCATTACGTAGTCTGCATAACAATCAACTCCACCCATAGGCTTCAGGGTCAACGACCTTCTCTGATCCCCAGATGTTTGTTTTTTCGCAGTGCTACAATGACTAGGTGCACGATCCTGCACGTTTACAAGGGAATCTGAGTTCATTGGGCCTGCAGTGTTCTGATGCATTGCAACCGAAGCACCAGGAGAACTTGATTTATGCAAAGACGAATATATGTTTACTAGGGCGTGATCATTTTGCTGTGTTGCAGGTACATTTTGGTTAGGCGACCCTCCTGCGTTTGTAAAACTGATATGTGAGGCCTTTGTCATGATTTCTTTATGTTCTGTTGAATCAATTTGGCTTCCATCCTCTGCAGCTGCATCTATGATCAGACTATTCTTGTCCTTGTATAGGAAATCTCCATTTATGTTAACTGTACCACTTAAAGATGGGTAAAGTCCTGCAGCTTTTGAATATTCTGATTTACCATTTGCAGACTGCTGTCTCATTTCCATAAGCTTCTGTTTTAATGCACTTCTATAGGCCTGACCTTCTTCCTTGAAAAGGTTTAGAATTTTTAACTCAAGCTCACGTTTTTCTGTTCTCTTTTTAGAATTATTATTAGCCTTGTAATCCATGATTCTCACTTCCATTTGTTCGCAAAGAGATGTATCAAAGCAACCTTGCTCCGGCCAGGGGGAGGTTAATTTCTGAGTCCTTCTGTGCCATTTCTTAGAAATTTTGGGAATTTGTGAAGCAAATTCGGGGTATTTCAACCCAATAATAACAATAGGAATGTTTGCCATTTTGCTCTGTATTAGTTAAACCAAATTTAAGAAAACCAAAAATTTAAAATGTACTACAGGGTTACTTGTCTTGCAGAATCAATAAATCCCTGCAAACTGATAAACTGTTACCACTCAGAGATTTGTTTGCTTTCCTCCGGGCGGGGCTGCGCTCCGCTCTAAAGGGACTGTACTTTGCTCTCTCTTAGCTGAAGCAAAGGGAGGGAGGGGGAGAGGGGGTGGACTGTGTGTGTATTGGCACGAGTCACGTGGACTCTGGTCGTCAATCGATAACCAGGGTGCTCACTGACAGGCAAAATTAAAAATAAAAAAAAACAACAGCAGACAAGCTTGCAGGTTCTATAGCTGAAAAGTTTTTCCAACAACACACCTTTTATTTATTAAAATAACAGCACACCGTCAGGAACAGGCAGACGCCACTGCCACCAGCGAAACCACTGCACAACTATTGGTAAACCTTCAAACCCAGTTTACGTAATCGCAGCCACATCTTTCCAACACCGCAGCTCAACACGCACACACACCTCGGTTCAGCAGATTTCTTTACAAAAAATAAAAGGTTTCCATGCACTTTTGCTTTCTCAAATTAGACACACTTTACCTTTACTTCTGATCACAGGACTTTGACGAGGAAAAAACAAAGCGACAGCAAACAAAGCAGTTTCATACATGCATTTTTAGTCAAACAACAGAGCTCTAATCACTTAAACTCACACATAGACGTCTGACACACAACACATCCAAAACACTCTTTCACTCACTCATTTCTCACTCTCCCGGGAACTTAGTATTTTCTCTAATAATGGTCCAGATGCCCAATATTCCTGGATTTTTACTGTGCGCACATATAATTTAAACCATATTTATTGGACCCATAGCAAAAAAGTAAATATTTATATTTCACGTGCTCCAGAACAGGCCTTCTATTTCAAATTTGATTTCACCTCGTTACCTAAACCAGAGTACTCAAACAACCCAGACTGCAGTTAACTCTAAGACACACTGATGATCCAAGAGAAACCTCATTTCTCTTTTACAAGCACTTACAACAACAGGCCTATTATTTAAAATTTACCGGGAGGTTTTTCTCACCTCAAAGCCTAAACCAGAGATCTCAGCTTTACAAAACAACTGCAGTTCACTAAGGCCACATCTCATTTGACTCAGCGCTTCACGCTTCACTTACTCAAAGAGGCTCTACCTCTTAATACTCCGACCAGCCGTATGTTTCTGAAATCAACCTTTCACAATGATTTCTTTATTCTAAAAAGATATATATATATTAGGAAACTTCAGCTTAAACATGTCACGTCATGGTCCGATCCATATTCTATTCGTCATCATACTAGCGTTTTCTAACGAGACGTACGATTAAAGCGGCTGGGAGTCACAAGTCACTTCTTTTAAGTTGTCTTCTTGTAGTCAATTGTGTAGGAATTCTAAGAATTTTTAAGACAACTCTTTCCTCACGTGGGAAATAATGACAGAAGGCAAAACAGAGAGACGACCTCTCCCAATTGTCAAACAATCAATAAACACACTCTTCCCAAATCAAACTTCACAGACGGCAATTTTTGTCATTATCAAGCAGAGAAAGAAAGAGAGCAGTATAAAAAAAACATTTACACTTACCCCCTGTCTTTCTCCGTATCTGTGTGTCCCGGCGCAAAGTGGCCAGCTTGCACCGAAAGCCCTGCCGTCTGGGGAAGAGGACCTCCCTCTTTATGCAAAATCACGTCGAAAGGTCACCAATTATGTGGAGGATTTCTAACTGTTAAACTATATAAAAGAATGATGACACGGGAAAACGAGGTCTTTCTGCTTGCCAACTGGGAACCCATTTATTTCAGGCTTTACCTCCTCAGCACGTACGAACGGGTGTGAGCTAGGGTTCTGACAACATAGTGTACATGGATTTTATATGACACAGATGGGCGTGTGTTACAAATAAGATTCTACGTGCATCCATTGGTCCGCGCCGTGACCCAGCAGTGTCCACGTGCTTCCAGCCTCCTTTGGCGGACATTGGTCTTATTTCTGGGAACAGTTCCACAAACGTTGAAAAACAGACAACCTTATCTTGTCAGTTGACCTCTGTTTGGGTCACACAGGATGTCATGCCCTGGTCATACTCTGGACTTCTGCTCTCTTCGCCTCGCTGGCAGGACACACAGACTTCAGATGTTTTCCAAACCCTACATGTCCCATGCTCCTGAATGCACCATAGCTTTCCGACGCTCACGAATGCAACACTGTGAACGCTGAGCTGTGTAGACGCGCGTTTGATTTTCCGCTTAAGACAAAGTTTTGCAGTTTCACAACACACGTCGGCTCTCACGGTTTATTGTTGTGTGTGAATAACAAGAGGTGGCTGTCAACAAGCTTGAAGGCTGTCATTTTTGATGCGCTGCTTGAGTTGAAATAAAACCGTGAAACGTCCGCTCGCTTGCTGTTCTTTCAGAAGGCTCCACCAGCACAGGATGGATCATCAGAGTGATAGAGACAAGGAGCCGTAGCGGGAAACGGCGATACAGGGCGCGAAGCAATAAAACTATCATTACATATTTCGCAAAGGTTTTTCTTTATATTTTTAAAAAAATGTAACTAAATTTGTAATTCTTAATATTTTCGGAAGTAACTGTAACTGAATTACATATTTTCTCATTGTAACTGTAACGAATTACAGTTACTCTTTTTTGTAATTAAATTACATAACGTCGTTACATGTAATCCGTTACTCCCCAACACTGCATATATATATATATATATATATATATATATATATATATATATATATATATATATATATATATATATATATATATATATATACATATATACAGGTAAAAGCCAGTAAATTAGAATATTTTGAAAAACTTGATTTATTTCAGTAATTGCATTCAAAAGGTGTAACTTGTA
The DNA here is from genome assembly GCA_037039145.1 of Fundulus diaphanus. Classification (NCBI taxonomy): domain Eukaryota; kingdom Metazoa; phylum Chordata; class Actinopteri; order Cyprinodontiformes; family Fundulidae; genus Fundulus; species Fundulus diaphanus. The sequence goes on from CM073143.1 coordinate 43,066,251, forward strand.
CATTATATTTATTCATTGCACACAGACTGATGCATTCAAATGTTTATTTCATTTAATTTTGATGATTTGAAGTGGCAACAAATGAAAATCCAAAATTCCGTGTGTCACAAAATTAGAATATTACTTAAGGCTAATACAAAAAAGGGATTTTTTAGAAATGTTGGCCAACTGAAAAGTATGAAAATGAAAAATATGAGCATGTACAATACTCAATACTTGGCTGGAGCTCCTTTTGCCTCAATTACTGCATTAATGCGGCGTGGCATGGAGTCGATGAGTTTCTGGCACTGCTCAGGTGTTATGAGAGCCCAGGTTGCTCTAATAGTGGCCTTCAACTCTTCTGCGTTGTTGGGTCTGGCATTCTGCATCTTCCTTTTCACAATACCCCACAGATTTTCTATGGGGCTAAGGTCAGGGGAGTTGGCTGGCCAATTTAGAACAGAAATACCATGGTCCGTAAACCAGGCACGGGTAGATTTTGCGCTGTGTGCAGGCGCCAAGTCCTGTTGGAACCTGAAATCTCCATCTCCATAGAGCAGGTCAGCAGCAGGAAGCATGAAGTGCTCTAAAACTTGGTAGACGGCTGCGTTGACCCTGGATCTCAGGAAACAGAGTGGACTGACACCAGCAGATGACATGGCACCCCAAACCATCACTGATGGTGGAAACTTTACACTAGACTCCAGGCAACGTGGATCCTGTGCCTCTCCTGTCTTCCTCCAGACTCTGGGACCTCGATTTCCAAAGGAAAGGCAAAATTTGCTTTCGTCAGAAAACATGACTTTGGACCACTCAGCAGCAGTCTGCTCTTTTTTTCCTTAGCCCAGGTGAGACGCTTTTCGCGCTGTTTCTTGGTCAACAGTGGCTTGACACGAGGTATGCGGCAGTTGAAACTCATGTCTTTCAAGCGTCTCTTGGTGGTGGATCTTGAAGCACTGACTCCAGCAGCTGTCCACTCCTTGTGAATCTCCCCCACATTTTTGAATGTTTTTTTTTCACAATCTTGACTAGGGCGCGGTGATCCCTATCGCTTCTACACTTTTTCTGACCACAGTTTTTCCTTCCCTTTGCCTCTCTATTAATGTGTTTGGACACAGAGCTCTGAGAACAGCCAGCCTCTTCAGCAATAACCTTTTGTGTCTTTCCCTCCTTGTGCAATGTGTCGATGGTCGCCTTTTGGACAGCTGTCAAATCTGAAGTCTTCCCCATGTTTATGTAGGCTTCAGAACTGGACTGAGATACCATTTAAAGCCCTTTGCAGGTGTTTTGAGTTAATCAGCTGATTAGTTTGTGGCACCAGGTGTCTAATTTTGTGACACACGGAATTTTGGATTTTCATTTGTTGCCACTTCAAATCATCAAAATTAAATGAAATAAACATTTGAATGCATCAGTCTGTGTGCAATGAATAAATATAATGTACAAGTTACACCTTTTGAATGCAATTACTGAAATAAATCAAGTTTTTCAAAATATTCTAATTTACTGGCTTTTACCTGTATATATATCCTTCCTATGGTGTTAGGGTCCCGACGGACCCGTTTTGAGTTTTAACATGCATAAAAGCACTTCATACATTTGTTTTTTGAGTTGAAACTTTTTGACTTTGTCAGGGACTTCCATTTAAACAAAGTAAAATTTTTTTTTTTTACTAAATTATAAAGTGCTCTGGTGAAAAAAAATGGCTTTTGTGGTGTTCGGGTCATTTGTGACCCGGTTAAAATTTTCTATTATAAAACAATAAAAAATGCCCAAAATTAAATCATGAACACACAGTCAACCAACAGCCTCTTCCTCCAACCACTTGAGCTTCATTTAGGGGCTTTTCTCTTTGCCTTTTTGCAAGAACAAACAAAGGGAGACATGTCTAGGCTTGTCAAGCCATTTGAGTGTAGAGGTGGTGACTTGCAGAGTACACATCTCCAATTCACAGGATGCAACAATGAGGAGAAGATATGCTGTTAAAACAAAGGCCCAGGGGGCAACAAAAAATATTAATACCAATCTTTTCATGGATAAGGGAGCCCAACCAGCTAAACAAGAGTTAAGAAAACATTGGATGATAAAAGATTGTTTTTAGGGTATTTTATGGCTGATTTAATACACGGGTCCAAAATGACCCGCTAACACTACAGATGGCAGCAGAAAGCTAACACCAGAGGAAGGATATATATATATATATATATTTAGATATATATATATATATATATATATATATATATATATATATATATATATATACATGCTGTTTATTCACTAATGTCTAACAAAGCTCTGATGCCTTCACGGAGCAGATGCGGTTTTGGAGAGACTAAGTCACAAAGACTTGGACGTGTAGACCTGTATCTCTCTGCCTAATTTTAGAAAAATCACATTCTAATCAAAAATATAAACGATATCTGTTCATCTTACTTGTGAAAAGTTATTCCTCGAGCCCTGACGTAAATAGTCCCTCGATTTAAACAAAAATGAGCCGCACAGTGCTGAGCCATCATTAGTGTGTTCAGCTTGAATCAGCAGGTTAGGGTAGCAAGTCGACCGCCACATGATGGCGGCCGTAATTCTTGCGCAGCGACAGTCAATGCGGGGTCTACTCTTATATTATGTCTATGATTACCACTTCTTCTGCTCTGAGACCTCAGCAGGGTAAAAACAAAACAAAGCGCCAATTTCCACCTAGTGGTCGGAGGCATTAACGCACCATACTTCACTGGAGCCTTCACACTCCAGCCTGGGAGGTGAATTTTTAATGTCATAATTTTAACATTACGCTAGGTTAGTGTTCACATTTATTTTCATTTTGGTTTAGTAAAGTATTATTGAATTAAACAGAAATAGCAGCTGTAGATATTCTCAGGTGTCTATATTTTCTACCCTGGGTCTGTTTGGGTTTTCTGCTCCACAGCATGTTTGTGAAAACAAATGTCTCAACATTCAAGGAGAGGCTTTGGTCCTTATTGCCGCCATTAACTCCTTTTACTTTATCAATTTGCAGTTAATTGTTAATAAAATGATACTAGTATCAATATATTGCATAACTACACAGTCATGAAATTCAGTTAACAGCTAAAAAAATGGTTTTAATACCAGAGATTTAATTTGAGATCAAATTGAAAATAATCTATTCTAAATCCTGAGAATTAGAATCAAATTGATTCTTGAAATTTGAATCAACCTTCCCTACTGACTTCCAAAGAGCCCATAATGTTTTGGATGGATCTCAATCAGGCTTTGCACATCTTTCATTAAGCAGGCCTGCTTCATGATCGTCATGATATCAACACCATGCTTTGATTAAGCAGTAAACAACTTATAACTCATTCATAAGTGTTTATGAATTAGGAGTGAGCAAGAAAAACTGTTTCTTGCCAAATAGTGAGCCTAATTAGTTCAACTATGTAATTATTCCAGAATTGCTTATATTAAACATTTCAGGCTAAGATACTGCCTTGTAAGCAAAACCCGTCAGTTTTGTCTTTTTTATGTCATGCAAAATCTTATTTGTGTGCAACTTTCTCTGCCAGGGAGTAACAAGAGGAGGGTGGAAACCCAGATAATGATGATGATGATCTAATGATTGGCTCAGGAACCAGGAAGTAAGTACAAGTAACAGTCTGAACCAAAGTATTTCTGGATCATACCTCTAGGTTTGAAAAGAGAAAAAATTTACTAAGACGTTGATGGAGAGGACCGATCGTTTATAGGGAATGTTACTTCCATCCCGGATGACAAATGAGAATTATTTATTTATTTAACTGTAAATGTCTTACTAATAGTTATATACGTTGCGTTTTGCATTAGACAGTGTATCTCCCTTGAAAAAGAAGGCGATTATTCACAGGAAGCTGGCTCCCTGGTTTAATTTAGAGCTGCGTTTTTTTTTGGAGAAAAAAAATGTTAGGAAATTGAAGAGAAAATGGAGCTCTACATACCATGACGAATCCTACCTGATCTAGAAAAACAGTCTACCGTTGTATAAAAAGACCCTTCACTGAGTTAGAGCAGCATATTTTTAATCATTAATTGAGGAGATTAAAAATAATCCTAGATTTGTCTTCATTAAAGTTGCCAAACTTACAGAGTCATAGCTCTGTTGATCCATCCATTCCCTTAGCTCTTAGCAGTAATCACTTTATGGGATTCTTCATAAATAAAATTGATTCCATTAAAAATAAAATAATTGGCATCCTCCCAAACATGATTACCTTTAGAACCTGCGCAGTGTCTGAACTGTTCAGAATTTTAGCTTCATCTAAACCTTCTACCTGTACAGTGCAGACCAAAAGTTTGGACACACCTTCCCATTCAAAGAGTTCTCTTTATTTTCATGACTATGGAAATTGAAGATTCACATTAAAGGCATCAAAACTACGAATTAACACATGTAGAAATAGATACTTAACAAAAAAGTGTGAAAAAACAGAAAATATGTCTTATATTCTAGGTTCTTCAAAGTAGCCACCTTTTGCTTTGATTACTGCTTCGCACACTCTTGGCATTCTCCTGATGAGCTTCAAGAGGTAGTCACCTTAAATGGTCTTCCAACAGTCTTGAAGGAGTTCCCAGAGATGCTTAGCACTTGTTGGCCCTTCTGCCTTCACTCTGTGGTCCAGCTCACCCCAAACCATCTCCATTGGGTTCAGTTCTGGTGATTGTGGAGACCAGGTCATCTGGCGCAGCACCCTATCACTCTCCTTCTTGGTGAAATACCCCTTACACAGCCTGGAGGTGTGTTTGGGGTCATGTTGTTGAAAAATAAATGATGGTCTAACTAAACGCAAACCGGATGGAATAGCATGCCGCTGCAAGATGCTGTGGTAGCCATGCTGGTTCAGTATGCCTTCAATTTTGAGTAAATCCCCAACAGTATCACCAGCAAAGCACCCCCACACCATCACACCTCCTCCTTCATGCTTCACGGTGGGAACCAGGCATGTCGAGTCCATCCGTTCACCTTTTCTGCATCGCACAAAGACACGATGGTTGGAACCAAAGATCTCAAATTTGGATTCATCAGACCAAAGCACAGATTTCCACTGGTCTAATGTCCATTCCTTGTGTTCTTTAGCCCAAGCAAGTCTCTTATACTTGTTGCCTGTCCTTAGCAGTGGTTTCCTGGCAGCTATTTTACCATGAAGGCCTGATTCACACAGTCTCCTCTTAACAGTTGTTCTAGAGATGTGTGTGCTGCTAGAACTCTGTGTGGCATTGACCAGGGGCTCGTTCTTCGTACGCCACTAACTCAGTTAGCTGGATTTGATTATTGACGATTTGGCATGATCTTGGATCGTTTGGTTCTTCGAAACTCATCCTGAACTTGCTGTCATAGCAACATGTGCGCAATCTTAAACCTGCTCGAGAGGAGGCTTATTTCATGTAAACAGAATTAGATTGCAATTTTATAAGCGGAGGAGATGGAGAAGTCTGTCGTAGCCATGTCCATTTTTACGACTGCAACCTGATGCAGAAGGTGCAAGAATAATTTTTGAGCTTTCGAATTAATCGCGTATTGCGCAATAGACAGGATCCTTTAGCGCAGCGTGATGGTGTAATTGTGGAGAGATTTTTCTTGGTGGATGTTATTAACAGACAAACACATCATTTAACAGTGGCTTTTAAAGAGGAAAAAGTGGTGTTAGAGCCATAAATAGAAAATATTGAAGTTATTTGTATGATGGTTTGCTCTTTATTTTTCTTATTCAGTAAGAAGATTTGTTCAGGCCATTTTATTATGAAGTTTAGTTTTACTTTGAAAGGTTTATCTCAGATAACTCAATCCAGCCATACTAATCATAAACAGGTGTGTTCAAAGAACCCAATTAGCCGGATCATGATTAGCCGAATAATCTTGGATGTGTCATTTGATCTTGGATGTTTTAAGCAACGTACGAAGAACGGGCCTCTGGTCTCTAATCTGAGCTGCTGTTAACCTGCGATTTCTGAGGCTGGTGACTCGGATGAACTTATCCTCCACAGCAGAGGTGACTCTTGGTCTTCCTTTCCTGGGTTTTTTTTTTGTAGCGCTTGATGGTTTTTGCAACTGCCTTTGGGGACATTTTCAAAGTTTTCACAAATTTTTGGACTGACTGACCTTCATTTCTTAAAGTAATGATGGCCACTCGTTTTTCTTTACTTAGCTGCTTTTTTCTTGCCATAACACAAATTCTAACAGTCTATTCAGTAGGACTGTCAGCTGTGTGTCCACCTGACTTCTGCACAACACAACTGATGGTCCCAACCCCATTTATAAAGCAAGAAATCCCACTTATTAAACCTGACAGGGGACACCTGTGAAGTGAAGACCATTTCAGGTGACTACCTCTTGAAGCTCATCAAGAGAATGCCAAGAGTGTGCGAAGCAGTAATTGTGGAGGATTTCTAACTATTAAACTATATAAAAGAATGATGACACGGGAAACGAGGTCTTTCTGCTTGCCAACTGGGAACCCATTTATTTCAGGCTTTACCTCTCAGCACGTACGAACGGGTGTGAGCTAGGGTTCTGACACAACATAGTGTACATGGATTTTATATGACACAGATGGGTGTGTGTTACAAATAAGATTCGACGTGCATCCATTGGTCCGCGCCGTGACCCACCAGTGTCCACGTGCTACCAGCCTCCTTTGGCGGACATTGGTCTTATTTCTGGGAACAGTTCCACAAACGTTGAAAAACAGACAACCTTATCTTGTCAGTTGACCTCTGTTTAGGTCACACAGGATGTCATGTCCTGGTCATATTCTGGACTTCTGCTCCCTTCGCCTCGCCGGCAGGACACACAGACTTCAGATGTTTTCCAAACCTTACACATCCTCCCTTGTTACGTTACTTACGTAACACTCCTAAGGAACCCTCTATATACTAAAGTACATAGACTAAACATCGTATAAAGAGAAAATCTGACTCCACACTAATCAAGCTTAGCTGTAATGATAACACACATCTAGAAATGCAATTGCTTACACAACCAATGGATAATATACTAATGTAATCAAGGTGTCCACATAAGTGTCGATCAACTATGACTTGTAATAAGTGCAGATTACAATCAATAACACATTTCAATAATAGAGAGAGAGAGAGAGAGAGATGCAAAATAGTCATTGCTTTCACATTGGCATCAATCCAGCTGATATGGAAGCGAAAAACCCCGTTGTTGGCACTTATTCATGTACTGTTCTCAGGGGAAAAAACTCTCCCATGGATCTCGGTTCCCCATCGAGCATCCGCCAGCCAGGTCGACCGGCATCAGTTGGAAATCAGCCATGCTACTCACAATGAAATCCACCACTTGTCATTCAAAAGAGTACATAAACATCATATAACATAACATAATAGAATGTAACATATACAACCAACAATCAAACAACATATGAAATACATGGATTATATGTATATATATGCAAATTATCTTGCTAATAATACTGATACGGAGGGTTAAACAGAAACGAATGTTAAAATATAATGTTATGATAGATTAAACTAACCGGCCGCCTGTGCTACCTTATCTACTAATGCTTTATTGTATTATATTTTATTCATTTAATCTTAGATTGAGTAACTTAAACAAGGTTAATAGGATTAGTCAGTCTTCAGTTTGTGTGCTTGGTTTGAATGAGTCCATGGACACGTAGCAAAACAAGAGAGTCCGTCTCGATCACGGGTACTCCTTTCCATTTGGAATGAGTCTGTAGCATACGTGTGAGTCCATAGACGTGTCCAGGCGGCCGGGATGTCAGCCCTTTCGATGGCTGCTGCCTGATGTCATCCATCTATACATCGTTCCCACAATCCACCTTTTCAAAATAGGCACAACACACAAACAAAAAGATTACAATCAGCGTTATCACCAAAATTAGTCCTGTTTTAGCGGCTAAAGCGCCCCATTCCCCTAAAATTTCTTCCAGACTTTTCCACGACCAGTTGTTTCTACCAGCATTCTCTTTTACTTCTTCTTTAACTTTCATAAGTTTTACCATTACTGCCCTAAACGAACCTTTAGGAGCTGTGTTCATGGGAATGTATGTACAGCACTGATTACCGAACATGTGACAAACACCTCCCTTAATTGCTAAAAGCCAATCTAAGGCTTGTCTGTTTTGTATTGCCATTCTACTTGTTTCATGTAATTGGTCTCCCAGTGCCATAAATCCTTCTACCGTGAAATTTATCATCCTTTGCTGATTATAGTAAATGTAATTTATCCATTCAACATTTTTATTAATAGTAATTTGAGGTAAAATAGACTCAAAACCTGCTTTAATTTCATGCTGTGCTTTAAATTCATCTGGAATTCCTCTTGGTTGACCAATAAGATCTAAATAAACTCCTTCATTTAGTCCGTAATCGTCTAGACTCCGACGAGACCTATTTTTACCTATTTCAATCTGAGCTAATTCTTTTACCCCTTCATACACTAAAGTTAGCGGTACCTTCATTCGTACTAATGCACAGAGCCCTACCCACTTAAGTGGTAAGGTGTTCATTAGCATGTCGTCACCACACATCCAGTAACTGTCTACCACTGGATACGTTTGATCTCCTAAAAAGAAAAGTTTGGGAATCGTCATAGTTATATTTTTACAGTCCTCTTCTATAAAATCTGGGTTTTCAAACCAAACGGGCTTTGTAGCAAACACTGGTGTTACATTTGCATGCTTAAACCAAGATAACACCCAAGTTACATTACATTTTACAGTGGTGTTTCCTACATTAATTCCTTCATTGTCCTCAAAACCTCCACTGACGAAACATTCGTAGTCTGCGTCATAATCTATTTCATAATCAGTAGGTGGAACATTATCTGTAGTACTAATGTTAAATTCTGCACACAATGATTCTAATTTATACCCTTTCCACTTTTCTAAGTATTGATGAGAATTTCTTGAACCATATAAGAGTCTGCAACCCAAACCACACATAGGTAATTTGTGTGGCAAAAAAAATGACGTGTATTTTTCTGGAATAACCATAGTAACTGCTCCCGGAGCAGCAGTACAGATTAAGCAATCATTTTTGGTTAACTCTCTTGCTGTATACCATGACCAGCTATACCATGTATTACGTATGGCTCTTTGCCATAAGGATCACCCCTTGGTCTGATTCCATGCCATTTAATATCCTGTAATTTATTTATTGCTTTTGGCATAGCTACTTTTGGATTTTGTTTTTCATAAAATTTATCTAAACCTTCAGAGAAGTCTTCACATCCTTCCTTTTCAGAGCATCCATACTGTTTTGGATCTAGTTCTGCAAATTCTAATATTAGGTTGTTGTCCTGATCTGATGTTACCTCAACCGAAGGAGGTGCCGTTGTAATTAATCTTATTAGTGAGGGTTTAGTAGTATTTAAAACTTCCTTTGTGGTTTTAATTGTATTTGAAACTATTGTCTGTAGATTTGTTTTAGTTATAACAGTTGTTGGAGGTTCAGTTATGTTCTCAGGTCGAATCACCGTAGGTTCTGCGTTGACCAAGTCTCTAGCAACCTCTGTAGGTTGCACTTCCATTTTACTTGTATTTACCTTTGTAATATCACTATTATTTGTTGAAATTTGTATTGTGCTATTTAAAATTTTAGAAGCTGATGTGACCGTTACTGTCTTTTCCTTTAAAGTTGTCGATTTATTTAGTCCTAATTTGGTGACTGAAGTAGGTAAAGTCACATTTCCACTAGGGACAGTCATTTTCTTCACTTCTACTGTAGTTCTAGTAGCCATAGTTGTTGGGGCAAAACAATTTTCAACTTCTGGTAAAGCCTCTTTTTTCGGTAAGTTAAATAATATAGTTGAATCTACTTTTCCACTCGAGGTGACGTCTTCGAATTTCATCTCGTATGTTTTGCCAATCCGGAAAGCTATTACATTTGCTTCAATAATCCATCCACAATCTGCATTCAAAACAGTCATATTACAATTAATGTTTTCTTGATTTTGACTTGATAATTGATGACTTACATTAGTATGCGAATTACACATCCTTCGTCTGTCACCTTTTTGCAGTAATCTAGAAATAATCACGTTTCTTTCAACCAAGTCATATTCATCACTGTCTGGCTCCACATGTATCTTAATTCGGTCATTAAACATTTGGACTGTAGCGTTTAACTCCTTATTTCCTATTCGTTCTAAATCACCACTTCCTGATACTACACTGTGGTTTTGTAGATTCTTCATTGTTAAGTTATATTTGTAATTGTCCTCGGGATCCCTGTGGGATTCTATTTTTATTTCTACCTCAAAACCATCATCCTTTATGTACAGAATAAGTGAGCACTGATTTATCCCATATTCTGTATATACCTTTTTGACACTTTTTCCACACAATTTTTGATCATTGTAATAAATGTTCACCTCAAACTCCATATCTAATTTTGTACGAAATCCTGTATCGGTTACCGTTGCTTTCCATTTGAATTCAGCATGGGTCTCTCTTTTCTTACGCAACCTTTTTGTTTTTTCTCTTAAGTGTTCTTTAAGACCTAGATGAGTCATTAACTTCAGTTCAGCTGGCAAAAACACTGGTGTGTACTTGTTCAAAAACATTAACGTTGTGTTGTACTTATCTTTTCCTGCAAAGGTGGATTTCCCTTTATAGACCGAAGTCCCGCATTTCATGGTTGCATGTCGATCGTCTCGACCCTCATTACTCGTTGCTCGTTCCACTCGTGGTTGAACTGATGTTGGCTGATGCTGTGGTGCCGGCTGCAGGCTGTGAGAGTTCATCTCCGGCCTCGCTGTTGTTAGGCTCACCACTTCTGCCAACATCCACAGGTGAAATGTCATTAATACCAGTTTCATTGCTGCAAACTTTCTGTTCACAGTCTTTTCCATTGTCTGGCTTCACAATGTCTGTCTTCACAGTGTCTCTGGCGTGTACTTTAGTACAATGAGTTAAATGATACCACGTATCACTCCCCTTTACTTGGACGGCGGTTGCGGTCGCTCGTTTGACCTCAAATGGTCCGTCCCATCTCGAGCTGTTCCATTTACGTCTGAACACCTTCACGTACACCAGGTCTCCTGGTTCGACTGGTCTCTTCACCGCCGACTCTGGACAGGAACTTCTGGCTTTTTCCTGCAGATAGATAGCTCTATGGATAGCAGTTAGTTGATCCATATATGCTTTCAACTCTGTCTGTAGCTGTTCAAGTGCCGGGCCTTTGAATGAAAGCCTCCATTCGGGCACTGGCATCATTCTGCCTGTTAGCATTTCATGCGGGGTTAAATGTGTGCTGCGGTGCATCTGCATGCGATAGCTCATTAGCACAAGCGGCAAAGCATCAGCCCAGTTTAGGTTAGTAGAAGCACAGATTTTATTCAGCTTAGCTTTCAAAGTCCCATTGATTCTTTCTACAATACCCTGACTCTGTGGGTGGTAGACTGCTCCAAAGCGTTGTTTAATTCCTAGCTTTGACAAAACACCTTTTAACACCTTTTGGATAAACGCTGAACCATTATCTGAACTGATTTCTGATGGGATGCCAAATCTCGGAATCACCTCTCTTGTCAGAAACTTAATCACTGTCTCAGCTCCCAATGTCTTTGATGGGACTGCTTCAACCCATCGGCTGAACCGATCGATCACCACCAGCATGTATCTTTTCCCTTGCACTGGCTTTATCATGTCAACATAATCTATCACAAGATGTTTAAAGGGTCCCTCAGGGACCGGAATATGTCCAATCGGTGATTTTATGCCTTTTCGTACATTGTTTTCTGCACATATTTCACATTGGCTCAAGATTTCATCCACCATTGCTTGCATGTAAGGCGACCAATATCCTCCCTCTACCACAGTGATCCAAACCATGTGCTTCTGAGACCAACATTGTCAACAATGCTACTGGTGCAACTAAATGTCCACTTTGTGATCTCCACAAACCACTTTCACTCATTGTCGCACCTCTCTGCGCCCAGAGAGCGTGTTCACTCGCACCTGCTTCCTGCTGCATCAAAATGATGTCTTCAGGTGTCACAATTGGTTTCAAGGAGACCACTAGTGCCAAGATAGCCATCTGGCACTTAGATGCTAGTTTTGCTGCCTCATCTGCGGCGTTGTTCCCTTTAATGACTAAATCATTACCTTTACGATGGGCGTTGCATTTGATCACTGCCAGTCTTGATGGCAGCATCATCGATGCAATCAGCTCTCTTAGCTGTTCTTGATGTAATACTGGACTGCCGTCTGCTCGTTTGAAACCTCTTTGTTTCCAAACAGTAGCAAACAGATAGCACACCCCATGGGCATAAGCCGAGTCTGTGAATATGTTTGCTACTTTTCCTTTTGCTAGTTTGCATGCTTCTGTCAATGCTTTTAGTTCTGCCTTTTGGGCAGAGCATGGTTGCTCACATTTTTCTGCTTTGACTGTTACAAAATTGTCTCCTACTTGTTTAACCACAGCATAACCTGCGTGGTTTCCAAGATGATCTCTGAAACATGACCCGTCAACAAAATAAGTGACTTCCGCGTTCATTATCGGAGTTGACTCTAAATCGGGTCTTAGTCTTGTGAATTTCATTGTTTCTGCAAGACACTCGTGTGGTTCTCCTTCACAGTCCAGAGGTACCATGTCAGCAGGGTTGTTCGTTGTACACCTTTGTACTGTTACATCTGGATATGTTAAAAGTGGCATGAACTGTAAACATCTTGCCTGAGTCATCACAAACTTTCCTTGATTTATCAGTTCTGTGATTTTGTGATGGGTCTGTATTGTTACCGGATAACCCATTGTTATGGTTGACGCTTTTTCATAAGCGTAGTAGTAGTTTTAGTGTTTCAAAAGCTATTTTAGCTTCTGTTGTCCATTTTAACACTGCTTTTAACGACTGGTTTCCTGTTTCTTTTATTAGTTCTCTAAGTGGTGCTGCTTTTTCCGCAAAGTTTTCAATCCAGTCTGCATTGAAACCTGTCATTCCCAAAAATGTCATCATTTCGCCGACTGTCCTTGGACTTGGAGCTTTGCTGACACCTTCCAGTTGAGAAGGTGAAATGCCAACTGTTCCTTGTGATATTTGTATTCCTAGGTAATCTACCTGTGGTTGACAATACTGTAGTTTTTGTTTGGAGACCTTGTGTCCTCCTTCTGCTAATCTTTGTAGAACTTTGATTGAGTCCTGATGACAATCATTTAGTGTGTTTCCACAGATTAACAAATCATCCACATACTGTAACACAGTTCCAGTTAAATTGAGTCCTTCCAAATCATTTTTTAGCACCTGATTAAATATGTGCGGGCTAAGTTTAAACCCTTGAGGCCATCGGGTATAACTGAGCTTTTTACCTCTGTAGGTAAATGCAAATAGATGTTGTGACTCTTCCGCTAAAGGAATGCTGAAAAATGCAGAGCAGAGATCAATCACGGTGAAAAACCGTGCTTCTGATGGTATTGAATTTGTTAGGATATCAACAAGGTCAAGTGGAACGAGCTGTTTATCCCGGCACATATCTATCAGATACCACCCCGGAGGTGACACAGCTTCCCTGCTGATGTCACAGTTTGGATGTGTACCGCCCTTGTATGGGTGTGTCCCGAGATCCCTTTATAATGTTTGTGTGATGAGCACTCGGGGCCTCCTGCCGATCAGGGGCCCATCAGCGCTGGTGTGACTGTAACTATTTCTCTGTCTTTACGTAGATAAAATATAACTAAAAGCATACTTGTCTGTTTTATGCGTCCTACATTCAAGGTAATAAGTAAGTGGTGGTCGCCTGACTGGGTAAAACGAACTGGGTCCACCGAGGGTGTTTCACCGTAGACGGGACACGGTGAAACAGTAACAAATTGGTGTTTCCGCCCGGACCCAAAGGACGACGTACCACCTTCCGTTTTTTCGGTCAGGACGTCATTCCGGAAGAAAAACACACAGCCCGCGGCCGCACAAAAGGTAAGGAGATTTCATTCATCTCCTAGTGTCTTTTTCTTCCTGGAGGGCCGACTTTTTGTATTTCTAAAGGCAGAGAAAGGTTTGAGGATAATTGTTTGCAAACGTGTCGATAAGAACTTGGGATTTGCGTGCGGTCACAGAGGTGAAAGTCCGGGAAGTCTTGGCCAGGCTTCCGAAAATACTGTGCACCTTGAGAATTTAGGGTTTAAAAGGTCCCCTTGTTAGGCACAGAGGAAAATACGTGTTCCTCTGTGTGTAGCATAAAAGCGGCCATTCTGACAGACACGCCTGTACGCGTGGCTTCTAAAACATCGTGTAGCCTAGAAAATGTGGGTTTAGAGCCCCCTTATTTTCCGCAGGGACAAACATAAAAGTCGTTTTTGCGGTAATATAAAAGCTGCCTTTTTCGAAAAACGAGCGCGTACGACCTGGCAAATACACAATAGTGTGAATGCGGTGGTTTGACGTTTTGTTAAAACCCCGATTACAGACGAATATAGAAAGAGAAAAAAGCCAGTGGACGCACACACAACCAGCAGGACCGGAGGTACGTACTGAGTTAACTAAAGATTGGCCAGAGAGAGTGTGAGTGTGTATGTGTGTGTGTGTGTGTGAGACACGTTACTATCATTGAGCCGTGGAAGTGAAGGGTAAGGGTGCACCTGTTCAAGTGACATATAACCTGCTCATCCTGAGTACACTGGCTCATTGAAATTGCCGTGTAAAAACACTATAATAAGGCATATAGGAACATAATAAGTTTTGGTGTCAGAGATAAAAAATAAGCTCTCATTGGACCGGGGACAGGACGCTGTCCCAGCAGGTTGGCCAAAACGTGTGAGTGCTGGAATGGCTGAGAATCAGTTAGAAAATGAGCTCCAGGGGTGTTCTTTAGGAACACTGCTGGAGGCAGGAAAAAGGAGCACAATGGCAAGCTTCCTACACAAAGATGCTGAAAACCATTTAAAACAATTTGAGGAGTGGTGTGAAAAAATGAGGGAGAGACTGCTTGGATCCGCGGATATTGAGTGTGTGTGTGTGTGTTTGCGTGCAAATGGGTCTTTGTGTGTAAGTGAGGTTACAGATCGATGTATTTTTGTTTTGTTTTGGGGGTTTTGGCACGGGGTGTGTTCAAAGTGCAACCAGTTGGTCGGGGCAGTTGGATTAAAAAGAAAAAGAAAAGCGAAAGTTTTAATAAAATAAAAAGGAAACAGAAACGGAACTAAAAGGGCGTTGCACCGGGGAAGCGTTTACGTGGGGACCGACTAGGACTTCCGTTGTGGATAAAATTGATTGTAACTACTAAATGCGACGTATAACTTTCAAAAATGGGTAATCGTCTAGGTGTCTGCGAGACACAGAGTTGTATCCTTGCGGGACTGAAGCGTAAAACCGCGTGTGGACGAAACATCGGGGGGTCGTAACCAGCGCACGCTCTCCACCTTTTAAACTAAGCGGGAACTTAATGCGTTGAAAACATCTTTCGGCGTTGACGTTTAAAAATTATGAAAAACATAGAACTATTTAAGATGGTGAAAAAGCAGGCCTGCGTGTGTTTGTTTGTCTGAATGTCGTCAGTTTCTATGTATCTGTATGTATGTAACTGTATGTAACTGTACGTATGTATGTGTCGTTTGTAACTAAACGTTCTTCTGTGTGAATTAATTAATTCGGTTAAAATTATTGTTCATGGTTTCAAGATGATCATTTGTTTTGGGAGAACTGCAGCTCCGTAATTCAAATGACATTTTTAAGCATGGACTAGGTTAACAAAAAGGTAAAAGTAAAAGAGAGATTTAAATAACAAAGTTTGTTTTTTTTAACATTAAATATCTGGCCAAATTAAATTGTTACACTGAGATATGCTAACGTGTCTTAAACAGAAAATATCCCAGGGCTGTAGGAAATACTTGGGACTGGGGATAAAGTTTTTTAGTTTGGAGCTTAATTATGCATTACAGCAAACAGAGGCGTTGGGGTGTATTCAGTTATGCTATTAGATTGCGTTTGGCTTGTGTTTGTCAATGAATTCATGACAGCTGAAATAATAACAGAATAAAAGCTTTTATATTGTAATTTTAGAACATTAATAAAATGGCAAACAGCATATGGGGAGCATATGGGAGAATGTTTGGGAGAAATGGAACCGGATGGGATATGTTTAAGGGGAGATTTTTAACTAAGGATTTTACAGCTGCCTAAAAAGAAGAATTTAAGAGCATTAAGATATACATGATTTTTGATTTAAATAGATGAGACAAACTGTGCTTTAAACAAACTGTATGGGACTAAATATGGTTGCTTTTCTAAGGGTTCTGTATTAATTTATTTTATTTCTTTTTACTGGGGATTTGAATGCAGCTAATGAGAAATTTTGAGAAGTGTCAAGATATCACAAGGCCACATTAAGCATGTCATCGGTTACAAAAGCATCTGATGTTATTAGTTATGCTGAGCTGAGGCAAGCCTCAGAGGGTCAGTTTAACCTGACGCAGGACAAAAGATATGATAAACAAATCTGACCATGATGTAAACATCTGAATGTTATGGCAAGACTGGGTCTGTGTGTTCTGGCCTGGGGGCACAAAAACTATGTCAGAGGGAAAAAATAAAAGAAAGCCAGCTTGTGAAGGGTTAAATTCTGGGTAGCTTTCTCAATGTGCTGAATTACGGGGAAAACTCTTATCATGTATAGAAAAACACTAGAAGCTCAAAAGCCTGAAAGAGAAAATGGTTGCTTTAAAGTTTCACCCTTGACAATTTAAGATTGAAAAGCATTAATAACTAAGTTTGCATGATCGAAAGAGCTACAAAGAAATCAAAAGAATGCTATAAGATATTGGAACACACAGATTGCACTCCTTGGGAGACTTTTTACTTTCGGGTTTTTTATTGTTTTGTGCATTTTTGATTATTTCTTTGTTAAATGATTCATTTGCTTTAATTTTTACATCACCAGCGGCAAAAAAGTGACAACATTTAAGGTTGTTCGGCAGATAATTTAAGAAAAGGAGAAGTATTAATACAAAACGCTGAAAGAAAAGGAACGAGAGATTCCTACCTCCCCTGGACCAACCAAGAACTTAGACACATCACGTTAAGAACCAAGACACTAAAAAAGACCAGGTTTTCTTTTGTCACCTAATACACTAACAGAATTGTTTTTCTCTGAGTTACTTCTTTTAGATGATGTGAGATGAAACTGTAAAGCCACCTTGTTCCGACAGAAGACTCTGGAAAGTGAGCTCTTTCAGGCCGTATGGTAAGAAGTCATGATCTAAAATGGACGTGCAGGGATTGACAAAAGTGACTAAATTATGCTAAGTTTAACAAACTTATGACAGGTAATATTGAGACCTTCTAGGCAAGGGAAGGCAAATTTATTTATAAAGTACAATTCAGTATTCAGTATCCTTCTAGAGGTAAGAAGGTGGCTTTGGAAATTGTACATCTACCTCTTCCCACTGTTCCCCTCTCCACTGACTCACATTATCATTTCTAGCCTGTTTTCTGCTTTTTTCTTGCAAGGAAACCTGGTCATATATAATTGGAATGTGCTAACGGAGAGATTTTAGTCTCTTTTCTTAGGCATTCTCAGAGACAAGTTAGTACCAAGCGGTGCCAAAGTGGGCCAGGGGACGGAGAAAAAGGTGATGTACTTGACTCCTGCCTAATCCAGTTTTTAATCAAATTTTGGACAAAAAATCAGTAATTTTTTCAGAAGCTGCATAGAGGTTTAATGGGGAATGTGATGCTACAAAGTTAAGAGAAATGTTTTTATCAATGAACTTATACAAAGAGGTTGAACTGCCTGTAGAATATTTTGCTTGGATAAATTTTTAAGGGATCAAGATCTGGGGTAAAGGTGAAGAACTTCAAGAATAATTTTGTTTTAGAGGGAACGATGTGGTTGATTTAGTTTTGAGACAGTTTTCTTGTAATTTTTGTTTTGATTTTTTCTTTTCAACTTATTTACACTACACTACGGATGAAGATAGACAATTCTAGTATTGGAAAATTTGATTTTGGACAAAATCTATATTGGCAAAATGCTGGCAGAATTCCTTGTGGTTTCAGACACAACGATTGGAGAAAGAATATTCATGGACAACGCTTGTCCTGGAACGATGTTGTGCTGCTGAACTGAGACATGAGGACTGAAAATGGACAACTAATTGCGGGGGCAAAAGACAGAGGCATCGGATAACCTTCAGTGGACCGCAACACGAAACAAAGATGAGTTGGCAGACACCCCTTCTGCATTTCACATCAGATTTTCCTGCACATAATTAAAACACAAAACACACATTAGAAACATACACATTGGCGGAGGCGCTTAGAAAAAACTTTCAGATTAAAAGCAATCAAGATTATTATTAAACCCCTAGGATGTTAATTGTTTTAAGTCAGAGCTGTTATTAGCGAGCGATAAGAGGGTCAAACGCATTCGGACAAGTGGTACTGGTCTGGAAAAAAAGCTGGTAGAGATTTTGGGCCGCTGATAAGAAGGATTTTCTTTTACTTTTCTAACAAAGTTTTTATTTAAATCATCCGAAACGTATATAGATATGTTTTGGAATTTTATTAACCCCTCAGGGGGTTTTTGAATAAGATTCAAAGAGGCACCTTTAAGATATAATAAGCTTCATAAAATACATCAAGCATGAGAAGAAATAGGGGGGAACCGCTAAAAGACATCCATTTTGCACCAAAATATTAAGTTACGGGATGAGAGCATAGAGCAGCTTAAGAAATTATGCTAAACCTAAAACCGGTTCAACAACTTATGAGTATTGGTGATTAAAGTAAGGAGGGGATACATAGAGGGGCCGTTTAAACGTAAAAGGAAAGTGGATAAGAACAATGTATGCTATAACATCAATGGGCGATAATTATGATCATGACAAAACTAGTGGGCGAAAAAGTTAAAGTAGGCATTACAGCAACAGGTAATAGCATAAACGAATGAACGAACGAGTGAGCAAGCTAATATTTCAATATAAGCAGAATAAACTCTAAACCTTTTAACCTTGTTCAAGCGAAGGAGAAATTGTGAGCACAACATTTACTGGGTATCTTAAAGTAAGCAGAGGCGCAAATAAGAACCAAATAAGTAGGATGCCTGTAAAATCTGCCACTCCGGCAGACATCAATAAAGCACCACAAAGGTTAAGGATTTAAATGGATAAAACTACAATATTAGAATAATGCCTTATTCTACTAAATAACATGGGTAAATCAGGGATTAAAGCACCAGTGAAAATAGTTTGGAATTGTACGCAATTACCTAAAAGGTTTGAGGAGACTTAACATCTCTTTGTTTGAACACAAAATAGCACAATAGTTGTCCTTTAACTAGATGTTAAAACATCCAGAAGGGAAAAAACACATAAACAGAGTTTAGCCAACTATTAACCTTGAGGTCTTTTAGACCAGGATAATCTAACGATTATCCTCTTGCGTACATACAGAAAAGAAATGAGGTCAATTAGATTAATTAGACGTTTGGTATCTGGTCAGGACAGCAGAAGCGACTCCTGGACACAAGATGATGATAAGAGTATAACAGCTTGACAATGATATCAATGCATGAAGGTCGGCTCTGAGGGACATCAGAGCTGCAATGGCACCCGACAGTGAAACTCCTGCTGTGCTACAAAACATATTGAACAGGACTATGCACGACTGCTTTGCTTTACAGGTGATGGAATTCAACTACAGGGTTTCACGAACATGACATGGAGAGGTTGGCGTTCAGGAAACGCACCTATAATACACTCTTGGACTCTTAACGACAGAACATTTGAAAATGGGGATTCAACAATATGCAACTTGGGGTTAATGGGCTCGAAAGCGGGACACTCAAGAAGCGATAAACTGAAAGCCTGGGCTTACGACGAGAGACATTTCACAGACAGGGGGTGTGGACACCCAGGAATTGCTGCTGTGGTTTGAAAATGTCAAAGATTTGTCGCAGGTGGTGGTGTGTTTCGATGTCCCAGGTGCTTGGAACAAAGGAGACGACGTCGTGTTCCCACAGGGATTACCTGTACCCTAACACTGACTGTGAACAATTTTATGTTTGGGTTTGCTGGGGTTGCCAAAAGGAGCATCGGAGATGACTTTCTCTATCCTGACCAGGTTCACACTTAAAATGCAAAAAACAAAATTATAGAGGCCAAAACAAATACGGACACAGAGAAGCGTTTATACAAAGAATTCCACTATTCATCAATTTAAGGTGCAGATACTAAGGCTAAACAAAGAATTAGAAGAAGGGCAAAACTTAAAGCTGATCATTTACCAATGGGTGGTCTATATTTAAGAGGGTTCAAGGGAACTGCACAATTTCTTCAATAATCACAACAGACAGTGATTGACGAAACATAAAAGCAAATTCTAGAATGGGGATTTTTATCTGCTGGGAGAAGACAGTGCAAACATAAAATAAGGATTCATAGATCACTGGGTGATTATAATTTAACGGATACAGATCCTAAATTTGTAAGAACGCAGTAAAAAAGAGTTAATAGTAGATAATAATAATGGATAACTGAAAATGTCAGAAAAACACTTGGAGTAATGTCTGCTTAAAGTTTTTCAAGGGTAAACTAAACACATGAAAACATGAACAAGATACTTGTTAAAGGGTTGATTTACTTGGGGATATAATTATGCTTGGGTGTATTATCAATTAAACTAAGCGTGAAAGACTGAAAAAGGTTTAAAGACCTAGAGCAGTATGGAGCTTCTTACATGGTCAGGGGGCGATGTGTTTAATAAGCAACAATGAGTTACTGCTCACAGCATACTACAGTTTAAAGGGTTGCTTCAAACAAGATTCAAACAGGGGGAGATAAGATAAAACCAGGGTTGTTTACAAAAGCTGTCTGTTAAAACAAGCAGAAGTGATTAAAAAATCAAGAATTAATGGGGTTAGAATTGCTCTTCGCGTCAGGTGAAGGGCGCATTCAACTACAAGTCTTTTGGGTTGATGCACGTCAAGCTGAATCTGATTCACAGAACTACTTCCTGTCTCCGCCCTGGGCTACACCCACTTCCTGAATAGCAACCAATCACAACTCCGTGTGGGCGAGGGGCATGCACACACTTCCTTTCTCTTAGCTGAGCTTTTCAAAATAAGACAAGAAGTACATAGGGCTGCTTCTTATTAATATCACAACATTATTCTGCAAATATATATAGTGGAGCTTTCTTTTACAAACTTAAGGGTTTTTCTGTTGGACTTTTTAGAAAAATGTGAAGTATTTTGGAGCTGGTTCAGTAAGAAGTTTCTGAAAGGTTTTAATACAATTCCTTGTGTGCTAGATAAATTGAGATGAACCGTGTCACAGTAGCCATGAAACATATGAGGATAAATTTCTATTGCAGAGATCTTTTCGACTGTTGGACAATTGTAAGGTGAGACACACATGGGAAAGAATTATAGAGAAATGCTGCTGCAGATAACATTGAACTTTCAGATTTCTCCTTTTATATAAGAGTAATGCAAGATCTAATGATTACAGTAAAGGAGGTTAAGCTAAGAGCATAATAATTGTGAACGGAAATATCTGGATGTGAAAGTGTTTGAAGAAGGTAAATGTAAAAACGATTGGGAGTCTTGATAAGAACACTAATTACACCTTGTTTCTGTTATCCAACAGTAAACAAGGCTTGGTGTCTGCCAACCATCTCAACAGAGCATTTTCCTGCTTATTGCCTGAAAAAGGACAGGACTCTCATTACCATCCAACTAAATCGTTTTTGTCCATGCGGAGGGACCAAGAAGAGGACTGGGGATGAAGAAGCCAGAGAACTCTGATTCCTTATTCTACAACGGGAGGAGTTGCCTGAAGAGACCCTAAGCGCGATTAGATTATTTTCTGCCTTGTGCCTGAATGGCCTGAAGGCTTCCTTAACTTTGCGTTATTGACGTACAGACTCTTTTTATATCACAAAACTGATTTTTTTTCTTTCTCCTTTCTGTTTTCGACTGACTTCCATGTTTGATCTTATGTGTTATGATGTTTATACTGTGATGTTGCATTATGTTGATCACTATGGCTTTATGACTAAGAATGAAAACTCTCTGTTACAGAAACACACACCACGACCTGCAGTTCTTGCAATCTTTTTGCTTTGTTATATAGAGAACCAGGATCTGATGGCTATCACAGATCCATAAATTACTTGGTAAGGCTAATTTTTAGATTCAATACAGGGTGTCTTCTCGCTCAGATTGGCCCAGAGTGGGATTCCCCTAGACTGGGCTCTATCGGGTTTTTTACCATTTCTTAGAGAGATGGGGTTTTCCTGCTTGAGGCTCAGCCTGCCCTCTGATGCCCCCTACTGGTACTCTTGGATTTGTGAGGTATGAAGGTGATGGATCGTTGTCCATAGGAATGGAGAGTGGAGGACCGAGTAGGAGGTTTCTTGGGGTGGGGGTAGAGTAGACGAATTTGGCCTTGATTAAGGTGCATCTTTAGCTTATCTGGTTTAAAGTAAACTTAAAATACTGTGCGCATAGGAACCTAAAACAGGCCTAGCTCAAATAGTTGAACCCTAAATTGTAGTTAAAATGCTTGGACTGTGGTGTTGAGTAAAAAATGCTGAATTATGAAGTATTCATGCTGATTGATGCTAAGATGTTTCCATCGATGTTTGTCCGGCCCATTTCTTGGAACTGTTTTCGTTGTGATGTGCCTTTGGGGCACACCAACAGGGGGGGCTAACGGACAACTGGACTGGTTTTTACAAAGTGCTTTTCAGTCACACCAGCAGAGATTGTGTGACCCCAGAGACTGAGCCGTACTATCGACTGCCATGGAGATCACGGATGGATGGACTCTGGAAGCCGGAAGCTGACGTGCGTGGATTGCTTGGACTGGACGGAATGACCGACTGTTCTGGGAGAGAGACAGACTGAGAGCTGTCGTTCCACTGGTTGATCATCTTTGGTGATGTGCCATTAAGACACATCATCAGGGGGTCTGTTAGGATATCAACAAGGTCAAGTGGAACGAGCTGTTT
This sequence comes from Fundulus diaphanus, assembly GCA_037039145.1. Taxonomy (NCBI): domain Eukaryota; kingdom Metazoa; phylum Chordata; class Actinopteri; order Cyprinodontiformes; family Fundulidae; genus Fundulus; species Fundulus diaphanus. The sequence goes on from CM073143.1 coordinate 43,089,172, forward strand.
ATCCCGGCACATATCTATCAGATACCACCCCGGAGGTGACACAGCTTCCCTGCTGATGTCACAGTTTGGATGTGTACCGCCCTTGTATGGGTGTGTCCCGAGATCCCTTTATAATGTTTGTGTGATGAGCACTCGGGGCCTCCTGCCGATCAGGGGCCCATCAGCGCTGGTGTGACTGTAACTATTTCTCTGTCTTTACGTAGATAAAATATAATTAAAAGCATACTTGTCTGTTTTATGCGTCCTACATTCAAGGTAATAAGTAAGTGGTGGTCGCCTGACTGGGTAAAACGAACTGGGTCCACCGAGGGTGTTTCACCGTAGACGGGACACGGTGAAACAGTAACAAATTTAAAAGAGTATTTGGATTTGGCACATCCGATTCTGCGTCTACTATTATCTTGTTTATTTCTCTTAAGTCATGAACAAGACGGTATTTGTTTTTGTCTGCTTTCAGAACTGGAAAAATTGGAGTATTACATTGACTTTCTACTTCCACCAGCACACCTGTTTGCATCAATCCATCAATGGTTTTCTGAATGCCTTGTTCTGCTTCTGGTTTTAATTGATATTGCTGGTGAAAAGGAAACCGTGCATTTGGTTTTATTTGAACTGAGACTGGTTCTGCAGATTTTACTAAACCCACATCTGTATCATGTTTGGACCATAAGTGCTCAGGGACATTTTTTAGCATGTCCTGCATTAATGGTTGATCTTCAGAGGAACCATTTTCCTCAGACTGATCTTTTAGATCAACAGGCACTGTCACAACTTGTGGTTTTGCTGTCATTGTTGTTTTACATAGGATCTTGATTATTGTTCCATCACTTGATTGAAAAATGAATGGGTAATCTGTTTCTTCCCATGTTGCTTCTGTTGCAAGTTTCATCATTGGTCCCAGATCTTTTGCATGAAATCCTTTATTTACAAACAATGTTATGTGTGGTACTGAGTCTGAAACATTGTACCACTCTAAAATGAAATTATTTTGCTTCACATTTAAAGCTGCACCTTGTTTTCCAATAACAATACATTGTGTTTCAAGATTAACAGTTCTGTCTTTTGTAGAACTGTCCCATTTTTCTTCAAACTCCAGGCTCTTTGAAATGTCATAGAACATGGTGCAGTGGTAATCTAGAAAAGGTTTTCTGGCTTCTGGAATTTGAGCTTTAATGTACCGGCCCCAGTTAGTGACTACATCTTCAACTGGGCCTGAAATGTCTCCTAGCCAATAAACATTAGCTTCATGTGTTTGCATGTACATTTGAAGATCCAGACCTGTTTTGTCAACATACAAACCCTGAGGAGAACACCAGATTTTTAATTTCATCCTGCATAATGCATCTCTTCCCAACAGGTTAATTGGTGTTTGGTCAGAGACAAGGATTGGTATTCTTATCTCATCATCATCATTTGCCAGTCGTACAGGAGCTGTCATTTGTATTAACTGTCTTGTTCCCGAGAACCCTACTGTTGAAATGAATTTATTAGACATGGGGAGGTGCTTTGCATAATTTGGACTTACACACGTGTAAGCTGCTCCTGTATCGACCAGCATCGGTGTTTCTTTTTCTTCAATTAGAATTTTTAACATTGGTTCATTTTCAGCACCGTCACTTACGATCGGGCACTGGTTCTCCCCTGTAAGGTTCTCTGGGCACCCCTAGTAACCAAAATTTGGTGGGTTTACAGGGCATCTTGTTGGACCTGGACAGAACCGGCCGCGCGATTGCCTGCGGTAGGTGTTGTTGCCTCTTGGGCAATGCTCAGCACGATGTCCAAGTTCATTGCATGCCCAGCATGCGCCCATTATTCCAGGTGTGCCAGGCCTGCCTCTGTTAGTCCAGGCGGGACCTCTTTGCTGCCGTCCACGAGGCCCATATGGCTGTGTATTGAATGCTTGAGGACAAACATTAACCACTGGTTGTTGTGGCTGGGTAAGTTGAGGAGCCGGAAAACTCCTTTGTGTTTGATTTGTCATATCATGTACAGGATCTGAAAAACCTTGAGGTGGGGGTACATTATCAGTCACTTTAATCATTGTAGCTTGGGTTTTAGCTTTGTTTTTTTCTGATAGTTCTCCAAGCTGCATTTGTGCAAGTTTTCTTTGTACATTTTTATCATGTTCTGCACTCTTACTTTCTTCTCTTCTGTACTTCTCCACTGCATGTATCACATGATCACGGAACTCTGTGAGGCATTGACGTCAGAGCCACCACATCTTCTAACCTGCTTCTCACAGAAGCAGGCATTGCTTCAATGATGGAGTTCCGGAACAGAGTTGTCAGCACAGGGCTCTTATCAACTTCCTCTTCTGTTTCCTGTTTCCATCTTTTTAGCTGCTTTGCAATATAAGATGCTGGATTTTCTGCATTATCGATTGGATCTCCTCTTAATGCTTTTGGGTCAATCTTAGTGGGATATTCTTTTCGCAGTGCTTCCCACAGTGCTGTGCGAAATAAATTGAAGCCGATTCCATCAGCTCTCTGTTGGAGCATCCACGCGAAACGTTCTTTTAGGACGTTTTCCATAGCAGGTGTTCCCAGGCACTGTGCAAAAACAGCTTTTAAATCACCAAGAGATAGCATTTTTCCAACAGTTTCCTCCTCAAACACCTTTATCCACTTGCTGGCACCCTCATTTATGTCTGGCAATCTGCCAACCAGGCCGATCAGGTCTTGAGACGCCCATGGGGCATATTGAGCAATGTTCCCTTTTACAAGTATGGGTAACTGTTTGTTATCTGTGTATCGCTCTATTTATTGCTCATTTATGTACTGTACATTTATTTTTCCCCATATCGTCTGAATTGCATACATTTTTCTCACCCACTTTCTTTGGTCTCTCTCCCTGCTGCTCTCCTGGTCCTTCTGCAGCCCCCTGCGTCCAAAGAACTCTCTCTGCTGCACCTCTGGTTCCACAGCAGGTCCTGCACCTCCAAGAACTCTCTCAGCTGCGCTGCTGGATTTACTGCTGCCCCTGCGTTCTATGGACTCTCTCCTTGCACCTCTGGTTCTACAGCAGCCCTGCACCTCCAAGAACTTTCTCTCTGCTACGCTGCTGAAACTACTGCAGCCCCCCTGCGTTCTAAGGACTCACTCTCTGCTGCTCTCCTGGTTTTACTGCAGCCCCTGTGTCCAAAGAGCTTTCTCAGCCGTGCTGCTGGTCTCCTGCTACCCCAGCGCTCCTAGTCACTTCTCTGCTGAGCAGCTGGTTCTCGGCGCAGCACCCGCAGCTCTTCAGCTCTCCAGCTCTCTCCGGTCGTCCAGCTCCTGCTTCCATCTACATTCTCCAGCTCCAGCCTGGTACAGCCTCTCTGGTCTCCTTCTTCCACAAGTCATTCTTCATTCAATAAACTCTCAGAAATAAGTTCCGTGTGTGGTGTGTGTTCGGTTCATCTCGACAAATCATGACAATGTGCGATTTGTTTTTAATTGTGTACAAAAAAATCTGAAGTGAAATGCAGAAGGTGTGTCTGCCAAACTCATCTGTTTCTGTTGCTGACAGGTCTGTTGAAGGTTCTCCGATGCCTGAGTCTTAGCCCTTGCCATTATATCATCCATTTTCAGTCCCCATGTCTGAATTCTTGTCAGCAACACAACACCCTTTCAGGACCAGCATTTACCATGAATCTTCTTTCTCCAATGGTTGTGTCTGAAAACACAGTTAAAACTCTGCCAGCATTTTACCAATTTGGAGTTTTCTTTAAATCACATTGTCTAATACGAGAATTGATCATCTTCATCCCTAAGGTAGTGTCCATAAGTTGGAAAAAAAAATTACAGTAAAATAGTCGCAAAAATTTCACCCACAGTGTTCCCGCTAAAACAAAATAGTCATTAGTCTTCACCTGTCCCCCAGGTGTTAATCCCTTCAAAATTTAAATAAGCTAAATATTTTACACTGAATTCAAGCTCTTTGTATAAATTCACTCAAAAATAAAACAGATTTCTCTTAAACCTAGTAGCTTAAACTTTCCCTATTAAACCTCTATGCAACTTCTGCAAACATTCTTAATATTTGTTCAAACTTTTAATCAAAAACTGAATAAGGCAGAAGTAAATGTCACCTTTTTCCATGTCCCCTGGATCAGCCCTTCATGACCGCTGCTGTATCGTTTTTGGTATTCACTCGCATCTGAGAATGTCTAAAAAAGAGACTAAAATCTCTCTGTTAGCACATTCCAATTATTATTGATGTTATTTCATTTTATGACGTGACAGACCACAGCTACCAGCATGCAACACGGTCTACGGTAGCATCCCACAGAAAACCTTATGTCGTTGCCATGGATATGATATAAAAGGCAAAGACGGACAATACTGTCTTCTTCACTGGCGAGCTGCCAAACTGGGAAGACATAACAGCTGTTCTCACGTTACGGCGGGAGTTGAACCTACTGGAAGCCGCTATCTTCCAGCGATCATCACAGGCTCCGCTTGTTGTTTTGCCCAAACAAAGCATCGGAGAGCGCCCAGAGACTTTGTGGTTTTTCCTTTTTTTTCTTTTAGCCCCTCACGGACCCGCGGTGCCCGAAGTCTCCGCCTGGAACCACGGACGAGCCCGGACATCCTCACTAAGGCAACACCAAGTACAGAAAGGACTTTCCTTTTTATTTCTCTTTTTCACCCATAAGGTGATATTTTGTTCCTGGGCAGAACCTATTAGGAATTAGTTTAATGCTTAATTACTCTGGAAAGGAGTTTGTTTAACTGTGCTAAATATTTCTGATATTTGTACATGTAATTAAGTGTTTCTGCTGTGTTTGGTTTGCTGATGATAAGCTGCCGCGCTGACGGCGCATTCAAAGCTCTCCTTCTTCCCCCTTTTCTTCCTTTGTCCATATTCGGTTTCCTGCATTTTTCTTTGAAGTTCTTTGTTCGGGAGTGAGACTGCCTCGTACTCAGCGTCCGCCCACACAAGGCAGGGTACGTTAGGTACGTAATTAGGGCCGCCCCCTTTACGTACCACGCAAGGCAGTGGGTCATATGTCGTCATAGTCGCCATTTTGTAAGGGTGCAAGGTAGCTCTAAACAGTTAGCCTAGCTTGTTGTGGAGTAACATCAGTTAGCTGTCACTGGCTGTGTCATCGTTAATAGGAGTGGAAGGCCACCGTGCATGATTGCTAGCAACTAGTTGTGCAGTACATAGGCGTTCCCCATTTGGATTCAGGTCTGTTTCGGTACTCCAGTTGTGCTATCTCAAAGCTTTTTTAGCCAGACCTGGCTGCAGAAACAAATTACGGGGGGGCATTCCATTTTTTCAGGGCGGCACACTTTTTAAAAAAAGAAATGTATATACTTCAGGCTGAACAGTGGCTCTGTGACTACTCCGAGAGTGTTGAGAAAGAAATTCTCAATAAAATCCCAAAATCTAAACCATCGAACAAACAAAAAGCAACAGTGTATTCAGTGTTACCAAATTCGGTATGTTTCCACCCAATTATGCTGCTTTTGAACACATTGAGCTGGAACAAAAATAGCTTAAGGCAGGTTTTAAAAATTTGGGAAGCTTTTCACATTTGTTGGGCCTTTAGAAAGATTTACTAACAAAATATATCAAAATAGTTGTCTATGTCTGGGAGAAAACTAAAACCATTTTAATAAAATGCTATCTCCTTGAACTCATTTTACTGGTCAATTTATTTTTTAAATGAGTCGAATCTGTCGAATCTGACATCATCAATGAATAATAACGAAGAATAATGGTTAATCAAGTGTCACTATGAAATTGTATTGGTCAATGTAAACGCCCCAAGAGGGGTTGAGTTCTACTGATCAACTTGAACATACAGTATTTCATGGCTGTGTGAAAGAGAATTGAGCTATACTAAGAGAAATTAAGTTTATATTAAGGTAGATTTACAACTCATGTTGGGAAGCTATTGATAAAAAAAAATTTCCGGTTGATATATCATGATTGTTAAAGTGATCTTGTGTGTTATTTGGTTGTCTGATTGTACATTTTGTGTGGAGCCCGTATGCACAAAGTTTTTTTTCTTTTGCTTCAGCGCAGTTGTGTGCTAATGTCATGTTCTTATGTGTTTAATAGTTCTATGCTTTTAACATGAGAGAGTTTGAGATTTGGGCTTGTTTTATTCTTTTAAGCTGGGCAGTTTTTATGCTGGGTTTGGGCTGGAAACTAACAGTGAGTTATGGCAACCTGTAGTGCTGTGTCTTGACTCAAAAGTCAAGCATACGCTACACGCTGATAAACATGAGCACTGGTGTCAGGCTGAACACTGACTGAAGTAAAAATTAGGGTTAGGGTTAGGGTTATAAAAATTCATATTATGAATATCTAGGGCTGGGCGATATAGAAAAAAAGCTTATCGATAAAAAAAATGCATATTGATCGATATCGATAATTATTGAAAATATTTAAAACCATATTTTATGTGCAGCTCTGCCTGGACATTTTATGATATTGCTAAATTATTTAATTTTAATAAATAACACAAACACAGAATTCCAATTAAATCTTTATTTAACCAACTTTTTTAACCATAACAGCATTTTTAAAAAAAAAAAATAACTTAAGAGACCTGAGTTATGTTATTAAATAAAGACTTTATTATTAAATAAAGACCAAAATAAATATACCAAATAAATAAATAAATAAAATAGCCTATTTAGGTGGGAATACACTAGTTACTTCTCAGGTTTCATAATTGAGAGGCTGATGCAGGTCCGAGGTTGTGGCGTGTAAGGACACAGGCTGCAGCTCATTTTGCACTGATTCACGGCACTCGTTGCACAATTTAGGGAGCGCTGTTAGAGAAAACTTGCGTCCCGGAACTTTATATCGCAGACTTTATACCTCGCGGAGTAGCGAGTAGTTGTTTGAAGCCAGGTTTTTTAACTGCAGACAACAGCAACATGCCCGCGGTGTCGCGCGGAGCTGCACAGCCCGCGCAGCAGCTCGTGCGGAGTGAGCGGCTTGCGTGATGAAACAAGTTGGTTGCGTTACCAGACTCTGCTTTTACCGGTTCCTTGCAAGTTTTAAAAATCACTGTGGTTTATTTCTGTCAGGCTGGCGAACTAGTAAAACCTCGTTTTGGGACCGTTTCCTCCGCCGCTCCTTGCTGCGACATATCCACATGCTCTGTGTTGTGGTTTGAGAGGGCGGCGCTTTGTGACGACGTGCCTGGGTCCGCGATTACGATTGGTCGAGAGGAAGTAGTGAACTAATATGATAGGCCGGAAGGAAGGAAAACTGTTTCTATCGAACTATTATCGACCCTATTTTTTCCTATCGCGCCACACGTCTATCGATCGATATATATTGTTATTGAATTATCGTCCAGCCCTATGAATATCTAATATCTTATTAGGCCCGAGCAGCAAAGCGCTGCAAAGGCCTATTGTTTTTGTACTGTTTCTTATTATTCTGCCCCCCAAAGAGGGGCCTTTTTGGGGGCTTTATCATATTCAAAAACTCACCAAACTTGGTGGATGCATCAAGACTGTTTAAAAATGTTGTATTTTAAGGTCGTCACAAAAATCTAAAGAAAAATGCCTCAACAGCACCACCTAGCAATTTTCAAAGGACCCGTTGCTATTCACTTACTTCATCGTAGAGACATGAAATTTGGTACAGTTGCAGAGCTCAACAAGACGCTCAGAATTTATAATGAATGTCATAGTGCAAGTATCACAGGAAGTTGGCCATTTTAGATTGAAGGTCTGATTTTGACCCCATTTTTGACGTTTACAGCATTGGTATTTGAGCGAACTCCTCCTAGGGATTTCGAGTGAGCGGCTTGAAACTCGGTCAGTCTGATCATAAGGCATGCCCAATTTAAAGTTATCAAAACGGTGAGTTTTTGAGCATGCTGAAGGGGGGTTAGCAGGGGTCAAAGGTTACCTATTCGCCACAAAAAATAAAACTGTTATATCTCCTACACAAAAACACACAGAGGCACCAAACTTTCTGTAATTGATCATCATCGGGTGTCCTACAAAACCCAATGATCAAATGATTACATAATTTAGGCCACGCCCCCTGACAACAGGAAGTGTCATGTTTTACTGTAAACGGTCACTATGTTACCCCTCTGAGCTAATCAACATGAAACTGTGTCCAGAGACAGAAGACATTTTGGTGTGTTCTGGTTTCCATCGTTTCCCAAGTGGATTCGATGGAGCAGGGCGGTGTGGCGGCGTGGCAAAGTCACCTCAAACGCCGCTGCCATACGTTTGGCTCTGAATTCCACAGTTTTGGGCCGAGCTGCTTAAAACTCACTTGGATGCATCCTTATCCACCCCCTGACAGGAATCCATAACAATCTTTGGTGGGCCAAAATATTAATCCTGACCAGACCTCAACTTTTATCAAAAAGTAAAGGGGAAGTCCGGTCAACAAGGAAAAATCAGTGGATCATTAGCTATAACTAAAAGTAATACGTTCATGGTTATTTAATGAATTTAGCTTTAATCAATAAGTAAATAAAAGCATAAATTGTCGTCTGGATAACTGTATGACATCACATCCTGTGACGTAGAATCGTGGTGAGCCGAGGGAAGTTCTCTGCGCTTTACAACCAAACTCAATAGGAGCTGTTGTGCACAGCAACAATTATTTCGGATTTCAAGAGGACTTCACCATTGAAATTCGCGAGACCTATTGTTGAAGCAACAATGCTCACGTGCATAGCAGTTGGATGTTCCAATACATCAGGTAAAAGTGGAAAATCATTAGTTTTTTCACCTTTCCGAGTCATCATCCACCACGGGCTGTTTTGTTGGAATGCCTACTTGAAGAGAGAGGATTTGCCATCGTGCTTCTGGCCAGAGAGAAAACACGTCGTCTGTAGCCAACATTTCGAAGAAGAATGTCTTCAAGATGACATGAGAGCGACACTTTTCGGTAGGTTTTCCTTTTTTATGATGTAGGATTTGGCGGAACATTTGGTTACCCAACCAGAGCGGCGGAGGGATACGACACACTTGGAAAGAATGCTCACTGTGGCGAATCCCACTTATTTTATGCAACTTTGGTCTTATTTTTTCTAAAGTCGCTTGTAAATATCATGAGTTGCGGGTCGTAGTTTTTTTTGGGCTTGTTTCTGAAGTGAAGTGGCTTGTTTTGGCTCTAAACTAAGTGACGATGAAATATCCCTCCGCCTCATAACGTGCTGCAGCTCATCCTGACAGGAGCAGAGTAAACTCAGAAAGAGCCGCTCTGCCCGTATTTTCAGCAGTTTACGGTTGCAATAACTGATGATAACTGCTGAAAGTCGATTAGGCGGTGCAGATCACCATTTTACGGAGCCCTCTAGGGGACATGGGGAATTTTTTCTTTTGTGTTACCTCGCAATACTTTTGCGTTCCCTCACAAAGGTTTTTGCATCACACTGGTCTGTGAACACTGTGCTGTGTAGATGCACGTTTTATCTTCCGCTTAAGACAAAGCTTTGCAGTTTCAAAACTCACGCTCTCACGGTTTATTGTTGTGTGCGAATGACGAGAGACAACAACAAATAAATCAGCCATACCTCGGATAAAATCTTTTGATTTAATGTTGTTCATAACACCCGTAATTTGTAAATGAATCTGCCAAATAACCACAGTTTTTTCCCACAAGAGGTATCTTAAAACGTTTTCGTATCATTATTTTAAGAACAAGTAACTGCGTTGGTCAAATTTTAATCAGTTTTCCTCGTCGATATTCAGTTGTACAGATCGAGGCGCGCTCCCGCGACAGGGGATCCATATCTCGGCAGGCATGCCCTTTTCGGAAACATGCACTTTGCGAGGGAACGCAAAAAAAATCCCCATGTCCCCTAGAGGGCTCTGTACCATTTTGAGCAGAGATTGGTTCTAAAGATGAGTTTTATACTCATCTTATAATATTGCAGAACCCAACCCATAAACCGTACTTTAATGCTCATTTTTTGTCTTTTTATGTCTCTAAAATGTAAAATTAGTATTAATTTAAATTTAAATGCTTAATACCATGTCTATCTTTGTTTAAGGGGTTCAAAAAAAATAATTTGGCATGACAACTGATATTTATTTACAAGTGGACAGATAGGGCATTGGAACTTGCTCTACAGTCGATACTAATCGTCCCTGTCAGGAACTCCAAAGACAGAAAAAAATAGGGGAACTCACTGTCCTAGAGTTTAAGAGGGACTGCATGTCAGCCATCCTTCAGAAAGTGCAGGACAAGAGCCCCTTAAAATATCCCACCGTGAGGCAACTGACCTGTTTGGACCCCAGAAAGATGTTCTCTGATCCAGAAGGGTGCCAGGGCAAGATGAGAAAGCTGGTTCAGAGGTTTCTACACGATAAGCAGTTGTCAGGAGGTGTTTTAGCTGGTATGAGAAAGTAGAGAAGTTTAATATTTCTTTCTGCATTCATTACAATGAATGAATGAGTGAATTGAATCTGCCTTGTTGCTGAAATGTGCTCTAGTCTACAAATCGACTCGAAAATATCTGTCTCATAAGAGAGGCATAAGAGAATAAATTATGATGAATTTACCTCTGTCTTGTATAGGACTTGATGTGACTATAAAATAAAGCGTTAGCGTTTATTGATTTTTTTTTTGCCTATCTTTGTATTGTTTCTTGCAGGAGATGTGGTTATACAGCAGTTCTCGATTTTTTTATCTGCTAAAGCTAGAAACGACACCTTCCCCTCCTACCAACCCTCTGACACAATGGTGGATGTCTTCCTCCATCATGCTTTCCAGAGCAAGAGCTACACTGAGCTGTGGGGGTTTTGTAAGAAGCTCCTTCTCCTATCGCATGGCCAGGCAACAATGGAGAGAGGCTTCTTTATAAACAAAGGCTGAAACTTGCAACATGCAAGAAGAGACAATGGTCACCCAGCGCCTGATCTGTGACTATGTCACAGTTTGTGGGGGCGTCCTCAAGGTTCCCATCACTAAGGAGTTGCTGTCCTCGGTTGCAGTGGCTAGGCAAGGTACAGGATTTACTTAGAGGAGGAAAAGAAAAAGAAACTGACTGAATTTGCAACCCAGAACCAAAGGGCAGCTGCAGTGTATATTGAGGAACTTAAGAAGAAAAAGGTTCTGTCTGAGGTGGCAAAAGTTCTCCTGGATGACGCTGATCAGCTCGCTACACAAGCCGAGAGCACGGCTGGCACGGTGATGGCACAACTTATCAAAGAAGGCGATGCAAAGATAAAATGGCAGAATTGCAACATTTGGAGGAGGAACTGAAGAAGGCCTGCAGTACCATGCACTAGCTGCAAAAAAGAGTTAGCACTGGTTATGTTGTGGCTTTAAAACTGATTTATTGTTTTTGTTCCCTACTAAAACAAAGTTTGTGAATTCAGTTCAATAGTTGTTAAAATATATCTGTCATTTGTGTGTTTTTAGCTTTCTTCCTATATGGAAAGTTTTTCAAAATTTGAAACATTTCTTCTGGACCAGAAAGTAATGGTTTTGTTGGCAGAAGTGGCTACACAGCAGCTAGACCCGTTATCCCAGAAGATATATTTTGGCAGAAGAAACAGGACTCCACACTCTAATTGCGTTTGTGCTCTGAGAGAGGAGGGGCGGGGCATACCCGACCCACCTGAACTCGGCTTTTTATTAACCATACCACGTGACAAAACCAATTCATACATCACTTCCTTTTACAAATCTGTGGAATAAAAACATTATGTTCAAATAAACATTTCGGTAAAGTTTTTATAGTATGGGTGGATGATCAGATCATCCACCCATACTATAAGTATGACTTTATCCTTTTCCGTCTGCCTGGTGTAAACACAATAATCTGCTGGATTTTGCACAAACTTGTTTTCACAAAGATAATCATGCAGAGTATTGTTCCAGTTTCTCCCTGCCTGTTTAAGACCATATAATGATTTGTTTAATGTGCACACAACCCGTTCATTTCCGTTTGGTTCTTCTTCATAACCCTCTGGTTGTTCCCTGTATATCTCACAATCTACTGGTGCATGAAGATAAGCGGTTTTAACGTCCATTTGGTGCAAAATAAGGTTTTCTTGCGCTGCTTTCTGCATCAAAACTCTAATACTGGTCAGACTTGCAGTAGGAGAGAAAGTCTCTTCATAATCAATACCCCTCTTCTGACTAAATCCCTTTTTCCATTTTTTTGAGTATTGAGAATGTACAGCTTCACCCCGGGGGGCGGCCGGGGCCCCCGTCGCGGGGGCGGGGCGCCCCTGGGGCCTCTGGCCCTCAGGGCCCATGGCCGGGACCACTTCAGCGGGGCTGGCTGCCGGCGGAGCCCACGGGCTCGTCCCCGCGGCTCTTGGGGGTGTCGGCTTTGCGGCAGCTGGGGGATTTTCTCGGGGTCGTCTCTCCTCTTTCCTTGGGGGGGGGTTGCAGATTTCCTGTGTTGGCCCCTCTTAGGCGCCCTGCTTTGGGGGCCCCTTTGGGAGTCCGGGGTTATGGGTCCCCTGACTACTGCCTCTGTGCTCGGGGAAGGCGGGCCTTTGGTTCTCCACAACCACTATCGAGCTATTTCCTTCTGGATAATTTTCACCTAAACTAGTGCAGGTTCCAGGTATTAAGTGTTTACTTATATACAGAAAGCCTGTAATTTATTTATTTATTTATTTATGTTCTTTCACTTTCTTTTTTCAGGTTTCACTTTACACATGTCAGCTTAAATAATAATACATATGATTTAGCAATGGCATCTAGGTGTTATTCGATTGTATCTGTTGCTTTATGTCTGTTGGTTGTGCTGTTCTTTTTGCGTCTCTTTTCAGGTGATGGAGCAGACGGAGAACGTTTTATCTTTCTCCCTTTTATCTCTTCTTTCTTTCACCTCTTCTCTTTCTTTTTTTTTCTCTCTCTTCTTGTTCTTCTTTTACTCTCCCATTGTAGTGTCCATATAATTTGAAATTCTCCCTGCAGGAATCACAATAAAGCAATTTACATGCATAAATCAAGCGGAGCACTATGGCGAAAGCTGTTCGCTCCTCTTGTAAAAGCAAAATCTGTCGAGCTCTATCTGGCATTGAGACATCAGTTCCTATTGCCACATTGCTAGACAGGACACTGGGAAAAAACAAAAAAAAAAAAAAGAGAATGTACAGTTTCTTCAAATGTTAAAGGTACGTCACACAGAAGCCTGTAGAAATAATCAATATTTGTCAATACTAGGTCATCGATTTCTTTTCCTGTTACATATTCATTCAGGTAATTTGGCTTTTTTCTCAGTCTAGAAGGGTAACGCTTTGTATCTTGGTCTGCATCATAAATGTCATCATCTTTATTGTCCGCCTTCAAAAGGGTGGCTGGACTCTGCTCAGGTATTTCTTCCTCCTCTGTGTGTTCCTCCTGTTTTGGCTCTTTAGTAAGTAGTAATAGTAAGTATTATCATCTTTATTGTCATTGAAACATACATTGAAACATACATTACAACGAAAATTGTTCTCTGCTTTTAACCCATCACCCTTGGGGAGCAGTGGGCTGCCATGTGCGGCGCCCGAGGAGCAATCTGGGGTTAAGGGTCTTGCACAGGGACCCAGAGTGCAGGCGCTGGGGATCGAACCGGGTACTTGCATCCTTCTCTGAGTGCAAGCGCGCTTGCTCTAACCACTAGGCCAACACTCTCCATGTTGGCCTGTGGAGTGCTGGCCAACATGGGGAGTGGTTACAAAACAAACTCATCTGTTTGTTTTGTAATCCTATTAGGTATGTCAAACTCATCTTCCAATATTATGTCGGTTTGTGTCTTTTTCTCCATCACATTTTTAGTTAAAAACTTCACTAGTCTATGTTTTAAGACTTTACCTTTGTGAGGAAAATAAATTAGGTAGGCTGGGCTGTTTTTGTCATATCCTACAAAGATTCCCTCCTCACATCTTGAGTCCAGTTTTCCTTTTTCTTGTTTGTAATCATAACAGGCTAAACCAAACTTCTGCATCCTAGATAAATTTGGTCTTTTCCCACTAATCATCTCATAAGGGGTTTGCCCTGTACGTCTATTAAAACACCTATTCCTTATTTGGGCCGCTGTCTGAACTGCGTATACCCACATTGTTTTAGACAAGTTGGTCTCTATTAGCATACATCTTGCCATGTCAAAAAGTGTACCTCAGTTTCGCTCTGCAGTGCCGTTTTGGTGTGGCGAATACAGGGCTGATGTCTCGTGTCTAATGCCATTTTTACTCAGTAATGCTTGGAAAAGCTTCCCAGTAAATTCTGTACCGTTATCAGATCGTATACATTTCACCTTGCCGTAGGGCGCTCTGTCTGCGAAGAATTTTTCTGTTGCCTGCACAGTATCATTCTTATATTTTAGGAAATAGACAAAAACTGCACTAGAAAAGTCATCGGTAAATGACAACACATATCTGTAGCCCTCTCTAGACTGTGGATCTATTGGTCCAGCTAAATCTGTGTGAACGAGCTCTAACACAGCTCTAGCTCTTTTATCTGGTTCCCTGTTCTTCCATTGGGCAAATTTACCTTCAATACACACTTCACATGACTTTGTTGGTTTTTCATTTTTACCATTTATGTTCATTCCATCAATAACACCCTGTAAGTTTTGTATGTCATCATAATTACAATGGCCCAAAATTTCATGCCAGGTTTGCATGTCATAAGAACCTTTACACTGGTCATCCCATTCATTACTCACAGTTTGTAGATGGTACAGTCTGTTGTGCTCTTTGATGGGGAACTTTGTTCCATCTCCATGTACCAAAGCATCTTGACCTTGCTTGAAGATCACTGTTGCCCCATTGTTTGTGGCTGCTTTTACAGAAAAGATGTCTTGTGGATAAGATGGGATGTAGTACAGCGCCTACTTAAGTATAGTCTTGCGGTGTCGCCCCCTGCTGTCCATCAGAGACACCTCTGCATCTCCTCTTCTTTTCGCCACTCCATTGCATCTGGTGCCATCAGCCAACTCAATGCAATGTGTCTCGGGTTTGAAGTTGTCATCAAAATCTTTAAATCTGCCAAGATCCGTGATGATATGCGAGGTTGCTCCGGTATCCATCAGACCTTTGGTTCTGGTTCCGTCACGCCTACCGATCTCCTGGTCAGCATCATTCTGCCGGAAAACATATTCTTTACCGTCCTCTTCTTCAGCAGCTGTCCACGCCGCATCCTGTCTTTGCTTTCTTCTGCACTCATCCTCTCGGTGTGTGGTTTTCGCAAAAATTGCACACTTTCCTGCGGTGGCACATTTTAGCTATGTGTCCCCGTTGTCCGCATCTGAAGCACACCTGGTCGACGCCGTCTGCTCTCCTGTCACTCATCCGCACCTGTGCGTGCTTTAGGCTCGATTGGACCCGGGCTTTCATGACGTTGTCCTCCGCTGCAGCCGCGCGTATTCTCTCTGTGTCTTCATAACTCCTTAATTTGCATTTAAAGTAAGAAAAAGTCATTTTATCTTCACTTTGTGTAACATAAATGATGAATGGGTTGAATGACTCTGGCAGTCCTTTCAGAATCATAGCGATGAGCAGGCCATCACTCAAAGTTTCACCTGCGTTTCTTAAAGCTGTTATAGTGGCCTCAGCTCTTAGAACATAATCTGTCACACCTTCACTGCCGACTTTTTGCAGTGAGGTCAGTTCTGTATATAAACTGATAATGCAAGGTTTACCCTTACCCGCATAAAAGTCTCTCAAAATCCTCAGAGCCTTCCGTCCATCATCAGCAGCTTCAGACATTATTAGCGATACACTTGTATCATCCAGGAATTGGAATCAACTTCTTCTTGTCCAGCTTCGGCTTCCTCTTCTTTCTTTAGAATTAAGTCTTTTAATCCTTGTAACCGAAGGTGGTCAAGAAACTTTGCCTCCCACAGCTCGTATTTCTCCGCATCTCCATCAAAAACCAACCGTGACCACCGGTTACTCCCTTCTGTTCTCCTGTTCATGGTGCTGCGTCTTTCCTTGGCGGTGGTTCACATGCCCTTCTGGTACTCTTCACTTGGGTCTCCGTGTGTACCTGGGCCCATAACCTGTTGGCAGAAGTGGCTACACAGCAGCTAGACCCGTTATCCCAGAAGATATATTTTGGCAGAAGAAACAGGACTCCACACTCTAATTGCGTTTGTGTTCGGAGAGAGGAGGGGCGGGGCATACCCGACCCACCTGAACTCGGCTTTTTATTAACCATACCACGTGACAAAACCAATTCATACATCACTTCCTTTTACAAATCTGTGGAATAAAAATATTATGTTCAAATAAACATTTCGGTAAAGTTTTCGCAAGCACGTTTTTCTTGTGAAGTTGGTCTTAAGTTTTTATTTAAAGGGGCATTAAAAAGTCTTAAAAAGTCTTGAATTTAACTTGCTTTATGCTGTAGGAACCCTGGGTTAATCCGTCGGCTGTATCTCCTCGCTGCATCGACCCATCTGCATCAGATTTTTTGTGAGTCGTGGGTGAGCGCAGCTAAGCGCTGCGAAGGCCTATTGTAACTGCAGATTTTATTATTAGGCCCGAGCAGCTAAGCGCTGCGAAGGCCTATTGTAACTGCAAGTTTTATTATTATTATTATTATTATTATTAGGCCCGAGCAGCTAAGCACTGCGAAGGCCTATTGTAACTGCAGGGTTTATTATTATTATTATTATTAGGCCCGAGCAGCTTAGCGCTGCAAAGGCCTATTGTAACTGCAGGTTTTATTATTATTATTAGGCCCGAGCAGCTAAGCGCTACGAAGGCCTATTGTAACTGCAGATTTTATTATTAGGGTTCCAAGCCCGCGGTGCAGAAAGAACGGGCTATGCAACGCATGGGTTGGGCGGCCCATGCGGACTTGTAACGAACCTATTGAATCAGGTATCCAAGTACAGAACGTTCACCGCTACTCAAACCCAGAAATTCAGACCCCTCAACAACTAGGGGGCGCTATAACAAAGGACAATGCGTTTCTGCCTGTAACCACCAAACTACTGGTCCCACACTCAAAAACTTGTGTCAAAATACCTCAAAAATCGGTGATGTGGTGAGCCCGACCGTATTCCCTGTTGTTTACAAATTAAGAAATGATTTGGACATTGAATTTGTAAAGTTAAGAAAAAGAAAGGACAACATAGAGAGCTCTGTAATTGTATGTTTAAATCGATTGTTTTCTCTGTATTGAATTGTATGATTGACTGATTGTTTTTCTTTTTTTAAGAAGGATCAAGTACTTATGTATTGATTAAATGAAGTAATGAGTGTTTTAGTGCAGACAGGCTGAGTGGAAACTGGAGTTGGTGTGTTCAGTGAGGAGAAGGGGTGAGTGAACGTGGAATGGAAAAAAGGTAATGAAGGAAGGAAGGTGCAGATGTTTGCAGGAAGCCTGCCCGAGAAGCGGAGAGGATGTGGTCTGTCCATATCAGAGAGAAAAGAGGAACGTAACCTTTGATTCAACCGACACGGGTGAGTGGAGTAAAAGTCAAGGGGCCCCTTGCAACGTTGCGAAGAAGGAACCAGACCTCTAGCTCAACCTACAAAGAGGAACCAGTCTTTTCAGCCCTCCTGCCTCGCTGCTTAGAGCAAAGGTTAACAGGAAATGAGAGATGTGATGCTGTCGCAGGAGGAGGGTCTGCGCTGCAACCTCCCAACGGTTCTTTCACCACATAAAGGAAAGATTATCTGTGTAATCGGGGCTCAGTACCTCGTCTCAAGAAGACACGCAGCACGGAGCAGAAGAACAAAGGACCCCAGACAGGAGAAGAAGAGCAACAGCCCAAGGGGAAGAACACCTGTCTCTGAGAAACACCGAGACTGAGCCGTTCCTTCACTGTGTTCCTGCACATTTCTGGGCCAACGATTTTGCGAATCCTGTTAAGAACTGCCATGGTTTGACCTGGTCGATGAGGCAAGCTTAGATGTGCCGAAGATTTGATTTGCACCTGTGAGATGCCAGTTCTGAAGATTGAATCAACTTTGTGAGCAGAAGAGATGCACCTCATGCAAAGACATCAAAGCAGGAGCTCAGAGCATGAGTCTTTGTGAGCGGGGCAGTAACGGGACATCGGGGTAACCATTGAGAGAAGTGAATTTGTTCGGCTGGACAACTCCTTTACCCAGAGTTCAAACGCATGTTGGGTTTCCACCTAAAGTTCGGGTCAGTTTGCTCCTCCAAAGTTAATATCCCCTCCTGAACGTATTAGTAAGCAGCCTTAGATAAGAGATAGGACGTTGATTAAATATTAATTTGTAATCTGTTAAATTGCTTAATGCTGTTTCTAATCCCCTGCTAAAGCATACTAATTAAAGAAGCATATAAAATTTTATTAGAAGTTGTGGACATTCTCTTATTGAGTCAACATTTTTCTGAGTTCTTCTATGATTGTAAAACAGTCATGGTGCATGGTTCTAGAAATATTTTGGATGTCTTAAAAGGTTACCTGTAGCCCAAACTTTAAAACAACACCCATAGGGACTTTTGAGTCTTTAAAAAATACTGATCGTGTAACAAGTGCCGATTTATAGAAGTAGGAGCCACCGTTAACTAGGGCGGTGGTCGGGGTACAGGTGGCTTCGGGCTACTAGGTTCCCTGACCTGTCCACTGAAGAAGGGTGTGGCCCTAGGACGGAGGTGGTTAGCAGATCAGTCGTATCCTACTTATCTAGCTGAAAAGGTCTCACAGGAATTCTAAACAGGGTAATACTCGTTAGATTCAGAGATCTTTAGAACCCCAGCTAGTCTGAGCTTTAACCCAAAATAGGAAGGATGTGGTGAGTGGGGTTTTAGTTCAAAGCTGTAATCGTGACACTTGATAACACTTTGTTTATTGGATGATTCTGCATCAAAAAGGGAATTGGCACACCTTTCGATTCCCAGCTACTTTTCGCGCTACATGGCTACAAAGGTTAAACCTTTCTTGTTAAACTCCTCCTACATTTTTTTATGCAATCCGCGCAAAACTCCATATATAACCGTGTAATGGACAAATAAAAAAAGTTATCATGGCGGATTTTTAAATTTTGACTTTTTCGAAAAGTAACGCTAAAATAAGTGATTGTCAGCTAGCTAGCTCTAAATGTAATTGCTGATTATTCTAAAACCATAACAGATTTTGACATGTCCTTCATAATACATAGTCCAAATAAGATTTTGCACATGTGACCCGCGTTGGAGGATCGTCCATCACTGGGGGCGCTGTGATGTCAAGAAATCTACTACGCAAGAATGGCTGATCGGATTTTTACAAAACCTTCTTCATCCCCTTCCAGTATTACCCCTTAACTAAAATATTAAATATGGTAATGATTGAAACAAGTGGGCGGGGCCTATTTCCAAAAGTGTGAAAAAAACCTTCAAAACTTCAAAGAATTACCAAAAATCAATTTTGTGGTGTAACGATCTCAGATTTTCAGGATGTATTCCTTGAATAAGGTGTAACAATTCTCTCACTGCATGTATTGAGGTTTTTGAAAGTTGCACACTCTGATTTTTTAAAAGTTTGTAAAATGGAGAAATCAATGTTTTTTCCACAAATATTGTGAAATCCCCAAAAAAATGGCCTCTATTTGTAAAGCACATGCAGACTAAACATAGATTTCAGTTTGGTAAAAATCCAGGCGATTGTGACTTATTTACAAGACATTAAAATGTAAATGTGCAAGACTATAAAGTTTAATATTTTTTTTCTCTCAAACACCTTTTTCAATGGGCATTTAAAAAATCACGTAAGTAGATAAAGCACTCTTTGAGATCCATGAATATTTTCAGAATTTTAGAGCAAACCGTTGATTTTTAACGAATTTATGAATTTTATGATCTGTTCACAGCTCTCACCATCCAGAGCTCTGACTCTCCAGAGCTGTGAACAGGGTGGCCATTTTGCCCATATTTGGGCACATCACAGGATGTGACGTCACATCCCTCGCTGTTTCTAAGCGGAGCAGAAACTTGAAGAGGGAGGAATTGCAATTTGAAATCAGAAAAGCTCAAATTAATAAAGTATTGTAGCAGTGTTTTTTGATATTGAAAATGCATATGATATGTTGTGAAGAGAAGGTTTATTAATTAAAATTATAAAGATGGGTATTACAGGAAGGATGTATTGGTGGATCAAAGATTTTCTAACTAAAAGACAAATACAAGTTTAAATAGGTAATTATCATTCTGAGAAATACACACACACACACACACACACACACACACAGCGAGTGAATTTCAGAGGGCAATACAAACAATACATTTATATAAATGTATAATTCCAACTGTTGCTAAAATTTTAATAAGAGTCCACAGCCCTTAACTCTAAAGTCATTGTTACCAAATGTCTATCAGGGAATACTTGCTTGCACGAGCTTTGGGTCGTGACCGAAAGAATGAGATCCCGGATACAAGCGGCTGAAATGAGTTTTCTCCGTAGTGTGTCTGGGCTCTCCCTTAGAGATAGGGTGAGGAGCTCAGTCATCCGGGGAGGACTCAGAGTAGAGCCGCTGCTCCTCCACGTCGAGAGGAGCCAGTTGAGGTGGCTCGGGCATCTGGTCAGGATGCCTCCTGGACGCCTCCCTGGTGAGGTGTTCCGGGCACGTCCCACCGGGAGGAGGCCCAGGGGAAGACCCAGGACACGCTGGAGGGACTATGTCTCCCGGCTGGCCTGGGAACGCCTTGGGATTCCTCCTGAGGAGCTGGCCCAAGTGGCTGGGGAGAGGGACGTCTGGGCCTCCCTACTGAAGCTGCTACCCCCGCGACCCGACCCCGGATAAGCGGAAGAAGACGGACGGACGGACGGACGGACGGACGGAATACTTGAAAATTGTTGTTAACTTGTATCAAACTCAATGGATGCACATATCGCAATGTCCTGCTTTGGATTCTAGGCATGTGGTGCGTTCAACAACTTCACTCAACATAGGAATTTGCAAATTGGAGGATTATCTTTTGTACAGTAATATCTGTACAGCCTAAATTGAATCAGAAGTAAATCTATGGTTTAGCACTACAATACAAATATACAGTCAATTTATCAACATCCCACAGTTCTTAATTCTTCTAGTTCAAACATACTTCACGTAAATTAAAATTATTATTGTTCATTAACATTAAACTAAACAGTAGACATTTTAAACCTCAGCTTTAGGCTGTACATATATTACTGTATAAAAGATAATCCCCGCATGTGCAAATTCCTACGTTGAGCAAGGTACTTGAACGCATCACACACGCAGCATTTAATTCAGTCAGACATTTCTCGGGTGTTCTGCGCTGGGTTTCGTCCATACAACTGTAATGATCATGTTTATGTGTATTATACTCTCTTTGGGGTCATGTTAACCCCTCGGTTTTATTGAGAACTTAGCAGTAGTTTTTCTGTTGTTTGTAGTGTGAAGACTAGTTACCTACAAATGAGCAACTTGATGTTAGCAGCTGCTTAGCAATAGGCTTGTAGCTCTTTTGTGGTTAGCAGCTAATTAGCAATCGGCTCAAAACTCTGTGGTGTCGCTCCACTGAGCTATATTATACACTGGAGTGCTAATAGCCCGCTGTTAGAACGAGTCGCTTTGAAGCCACCAGCTGCCATATTGGTACTCCCTATTTTCCCCCAGTAACTAGGGAGAATGTGCGCTACAGCATCGAATAATGAGCATTTTCTCATGTTCAGGGGGGGGGGGGCTTAAAACTTTTAAAATATAAATGCCATATACTTTTATGTTATGTTCTAAAACTATCAAGCACTGAGAAAGTCATGTGCTGAAATATTTTCCATTTTATTGATTTAAATATATATATATATAACATTTATAAATATATAAATAACATACAAACACATACTGTATATTTACATATATGTATACATATATATATACACATATACACATACTTATATATACTATATATAAAATATTTCTGTTATTAACTGCATACTCTTAACTGTATACTCTTCCTAACCAGGCCCACCACCGTCGTGTCGTCTGCAAACTTCACAATGTGATTGGTGGTGAACCCATATTTGGGCACATCACAGGATGTGACGTCACACCCCGTGATGTTTCTAAGCGGAGCAGAAACTTGAAGAGGGAGGAATTGGAAATCAGAAAAGCTCAAATTAATAAAGAAAGTATTGTAGCAGTGTTTTTTGATATTGAAAATGCATATGATATGTTGTGGAAAGAAGGTTTATTAATTAAAATTATAAAGATGGGTATTACAGGTGGAATGTATTGGTGGATCAAAGATTTTCTAACTAAGAGACAAATACAAGTTCAAATAGGTAATTATCATTCTGAGAAATATTTTGTTGAAAATGGTATTCCACAGGGAAGTATAATAGGTCCTTTATTATTTTCGATAATGATAGATGATGTGTTTCAAAATATAGATAATGGAATGGGTTTTTCTCTTTTTGCTGATGATGGAGCTATGTGGAAGAGAGGAAGGAATTTGAAGTTTATTACTAAAAATATGCAAGAAGCTATTTTTAAAGTTGAAGAATGGTCATTAAAATGGGGATTTAAATTCTCAGTGGATAAGACAAAAACAATGTTCTTTTCAAGGAAGAAAATTAATGATGTTAGATTAAAATTATATAATCAAGAAATAGAAAAAGTGAAACAACTTAAATCTTTAGGGGCTTGGTTTGACGAAAGAATAACATGGACTATACACATTCAAAGAGTCTTAATTCAATTAAATTTTATTTATAGAGCGCCAATTCATCTCGAGGCACTTTACAAAGTCAAAATCAATCAGATTATACAGATTGGTCAAATATTTCCTATATAAGGGAACCAGTTGATTGTTTCAAAGTCCCGACAAGCAGCATTCACTCCTGGAGAAGCATAGAGCTACAGGGAGAGTCGTCTGCTTTGTCCATGGCTTTGCAGCAATCCCTCATACTGAGCAATTATGAAGCGACAGTGGAAAGAAAAACCACCCATAAGCGGGAAGGAAAAACCTCCAGCAGAACCGGGCTCAGTATGAACGGTCATCTGCCTCGACCGACTGGGGGTTACAGAAGACAGAGCAGAGACACAACAAGACAGACAAACAAGCACAGAAGCACACATTGATCCAGTAATCTGTTCTACATTAGATGGTAATAGCGGGTGATCTGTCTTCTCTGGATGATGTCACAGCTAACAGAACGTCAGACCAGGTGTACCTACTATGAAGAAAAAAGAGAGAGAGCAAAAAGTTAAAAGCTGAAATGACAACAGTCATTTCAATGTAATGCAATGCAAAACTGCAGTAATAAATATTATGACATGCTTAATTGGAAGGGAGTGGGGAGCAGATAGATGGTGCTGCTGTAGAAGGTGGTGAGGATGAGCGGGGACAGGTGGGCTCTCCTCATAGTCCGCAGTAAGTGCAAGCGCTTCTGTGCCCTCTTCGCCAGTGACATGGTGTTCACAGACCAGCTGAGGTTGTGTGTTATGTGCACCCCGAGGAATTTATTGCTGCTGACCACCTCCACAGCTGAGCTGTTGATGAGAAGTGGAGCGTGGTGAGGCCGGTTCTTCCTGAAGTCCACGATGATCTCCTTCGTTTTCTCCACGTTCAGGATCAGTCCTGGTCCTGGTTATCATGGATTTTTTAATTAAAAATGAGTTTTACAAGTTTATGTGTGTATCAGATAAATTAAGCCAGTGTCACTATAGCCCTTAGACTCAAAAAGGTTGGTGACCCATGTTACCAACCTTTTTGGCCGGGGGACACTTGAGTTTAAATGTTTTATTCAGTATCACTACAGTGGTGTTGTGAAGTATCTTATAAGTCAGATCAGATGCAGTGTCCAGTCAGTAACTGTTATCCAACAAGGAGATCATTTAAATTTAAAGATTCATTTTTATTGTGTTTTGACTGCTTTATTTTTTAACCCTACCTAACAACACAAAATTAATGTCATTCAGCTATGAAGATGGAGAGAAAGAAGATATGATGACAGAAGAAGAATCAGGACAGACAGGGGAAAGCGACAGGTTGGTCTAATATTAGGTGGAAGTGAGGGAACAGCTACATACTCCTAAGCAATAATGTTTAAACATTATGTTTTGAAACTGTATTAAAATCTGCAATTTTTACCACTAATATATAATGTTTTTTTGACCATATGACTTAGTGGAGAACGCCACAGACAAGGGGTGAAGGAGACAGACATGAGATCAGTGATAGAAGGGACAAGTGATGACATCAGGTAGGAATAATTACATTAGGGAGGAAACAAAACCTTACATACCATGATGGTTTGAATTTCTGATGACCATATGTCATTGTGTTATTTTTTGGGAAAATTAGTGCAGGCAGATATGGTGAGTCAATCACCACAAAGGAGAATGTGGAACAGAAAGATGCAGATGAGGGGGAGAAGAAGAGAGGACCAGATGACGAAGAAGAGGGAAAGGAGCAGAGGTCCAGATGATAACGAAGAGGGAGAGGAGGGGAGAGGTCTAGATGATGAAGAGGGAGAGCTGCAGAGGAGAGTGCTGAGACAAGGCTTTATTCAGAAGATCCATCTGAATGGCCTTTACCGCACAAAACAGGGGACACATTTAGGCAGTACATGGTTGAAAATGGCCCACAGAAAGTTACCGATGGCCCATATCCAAGATCAGATCAGAGTAAGATGTGTTTTTAAGCACACTTTTTTCGTTTACTGTCTAATGGAGAGAAGGTTGAACGAGATTTGTTACTGTATTCCAAAAATACTAACAAAGTATTGTTTTTCATGTAAGCTTTTTGGTGAAGCTAAAGTTCTTGACACATGCCTTGTTGCGGGGTATAATAACTGGCGATGTCTTTCAAAAACACTGAAGCACCATGAAACCATTAGTTCTCACATATGCTTATCTGATGTGGAAAAAAAATGGCATCTCGCTTACGCCTAGGTAAGACTGTTGATAGTGAACTGCAGAGAACCATGGCAGCTGAAAAACCACCCTGGAGAAGTGTGTTGACTCAAGTTATTAACTGCATACTCTTCCTTGCACAGAGAAACTTGTCACTAAGGGGGAAAAATTCTCAGTTAGGAAATCCTAAAAATGAAAATTTTCTGGGAATCTTTGAGCTCATAGCATGATATGATGTCACACTGGAAGAACATCTTAGAAAGGCTCCCTCCAAAAAAACCACTGGATGTCTGACATGGTGCACTCAGAATTAATTTTTAGATTCAATATCAGAATGTATTTTGGATAAAATATCTGCCCAGATCAAAGCCTCTATGTACTTTGCAGTGGAACTGGACTGCACACCTGATATTTCAAAGTAAGAGCAGGCCTCAGTCATCTTTGGATATATTGATACAGATGAGAAGAAGAAAGTAAGTAAGTAAAGTAAAATTTATTTATATAGCACTTTTCTCAGATAAAAATAACAGTGCTTCACAGTAAAATACAAATACAAAAAAAAAACAGTATACAGCAATACTAAACAGCATTTTAAAACAAAATGGAAAAACATACAAACGAAACCATAAAACCTACATGTCTAATTAAAAGCCTGCTTGAATAGCAGCGTCTTTAGTTGCTTTTTAAAAGAAGAAACAGAGTTCAAACAACGTAATGAAAGAGGCAAAACATTCCACAGCCTCGGAGCCACTGCCTGGAATGAGCGATCCCCTCTAGTTTTAAAATAAGTGCGTGGGACCACTAACAATGATTGGCCCAGTGACCTCAGACTATGGGTCGGAGTATGGAGCTGTATCAGCTCAGAAATGTAGGGAGGAGCTAGACCATGCAGGGCTTTAAAAGTAAGGACAAGAATTTTGAACTGGATTCTATACTGGACCGGTAACCAGTGCAAAGCTGCTAATACTGGGGTAATGTGATCTCTTTTGTTTATGTGAGTTAAAAGCCTTGCAGCAGAGTTCTGGACAACCTGAAGACGGTTTAGCTCCTTCTTGCTCAAGCATGTAAAAAGACTGTTGCAATAGTCCAACCGTGAGGAGATAAAAGCATGAATAATCATTTCCAACTCACCAAAAAAGTCTCTATTGCAGAGTCTTAGGAAGAAAAAGAAGTACCCAGATCACAATTCATGCACTGGTCATCATGAAAAGGAACCCACAAGGCACTTCAGGTGCATGGTTTTCAATGTTGTTGTTGACACACTCTGCAAGAGCTGTCTGAGAGGTTTTCCAATTTTCAACCTGTGTCTGAGAAATTTAAATTCATCACTAAAATGGAGCACATGACAAAAGCAGAGCTGGAGGAATCAGTGACCACATATGCCCTGATCACCTGTGAGGTTTCAATATAAATTATTCAAGAAATATACCCAGCAAGCTGTCTACTGAAGGGTTACAAGGCTCTAGAAAAGTTAAATTTCCTCATTCAAGAGAACCTTGATTTGGTATTTCCAAATTTGACAGTAGCCCTTAGAGTATTTTTAACCATGCCTCTGACAGTTGCATCTGCAGAGAGATCATTTTGCAAGCTGAAGCTCATCAAAACATACCTTCTTTCAAATATGAGCAACGATCGCTTATCCCAGTTAGCAGTGATCTCTATCGAAAACAGTGTGGCACGGTCTATTTCATTTGATGCTATACTTGACAAATGGCCACATGCAAAGTCACAGAATGTAATAATTTAAATGTCATAAATGTTAAAACTCTGACATGGAGTCCAGGCTGTTAACATTTCATATTTCCGCTACAGAAAATGTTGAGCACTGAGTGCCAAACCTGTTATATATTTATACTTTATTAAACTTCTTATTTGCTTATGATTGAAATGATCACCTGATATAATATGCAACATAAAAAAATTCTATAATATGACTACTGTATTTTGTAAGTGCATCACTAAAGGAGAAAAGCTGTAAGAGACAGGTGTTGGGTGGGCACCGATGACACCTTTATTGCAGTAATAACTATAAGAAACAAGACCTACCTTGAGATGTACCAGTGCCTGTACAATATTGGAGAACTGCTATGGTGAAATGCATTGTATAGAAAACCGTTTGGGATCACAAGCGAATCTGTGAAAAATTTCTGTTATCCTGCAAAACATAAATTCATGATCCGTTCCAGATGCATGTTGGTTTGGCTGAGCAGGGGGAGCCGGCATGCTCAAAGGGGCGGGGCGTGGGTGGGCTTGGAACCCGTTAATAACTGCTTGCAGTTCTAGTTAGGCGCCCGCCTATGCATTGAAAATGCATGGCGGAGGCCTATTACTATGCACCTAATAAGGGTTTCTTTATTAGGCGCCCGCCTATGCATTGAAAATGCATGGCGGAGGCCTTATACTATGCACCCAATAAGGGGTTTCTTTATTCCTTTTTAATCATCCGTTACCGTTAATACAGCCCGAACCGTAGGGTCTACTCCCCACAAACTATATATCAAAACGTGCGTCTTGACGCCGCAAAGTGTACTTTTTGTACTTCACGCCATTTAGAGTTACTGTGGTGACAAAATTCACCAAAAACCACTTCTTCAAACCACTTTTTCAACACAGTTGACCTCTCAATAATGCACAGCTGAGCACGGCATTGGTGTTTTGGTCGAGAGGGTTAGGTCTCGGGCTGCCAAGCAGAAGATCAGAGGTTCGAATCCAAGCTGTGCCAATTTCAGAGAATTACATTTTTACCCAATATTTCATTTGCCTTTGGCTTTAAACAACTGTATTTCAATTTAAATCAATACAGTTCACCTCATGCCTTTAACTTTTTTATTCACATATTTCATTTTTTCATGCTACATTGAAGTATGTATTCATGTTTTAAGAACACCAATTTTCCATACTGCTTCGATGCAGACCTTCTCCTGTCGGCTGTTGGCAATTAGCTCATTAGCAGGCACAATACGGAGTTTGGAGCTCTGCAGCGTCTCACAAGAGTTTGCAGCTGTGCAGACACAAAGTTTTCCCCTTGACTGTCGGCTGTTGGAAATCACCTCATTAGCTGAGTCTCAGATCGAAATACTGAGTTTGCACCTTTGCAGAGACTACGCCTTGTATATATTTAAAAACACGGACGGGACAGTTATGTCTGAAAGCCTCATGCCTCAACATCAAACGGTTTAGGAGCTCTTAAACACAGTTGACCTCTCCATAATTCAGACCTGTGTTTACCATTGGTCTTTGGTACAGTTGGTTAAATGTTTGACTCCCAGTCAAGAGGTCGTGGAATTGAAACCTGCTCTGGCAATTTCATATTATTACATTTTTACCCAACATTTAATTTTCCTTTGGGTTAAAATAAGTATTATTTTTAGAATTATTTTCTGTTTAAATATCCAGTCATATTCAATGAATTAGAGCATCTATTTAAATGTTTTTTAGTCTGGAAATGACATGTACCTTTTGAAATTATCCTTAATGCAGGTACCAAACTTGTCCTTAAACACAATAATTGTATTTATTTCACTACTATAATGTACTATTTTAACTTTAAATCTTATTTTTATTAGTTGGGATGGCTACCAGCACAACACTGCATTATGTCCTCATGACAGAAATCAAGGCTAGAAAATAAGTCATCTGAAGGGGTTGGACAATGAAACCGAAACACCTGGTTTTAGACCACAATCATATGGTGTAGGGCAGGGGTGTCAAACGCGGCAGCCAAATGCATTATCATCATTCAACAATGATTACTGAAAAGAAAACGTACTTCGTTCAATTGAAAACCTGCAGTTCCTATATTGTCCACGAGTGGCGCTGTGTATTATTCAGAGCCGACAACTCGCAGTTCCGGGTCAGAGGTGAACTCCACCATCTTGTTTGCTACTAGTTCTAGTAAGAGCTAGTGCTGCCGTTTTTCCTAAGTTACTGAAGGATATTGTTGAATCAAGTCCAATAAACCCAGACGAAGGATTCCATTGGGTGTTCTCCTTGCAACTACTCGACGGTGAGTCGTTTATTTTATGTCGGTTTTATATTATGGTAGAAATGCGGTGGCTAGGCTACACGCCACTGAGCTATATGCTACATGTATTGGCATCTTAAAAATGGTCTTATAGCTTAAAAGATCATTCTACTTTTGTTGATTTTGTGGCCGAATACAAGATATGTTCTCAAAGCGTTAAATAAGCCCTTTGATTTTTCAAAATTTTGTCTTTTAAGGATAATTTTAAGTTACTTTTCATTAAATTTGTCAATGGCCTATGGAAGTCTGGAAGGATGGCAGTTCAACCCTAACAGCAGCACTTATTTGGTAAGTGCATAATGGATAATAACTGTAATATAGTAACTTTAGGATATTTGTGTCTGTCGAGGGAAATTTATCAGGGTTTCCGCGGGGCATTAAAAGTCATTAAATGGAATTTTTTAAAATTAAGGCCTTAGTTTGCATTAAAAGTCATTAAATGTGATTATCTGTGGCATTAAAAATGCCTTATTTTTTCTAAAAAAAAATACGGTCATAAAAACAGTTTCGTCAGATATATTATATCAGATATAACTGATTCCGCGTTGTGCGCGGAACTGCTTCCGGTTGATCGTAAAGCCGTATGTTTTTAATGTTCGGACTCGCTTCCGTGTCTGCCCATGACCTGCTACTTTCACGATCAACACCAGCTGTGCGCGGCTCGCGGGATTCTGTCTGTGCGCGGCTCGCGGGATTCTGTCTGTGCGCGGCTCGCGGGATTCTGTCTGTGCGCGGCTCGCGGGGTTCTGTCTGTGCGCAGCTCGCGGGATTGTGTCTGTGCGCGGCTCGCGGGATTCTGTCTGTGCGCTCTCTTGACTTCAAAAACTGTCCACCTCACCAGCCAATCACAGACAGGTTTCTTTCCATCCAATCAGAGTAGGGCTTGCAAATACTGCATTCAGATGGATTAAATCAAAAGGCTGCAGCTTTTGGCAGAAATGACTAAACATAACGGTGGGATTGAAGAAAAAACAACCAATAAACAGTTTAATATTTTAGCCTACAATATTTAGTTTAAAATAATTCCTTGAGTTACTAAGTGAGGTGTGAAAAATCTTTTTGTCTCTTTTCTTTTCAGCTTCTGGGTGATGATGCAAACGTTTCTTGTGATCATAATCATCATCATTGTCATCATTATTTAAAGAGCACTTTAACACGAGGTAAAACAAAATAACATCTAATAAAATGACTTGGGTAAAGACTCAACAGTTTAAAACAACAACAATAATTAAAACCGCAAGCGGTGATGATCGGCCCTCGCAGCCAAGCGCCGCTCTGGCCTATGGGCCACCGCTAGGGTACGCGCACCTCCCGCCGCCAGCCACCGCAGAAGCTGTCATGCATTTTCCTCACCCGTCTAACATGCAATACACACGTACGCGTTGGGCAGCGCTCCCCCACGACTCACAAAAAAACCTGGTGCGGATCGGTCGATGCACCGAGGACACACAGCCGTTGAATAATGAAAATGCATTTGGCCACCGGGTCGGACTAAATCGTTCGGCGGGCCAGATCCGGCCCGCAGGCCGTACGTTTGACACCCCTGGTTTAAACACTAGTATACAAATTTAATTAAAGGTATCTTACTAGCTGTTAATCCAGCTTCATGTGAAAAGTTAACAAAACCTTTTTAGTTATTTAAAGTTAATTATTTCATGTGTTTAAGGGTTTCGTTTCTTGCATTAAGACAGCTGTTATGAAAGTTTGACAGTTAAATTGGTGGATACACACCCAAAAGTAATAATGTAAAAGTAACACTTTAGCAATTGGAATATTGCTAAAGTAACACGTTAGCAATATTCCACATGTGTATGTTGTGTACAAACTTTAGTAATTTCTAACAGACCACTTCACTCTCAGAAAGCAGGTCTGCTGGTGGTTCCTAAAGTCTGTAAAACCAGAATGGTAGGCAGATCCTTTAGCTATCATGCTCCTCTCCAGTGGAACCAACTCCCAGTTTTGGTCCGTGACGCAGACACCCTGTCTACTTTTAAGACTAATCCTTAAACTTTCCTTTTTCCATCCATCCATCGTCTTCCGCTTATCCGGGGTCAGGTCGCGGGGGTAGCAGCTTCAAGAGGGAGGCCCAGACCTTCCTCTCCCCAGCCACTTGGGCCACTTCCTCCGGGGGAATCCCAAAGCGTTCCCAGGCCAGCAGAGTCTCTCCAGCGTGTCCTGGGTCTTCCCCTGGGCCTCCTCCCGGTGGGACGTGCCCAGAACACCTCACCAGGGATGCGTCCAGGAGGCATCCTAACCAGATGCCCGAGCCACCTCAACTGGCTCCTCTCAATGTGAAGGAGCAGCGGCTTTATTCTGAGTCCTCCCCGGATGACTGATCTCCTCACCCTATCTCTAAGGGAGAGCCCAGACACACTATGGAGAAAACTCATTTTGGCCGCTTGTGTCCGTTCTTTCGGTCACGACCCAAAGCTCGTGACCATAGATGAGGGTAGGAACGTAGATCGACTGGTAAATCGAGAGCTTGGCCTTTTGGCTCAGCTCTCTCTTCACCACAACGGACCGGTACAGCGCCCGCTTCACAGCAGACGTCGCACCAATCCGCCTGTCGATCTCCCGCTCCATCTTCCCCTCATTCGTGAACAAGACCCCAAGATACTTGAACTCCTCCACTAGAAGCTGGCTCTTGGGACTTTCCTTTTTGACAAAGCTTATAGTTAGAGTGGCTCATGTTACGCTGAGCTACCTTTATAGTTATGCTGCTATAGGCTTAGGCTGCTGGAGGACATCAGGGTCTACTGTTCTTCGTTTTTGCATGACTGTTGTCATTTCAGCTTTTAACTTTTTGTTTTTTCTATTTTTTCTTCATAGTAGGTACACCTGGTCTGGCGTTCTGTTAGCTGTGACATCATCCAGGGAAGACAGATCACCTGCTATTACCATCTAATGTAAAACACATTACTGGATCAATGTGTGCTTCTGTGCTTTTTTGTCTGTCATGTTGTGTCTCTTCTCTCTCTTTTGTAACCCCCAGTCAGTCAAGGCAGATGACCGTTCATACTGAGCCCGGTTCTGCTGGAGGTTTTTCCTTCCTGTTAATGGGGAGTTTTTCCTTCTGCTGTCACTTCATGCTTGATCAGTATGAGGGATTGCTGCAAAGCCATGTACAATGCAAACGACTCTCCCTGTGGCTCTACGCTTCTTCAGGAGTGAATGCTGCTTGTTACGACTTTGATGCAATTAACTGGTTCACTTATATAGGAATTTCTTTTACCAATCTGGATAATCTGACTTAATATGTATAATCTGATTGATTTTGACATTGTAAACTGCCTTTAGATGACATGCAGGCATGGACTGGTAATCGGGCGTACCGGGCATTTTCCCGGTGGGCCGACGCGCTGTTTGGATTGAAAAAAATTGTCATTTGATTGGTAACAGTTTATGAGTTATGATGGATTTCTGCATTTGTAACACATTCTAAAACTATAACCCACATTACGCACATTTTATCACAAAAACTAAACATGAATAAGTATCGCTGTCTTACCTCTACTTATAATTTAAGTCCCTGTGGCGCTCTTTCTGAACAAAAATATCATCATTTTCCGGTAAAAGTTCTCTTTATCTTCTTCAGTTTTAAAAGTCTCTCAGTCTCAATGGAGCTCACTGCCAGGGAGGAAAGCCTTCCCTGATCGGTCCTGTTCCAGCTGTATGTTTAGAGTCTTTTTAGTGCTTTACTTGTTTAGCAAAACTCGCTAATAAAACATCAATAACTTGTTTTGACTCTACTATTTGGGGATCACGAGCGGTGCCCCTTGAGCGCCCCCTGCCTAGCGGTCAAGGAACTGCCGGCCTCACCTACAACCAGTTCTTTGCTGTTTATGATCGGCCAGCACCACGAAAACATGTTATCTGCACACAGTTTGATGACCAAAACACAATTCGTAATCCACATATATTAAATTGTGGAAAATCAGTTCATAACTGTTTGAATAATTGAATTTATGATCTAGAGACAGGAAGATGCATTCACAGAATGGAAGTCAGCACAGTTAACATGGGATTGCGCAATCCCAGGGGAGGCCAAGCTCGCTGCGGTCTCACCGGCTTCACTATGAAGCGCCACCAAGGATTTACATGAAAAATAGCGAAAAGTCTGCGATATTAAAGAAAATATGATAAAAAATTAGGAAATTAGATAAATAAAATACTTATTACAAATGACTGAGTAAATCAAAATTTATATTATGTTATTATATATTTTCTTTCTTTCCATGATGACAAGTGAGGCATTTCTCTGGTTCATTTTGTCATTGGCATCCTTTTTTACACAGTGAGTGCACATTAGTCCAATGTTACCCTACAGTATCTGGAAGACTGAATAGATCTGATGAGGAACTTACAATAACTTCTTATAATGATGTAACGTGATAATATGTGTGATTAACCGTGACACCTCTCTTTCTCTCTCTCTCTCTCTCTCTCTCTGATCTAAGAATAGTTGCTGTGGTGGAGTTTACATTTTACAGTGTTAATAAATTAAGATTTTGGAAGTATTTTAAGTGTCCACTCTCACTAATTTCCATTAACCTGGCCTCAAGGTATTGCACAGTTGGTATTGCAAAGTTGGTATACACATTCAGTACACAAAAAAAATGTGGTGGGCCAGTCTAATCCAAAATGCCAGGGCCGATTTTTTTTGTCCCAGTCCACCCCTGATGACATGTTTTATGATTTGGCGTTATATAAATAAAAACTTAAATGTATTGAACAAGAGTAAGTTTGTCAGTTTTCAAGCAGGATTTGTATATCTGTTCAACATAAATATATAAGGAAACCAAAGAGTTAAGATCACTTACTTACCAAGAGAGATTCCTTTGGGGTTTATTTGTGGTCTCTTGCTGCCCCCTGCTGTATGGAGGACCAAGTCTTCCATAATTAAAAATAAATACAGAAATAAATAAATGGTCAATAAATAAATATGCATGCAATTAATTGGCACCAAAAATACAATACACAAATAAATGTTGGTAGAAATTAAATTATACAGTGAGACATAAATGTATATATCTCTTTTAATTAGCTACTTTATTTATTAATTACTTATTTTTTTATTATTTATTTATGTGCAGGTTATAATATTTTTGTCTGTTTTATTCTTTCTTTGTATTTTTTTGCCCTATTTATTTCTTCAATGCTATTTATTTCTGCCTGTCCTTTTTACATTTCTGCCTGTCCTTTTTACATTTCTGTATGCATTTCTGCCTCATTATGCAAATGAGGAGGGGCGGGTCTTAAGGGGTAAACTTCTGCCCATTGGTTGGTTAGCATTTTATTGCATCCTTCGAATCTACATGGCACCGGTCTCAGTCACAACAAAGATGGCTACCTACGACGAAGTTGTCAGTGAGCTGGGACATTTAGCAACTGTTTTTGAAAACAATGCCAACGTTATAAGTATTGAGTTTATTATTTTTCGTTTGGACGCTCTGACAGAACGTGTGTTTCAGTTAGCGGCACACACGGACACAGATGTCGACGATGTAGTTTTTCAGAATCTGGAGGAAGCGGCCCATCTTCTTAACTCGGTCGCTAACGCTAATCACACACCTGCGATAGCTGGTCGCCCTGCTTATATACTGCCTGTGGACGCCCTGGAAGGACTTTTACATGCGGGTTTGCCTGTTGGTGCCATTACAAGGCTTTTTGGAGTCAGCGAAACAACAGTTCATCGTCGGATGGCAGAGAATGACGTAAGGTGAGTGTACCATTACATGTGATGCCAATAGAAGCAGTGTGTGTAACGTTACAATTCACAAGAATGACACAGGAGAAAGACAAACCCTTCCTAGCTTGTTGATTTATATAGTTATGGAACTAAACAAAAATGCATAGAAAGTAACGTTAAGTCGCGCACACAGTGACTTCAGACTCGAGTCCGACTCGAGGTGAAGGAGCAGCTGCTCCGCCATTCATCATAAACTTTGGTTTTAAAACTTCACACAAGACCCAAACAAAGAAACGCTGAACGCAAAAAAGGTAGTAACCTGTTGTGAGTAAACAGGTTTAGCTCAGCATTGGCTATCTAAAGTTAGCATGCTTGCTGCTTCAGCTACGACCTACGGGAGGTTTGCTCCGACTCTGTCCTTCGTTATGAGAAGATGAATGAGCATTTGTTGACTTTCCAAAATTCTGGTAGTCGATTAATGTAGGCTAATCATCTACGTCCCGTATGCTGCCATCACGTTAATTATTACAGCTTGGCTGTTGATCATGTTACAGTTTTATTTAGTTATGTTACACTGGTTTGAGAGTCTGGTGGTGTGTTGACTGACAGTAGTTTAAGCTGTTACTGATTACATTGCACATTACATAATTGTGCTCTGTGAAAAACAGGTTATAGTTTATTGTTTTGAGAGTCTGGGGGATGAGTTGACTTACAGGAGTTTATAATAATAAATGAATTGCACATTACATGGTTGTGCGCTGTAAATGAAAAACAGGTTACGGTTACAGAATTCCTTATAGCTATGCAGTTTTATAAGCAGCATGGATCGAACGCAGCAGGTGATAGGACATTTGTAGCTTTCTTTTGCTGATGGCTCCAGGATGGGCTACTCTGCCGTTAAGAGAATTTAGAAAGGTGGAATTAAACCAATTTACTATACATATTTAATATTTGATACATTAGTTCAAGTTGATCACACACTAATGGAGGTGTGGTATTTCATCCAGATACTAGTGCTGGTCAAACAGAACTGTGACCAAATCCCAGAACAGATATGGTAATTGCATATATGGCTTTTTAGATAACCAAAGGCATGACAGTTGTGCTTGGCTATATTGCCATGTGTGTTATGACCACTACTGACTAACTGATGATATGATTACCCTAGATATTGATTGATATCTATAATTATCAAAACAATTCAAAATATACATTTTAAGAGCAGCCCTGGCCATTTTATGCTGTTGCTTAATTACCTATTTTTAAATAAATGGATTCAAACACAACCCTTTGTTCTACTAACTTTTTACAAAAACTAAGTGTTAAAAAAGAACACCTGCTCTCTGAACTGTCTGAAGGCTGATAGAGCTTTCCTGCGTTTGATTGGTTGGCGGGATGTAATAACTGTAGTATTAACCTACATGATAGGCTAGAATGCACTGTTCTTTTATTGAACTTTTTATTGACCCGTTTTTTATATTGAACCATACTTCTATCAATTGATATATCGTTATTGAATTATTTGAACTGAATTATTATATTGAATGAGTCTTTGAATATAAAGCATGTAAATGTATCCTAGTAGACCCCACTGATTTTGTTTTATTTTACAGGTTCTTGGACGGACAACCCAGCAGGTTAAACAAATAAGGCGAGGCCTGAAAGACACGGGTGTCTGGGAGTTTCTTAGCTCCAGGCCAGATGCTGTGGAAGTCCTATTCCCAAGGGCCTGCAATGCAGAGATCACAACACAAGTAATGCAAATACATTTGTCATATTTGATTACTTTTTCCCATTTATGTGCATGTTGCATCTTAGTTTATAAGGTATCTGTTAAAATCTATCAGGATATAGAAACATAATTTCATATAAGTAACTAATTTATTAAATGTTTGGTAGATGATTCTGGACAATATCAACTGGCCAAGGGATGAGGACATCGATGAGGACATCGTCAGCCTGGAGGACCATTGCGGAGTAATGACCTTCCTCCGTAAATTTATAGAGGATGGTCCGTTGCCTTTGTTCTGGAGTAAGACTCGCTCTATGTAGTATGTGAGTGTCAGTGTGTGTATTTTTGTAAGGTACTCCGGAAGTCCAGGGGTCCGTTCTTCGTACGTCGCTAACTCAGTTAGCTGGATTTGACTGTTGACGATTTGGCATGATCTTGGATCGTTTGGTTCTTCGAAACTCTTCTTGGACTTGCTGTCATAGCAACATGTGCGCAAACTTAAACCTGCTCGCTAGCAGGCTTATTTCATGTAAACAGGATTAGATCGTAGCTGTATTAATGGAGGAGATAGGGATATCCAGCCAGTGCACTTGGACCACCTAGTGGCAGAGGACAGGACAGAATTGTGGAACACCATTTTTAATGTTTAATAAAAGACGAAATAAATAATGCTTAGTTCCTCTCGTTTTATTTAAACATTTTTTTATAAAGAAAAGCCAGCAAGTCATCTTTTGCCTGCAATAAGAGATAGTTACGTAAAGTCAGCAATACTACTATGAAATGGTGTATTAGAACTTACTCTGAAGGTCCTTTTGAAGCAACTCGATCTCTAGTGCAATTTTTCAAGTTGTGGAGTTCAATTTCTCCTCTTAATTTGTGTTTTTTCAGGTCAAAATACTACATTTTTTGTTGAGGATGCCGTTTATATAGGGAACGGATGGCACCCTGTGTCATTTTGTGAAAGAAAGGGTGAAGCATGCCTCATGCAACAAAAGTAAAAAGAACCTGTTTTTCTTTCAGCCTTTTTCTTGGTGGCTGTTATAAACAGACAAACACATAATTTAACAGTGGCTTTTAAAAAGAGGAAAAAGTGTCTTTTTAAAATATAGTATAATAATTAAAGGCTACCATTTTGTAGAATATTCTTGTACTTCACTTTTTTCCCCATGTTCTAGTGGGTCCCGTGGAGGCTCTGACATAAAAGAACAAAGTAAATGTGAAATTATTAAATGCAAAAACACATACTGTAGAAAGTGATAGAAACATCTACCATGGACAGCACTTACACATTTAATTTGTCTGCTGCTTTTTACCAGCCCTCTCTCCTGGCTTTAGCAGACTTTGAGGTGTTCCCTGTCGTTTTAATTAATGACTCAAATTCAGCATAACCTTCCATTAAAAGCTCGTGTTCTGATTGGGAGAAAAACTGTGGGCGTTCTTTGGCCATGCTGAACAGCCAATAGCAGCGTTGCTGATCATTGTTTCTACTATCGATACATTTCCCCTTTTAAACAAATGCATGAACGCGCAGTTGTCTCAGATAACTCAATCCAGCGATACTAATCGTAAACAACAGGTGTGTTCGAAGAACCCAATTAGCCGGATCATGATTAGCCGGATGAAATCATCTTGGATGTGTCATTTGATCTCGGATGTTTTAAGCAACGTACGAAGAACGGACCCCTGAAGACTGGCTGGGGAGTTGTTTCCTCAAACTTGGAGGTGGAAATCATCAATTGTGCCCTACCACAGTCATCAACTTGTTTTTTGACTCTAAAGCTGTCAATGAATACAATGAACTATGAAGACTTTTTTCATGACCTGATGGCAAGCATATCCTCTTCCTACTCTGGATTTGGTCAGATGTGAGCACTGACAGAGACAAAGGTTCAGATCTCATTTAGTTGTATCTGTTCACAAGCACTGATAGAGACAGCGACACAACAAGTTCAGATCTCATTTAGTTGTATTTGTTCAAAGCACTGGTAGTAATAAAAACATTCGGCAAATGAATTACTGACTTATGTTGTTTTTTTTGAAGCTCGACACACTTAGTCATCAACAAATTGGTGAGACAATTTCAAATGTGAGCAACATAATTTAAGCAAATATGAGAACTGCCTTATACTTTAAAGACCCTTCTATTCAGCTATGGTTTTAGAGCACATACAAAATTAAATGTGCCATTACTTATGGTCAGTTTCACCAAATGTTGACAAGCCGCAATTAACTTTAACTTAAATGTCTGAACATACTAAAAGTTAAAAATCTATTTTTTAAACCTCTCCAAATATGTCGGTCAGTGTGGTAATTGCTTCACTGTAAACATTCAGAACATTGGAAAAAGGTCCTTGAGGATCTGGCAGTCTTTGCAATTCCACTTCAGTCAAGGGCCGTGGAACCTGAACATCGGGCACTGGCACTCCTTCAGGGTGGTGACCATGTGGACTTTCCCAGTCAATGCCATAGTCCATGTCGACCTAAAAGAGATTTGCAAACAATTTAAGAAGTATGTAACTGTCAATTGAGGGTCATGTTGTCGATAAAGAAGGACAGACAGTGGGGGAAAATACTTTGCCGTTTGCCCTGTTCAGGTAGATCTTTATCAAACAATCACTGATAAACCCTTAATTCTAATTGCAAGAACAAACATGTGCAAGTCTAGTGAAATTTAAGGACTAATTTTAACCAATGGTTTAAACAAATTTAAACAATCATTGTGCTTTGCAATAGTGCTGCAATGATTAATTCTGAATGGATTCTGTGTTTGAGTCATTTTTCAAAAAGAAAATTCCCTGATTCCAGCTTATTAAAAATGTGATTTCTTATAAAATTTTGGTTTCTTTCTTTTGCCATGACAGTAAAGTGAGTACCTTTCGGCTGTAGACAAAACAATACATTTCAGGATGCTGTCTTGGGCTTAGGGAATAATAAGTAAGAGACATTTTATTATAATAATGATCATTACTTACAAGCCTAGTGTTCTGTTTGACACAGTATGTTGGACATCATCTTAATATTGGCCTTAGTCCAAAACTTTAGCAATATATTACATAAGAATCACTTCTTAATGCATTTTCAACATACTTACTCTTGGAAATGTAATATTTTAAAAATCTGGGCCCATATTTATCAAGCTTGTCAGAATTACTCATAAGAACACTGCTAAGAGTTGACTTAATTGTAAAAAAAATTCTTGGCTCAAAGATGTGCTTAAAAGTTAACATCATAGTCCCAACTCCCAATTTGAGTTAGGTGTAGGACTAAATCTTAAGTGTCGGTGTTAGTACTGATTCATGACACTTTGCTGCGCCGCAAACAGGATTTTGGATAACGATGTAACCAAGGAACAATCACTGAACAGGTTTCTTTATTTAAAAATATTTTCAGATAAATTCCATTTAATGATGAAATACATAATAGGAGTTAACTATGAAGATTATTATTTTTCAAAACAGTTTGTACTTTGTAACTGTGATTTTGAAGTTGTAGAGAGAGTTACATTCTAAGTTTTGTATTTGTAGAATTAAAAAAAATATTTTTTGTTGAAAACAAATTTCTGTGTCAGCAAACTGTAAATGTTCTTAATATTTTTGAACATTTAATTGTTACCTCTTTCTATTTCAGTTTTTTTTTTTTCTGGACCTTGTTTTATTTTCTGTGTAAGTAATTAATATGTACTTAGTGTGAAAATGTAAACCTCAGCAATTGAGATAAAGAACTCAAATCTTTTGTTGAGTTGCTTTTTTATCAGTAACAGCTTAAACTACTGTCAGTCAACACACCACCAGACTCTCAAACCAGTGTAACATAACTAAATAAAACTGTAACATGATCAACAGCCAAGCTGTAATAATTAACGTGATGGCAGCATACGGGACGTAGATGATTAGCCTACATTAATCGACTACCAGAATTTTGGAAAGTCAACAAATGCTCATTCATCTTCTCATAACGAAGG
This sequence comes from Fundulus diaphanus, assembly GCA_037039145.1. Lineage (NCBI taxonomy): Eukaryota > Metazoa > Chordata > Actinopteri > Cyprinodontiformes > Fundulidae > Fundulus > Fundulus diaphanus. The sequence continues at coordinate 43,129,294 of CM073143.1, forward strand.
ACAGAGTCGGAGCAAACCTCCCGTAGGTCGTAGCTGAAGCAGCAAGCATGCTAACTTTAGATAGCCAATGCTGAGCTAAACCTGTTTACTCACAACAGGTTACTACTTTTTTTGCGTTCAGCGTTTCTTTGTTTGGGTCTTGTGTGAAGTTTTAAAACCAAAGTTTATGATGAATGGCGGAGCAGCTGCTCCTTCACCTCGAGTCGGACTCGAGTCTGAAGTCACTGTGTGCGCGACTTAACGTTACTTTCTATGCATTTTTGTTTAGTTCCATAACTATATAAATCAACAAGCTAGGAAGGGTTTGTCTTTCTCCTGTGTCATTCTTGTGAATTGTAACGTTACACACACTGCTTCTATTGGCATCACATGTAATGGTACACTCACCTTACGTCATTCTCTGCCATCCGACGATGAACTGTTGTTTCGCTGACTCCAAAAAGCCTTGTAATGGCACCAACAGGCAAACCCGCATGTAAAAGTCCTTCCAGGGCGTCCACAGGCAGTATATAAGCAGGGCGACCAGCTATCGCAGGTGTGTGATTAGCGTTAGCGACCGAGTTAAGAAGATGGGCCGCTTCCTCCAGATTCTGAAAAACTACATCGTCGACATCTGTGTCCGTGTGTGCCGCTAACTGAAACACACGTTCTGTCAGAGCGTCCAAACGAAAAATAATAAACTCAATACTTATAACGTTGGCATTGTTTTCAAAAAACAGTTGCTAAATGTCCCAGCTCACTGACAACTTCGTCGTAGGTAGCCATCTTTGTTGTGACTGAGACCGGTGCCATGTAGATTCGAAGGATGCAATAAAATGCTAACCAACCAATGGGCAGAAGTTTACCCCTTAAGACCCGCCCCTCCTCATTTGCATAATGAGGCAGAAATGCATACAGAAATGTAAAAAGGACAGGCAGAAATGTAAATAGGACAGGCAGAAATGTAAAAAGGACAGGCAGAAATAAATAGCATTGAAGAAATAAATAGGGCAAAAAAATACAAAGAAAGAATAAAACAGACAAAAATATTATAACCTGCACATAAATAAATAATAAAAAAATAAGTAATTAATAAATAAAGTAGCTAATTAAAAGAGATATATACATTTATGTCTCACTGTATAATTTAATTTCTACCAACATTTATTTGTGTATTGTATTTTTGGTGCCAATTAATTGTATGCATATTTATTTATTGACCATTTATTTATTTCTTTATTTATTTTTAATTATGGAAGACTTGGTCCTCCATACTGCTGGACAAGTATGATCAAATACATATGCTTTACATGTCAACTTGGTATCAAAATTCAGATTTCAATCTAAAATGGCTTACTTCCTGTGATACTTGCAGTATGACATTAATTGTAAATTCTGAGCGTCTTGCTGAGATCTACAACTGTACAAAATTTCATTACTCTACGATGAAGTAAGTGAATAGCAAAAGGTCCTTTGAAAATTGCTTGGTGGCGCTATAGAGAAACTAAGTCCTGCTCACTAAAGTTTGTTATGGATTCCTGTTGGGGGGGTGGATAAGGATGCATCCAAATGAGTTTTAGGCAGCTCGGCCCAAAACTGTGGAATTCAGAGCCAAACGTATGACAGCAGCGTTTGAGGTGACTTCGCCACGCCGCCACGCCCCCCTGCTCCATCGAATCCAGTTGAGCCTGAAATCCACAACATACCAACATGTGTTCTGTCTGTGGACACAGTTTCATGTTGATTAGCTCAGAGGGGTAACATAGCGACCGCTTACAACAAAACATGACACTTCCTGTTGTCAGGGGGCGTGGCCTAAGCAATGTCATCATTTGACCATTGGATATTATAGGAGACCTGATGGTGATCAATCACAGAAAGTTTGGTGCCTCTGTGTGTTTCTGTGTAGGAGATATAACACTTTTATTTTTTGTGGCGAATAGGTGAACTTTGACCCCTGCCAACGCCCCTTCAGCATGCTCAAAAACTCACCGTTTTGATAACTTTTAATTGGCCATGCCTTATGATCAGACTGCCCGAGTTTCAAGCCGATCGCTCGATATCTCTAGGAGGAGTTAGATCTTATACCAATGCTGTAACTGTCAAAATTGAGGTCAAAATCAGACTTTCAGTCTAAAATGGCCAACTTCCTGTGATACTTGCATTATGACATTAATTGTAATTTCTGAGCGTCTTGTTGAGCTCTACAACTGTACCAAATCTCATGTCTCTACGACGAAGTAAGTGAATAGCAAAGGGTCCTTTGAAAATTTCTAGGTGGCGCCGTTGAGGCATTTTTCTTTAGATTTTTGTGACGACCTTAAAATACAAAATTTTTAAACAGTCACCATGCATCTGCAAAGTTTGGTGAGTTTTTGAAAATGAGAAAGCCCCCAAAAAGGCCCCTCTTTAGGGGGGCAGAATAATAAGAATAAGAATTAAAACCGCAAGCGGTGATGATCGGCCCTCGCAGCAAAGCGCCGCTCTGGCCTATTGGCCACCGCTGGGATTTGCGCACCGCCGGCCGCCCGCCAACGCAGATGCTGTCACGCATTTTGCCCGCCCGTCCACTGGCCGATTCACACGAACGTGTTCGGCAGCGCTCCCCCACGACTCACAAAAAATCTGGTGCAGATCGCTCGATGCAGCGAGGAGATACAGCCGTTGAATAATGATAATGCATTTGGCCACCGAACCGGACTAAATCGTTCGGCGGGCCGAATTCGGCCCGCGGGCCGTACCTTTGACACCCCTGGTTTAAACATTAGTATACCAATTTAATCAAAGGTATCTTACTAGCTGTTAATCCAGCTTAATGTGAAAAGTTAACAAAACCATTTTAGTTTTTTAAAGTTACTTGCTATTTCATGTGTTTAAGGGTTTTGTTTCTTGCATTAAGACAGCTTTTATGAAAGTTTAACATCTAAATTGGTGGATACACACCCAAAAGTAATGTAAAAGTAACACTTTAGCAATTGGACTATTGCTAAAGGAACACTTTAGCAATATCGCGGGGGTAGCAGCTTTATAAAGGAGGCCCAGACGTCCCTCTCCCCAGCCACTTGGGCCACCTCCTCCAGGGGAATCCCAAGGTGTTCCCAGGCCAGCAGAGAAAACATAGTCCCTCCAGCGTGTCCCAGGTCTTCCCCTGGGCCTCCTCCCGGTGGGACGTGCCCAGAACACCTCACCAGGGAGGCGTCCAGGAGGCATCCTAACCAGATGCACAAGCCACCTCAACTGGCTCCTCTCGACGTGAAGAAGCAGTGGTTCTACTCTGAGTCCTCCCCGGATGACTGAGCTCCTCACCTTATCTCTAAGGGAGAGCTCACACACACTATGGAGAAAACTCATTTCGGCCGCTTGTATCCGGGATCTCGTTCTTTCGGTCACGACCCAAAGATCGTGACCATAGATGAGGGTAGGAACGTAGATCGACCGGTAAATCGAGAGCTTGGCCTTTTGGCTCAGCTCTCTCTTCACCACAACGGACCTTTACAGCGCCCGCTTCACAGCAGACGCCGCACCAATCCGCCTGTCGATCTCCCGCTCCATCTTCCCCTCATTCGTGAACAAGACCCCAAGATACTTGAACTTCTCCACTAGAAGCTGGCTCTTTGGACTTTCCTTTTTTAAAAAGCTTATAGTTAGAGTGGCTCATGTTACCCTGAGCTACCTCTATAGTTATGCTGCTATACGTTTAGGCTACTGCAGGACATCAGGGTCTATTGTTCTTCAATTTTGCATGACTGTTGTCATTTCAGCTTTTAACTTTTTGATTTTTCTTTTTTCTTCATAGTAGGTACACCTGGTCTGGTGTTCTGTTAGCTGTGGCATCATCCAGGGAAGACAGATCACCTGCTACTACCATCTAATGTAGAACTTCTGTGCTTTTTTGTCTGTCTTGTTGTGTCTCTGCTCTGTCTTCTGTAACCCCCAGTCTGTCGAGGCAGATGACCGTTCATACTGAGCCCGGTTCTGCTGGAGGTTTTACCTTCCCGTTAATGGGGAGTTTTTTCCCCCGCTGTTGCTTCATGCTTGCTCAGTAGGTAGGATTGCTGCAAAGCCATGGACAATGCAGACGACTCTCCCTGTGGCTCTACGCTTCTGCAAGAGAGAATGCTACTTGTCAAGACTTTGATGCAATGAACTGGTTCCCTTATAAAGGAATTTTTTTGACCAATGTGTATAATCTGACCCAATCTGTATAATCTGATTGATTTTGACTTTGTAAAGTGCCTTGAGATGACATATTTCATGAATTGGCGCTATATAAATAACATTGAATTGAATCATCTCTTTAGACCAAGTAAACTATCACATTTTATGAGACAGTTATCTCATTTTAAAGATATAATCATGTAACGTTATTACTCTTAGCAAGTTAAAGCTCCATAAAAATTTTAGACCAGTTTTTAGTTCCACTCTTTTATTATGCACATCTAGGCTACCTATAAATATAAAGTATGGCATGCCAAAAAACATTTTAAACAAAAGGCAATTTTAGTAATGGCCTTGCGATTTTATATCTAAGCATTAAAAATGATAATATTTCACAAATTTTCACAGCAAGATGGAAATAACGACTATCCAACATTTTAAGATTTTGTAAAAACGTTTTTCCTTTTTTACCTACCTTTTGAAATTAATACTTGTTTCTACTTCTCCAAAATTATACTTCAAGAAAACTATTGTGCTGTCCTGGGGCCATATGCAGCTAGACAGCTAGGACAAAAGTTCCCCACACAAAGCTTCATTTTCTTGCGTTGTCTGAATAACCTTTGTTCCCAAATCTGGCTTTAAACATTCTTTTTGTAAAAAGACGAATATTTTTCCAAGGCAGAAGCGTGTAGAACAAATTCAACTTCAACGTTAGCAGTTTCCCTAGCTTCATAGCTGAAAAGCAGCTTTTAACGGGAGCAAAATACGTCAAAGATTTTTTTTTAAGGTGAGAGCACTCACTATCTCACGTAATTCACATAGAGATCTAACAAAGTTGTGATGTCTCACTCTGATTAAATATGAACCCAAAACTTTTCTAACTATTTTTGCCTTGGATTTCCTCTGACAAAGAATTAATATCTTATTTATGTAATGTATTCACGACATGAATTCCTTGCTGTCTTAACAAAAGGCAGAACAACTATAATGTTACTTTCTATAATTATTACAGGCTCTGCTGAGATGTCAAATTCTGGAGAATGCTTAGACACCCTGACACACAAATATGGATTAACTTCATTTCATGTGCACTCGTGAACTTGTTTTAGTTGATTTAGTTTTCTTGATGTACTGTAGAGCGTGATGAGGTCTGTTGTGGTATTGTGTGCACTGGATTGAGGGGACAGTTGGTGTTGTCTGTCAAACCCAATCTTCTTAAGCTGCAAATTCAGTAAAGTTACCATATATATATATATATATATATATATATATATATATATATTTATATATATATATATATATATATATATATATAAAAAACGGTTGCAGTTACAGCTCAAACGTCGTAACAACACTTCTAAATCTGAGTCTGACGCACAATTTCAAATACAAACACGATGCAGTTTGACTTTTGTCCGATGACGAGCGAGCGAGCGAGAGAGAGAGAACTGGTAAAGCAGCACATAGTAACAATAAGTCTAGCGCGCCATAAAGATGTTATTAATCAGGGAAATCTTTCTGATTGTTTCACAGCGGTTACCTGCAGCGGGTAAACACGCCCACGACAACACACCTAGGCTCCACGCAGCCCGTTTCTATCGGAATATGCGCCAAAACTGCCTCTTTAAAATGAACTGCACGGTGCAGTCTGCGCCTGTCTGAATTGCAATGTGAAGTTTTACACATCTATGCGTGAGCATAATCAAAAATTCCCCCCAGGAGCAGCGTTTTTTTTTTCCCCAGGACCCGCGGTAACGACAGCGGTGTTCTTACGATGGAGTATTAGGGCCACACATGAAGAGAAAAAATAATTTTGCCATGACGAGATTAAACTGGTGCAGATCAGTTGATGCAGCGATGCATTTGGCCACCGGAGGCAGTGGCGACCCACCAGCTTAAAATCTATGTATTGATGTCTATGTATGTATTTTAATCATCTTAAAAATGGTCTTATAGCTTAAAAGATCATCCTGTTTTGGTTGGTTTTGTAGCCGAATAGAAGAGATGTTCTCAAAGCATTAAATAAGCCTTTTGACTTTTAAAAATGTTGTGCTTTTAAGGTAATTTTAAGTTACTTTTTATTAAATTTATCAATATCCTATGGAAGTCTGGACATATGGCAGTGGCGTTTCAGGTGACTTTGCCACGCCACCACGCCGCCCTGCTCCATCGAATCCAGTTGATCTTGTAGCCGAATAGAAGAGATGTTCTCAAAGCATTAAATAAGCCTTTTGACTTTTAAAAATGTTGTCCTTTTAAGGTAATTTTAAGTTACTTTTTATTAAATTTGTCAATATCCTATGGAAGTCTGGACATATGGCAGCGGCGTTTCAGGTGACTTCGCCACGCCACCATGCCACACTGCTACATGAAATCCAGTTGGGCCTGGAATCCACAACACAGCAACATGTCTTCTGTCTGTGGACACAGTTTCATGTTGATTAGCTCAGAGGGGTAACATAGCGACTGCTAACAATAAAACATGACACTTCCTGTTGTCAGGGGGCGTGGACTAAGTGATGTCATCATTTGACCATTGGATATTGTAGAAGACCCGATGATGATCAATCACAGAAAGTTTGGTGCCTCTGTGTGTTTCTGTGTAGGAGATATAGCAGTTTTTCCTGTTGTCAGGGGGCGTGGCCTAAGTGATGTCATCATTTGACCATTGGATATTGTAGAAGACCCGATGATGATCAATCACAGAAAGTTTGGTGCTTCTGTGTGTTTTTGTGTAGGAGATATAACAGTTTTTCCTGTTGTCAGGGGGCGTGGCCTAAGTGATGTCATCATTTGACCATTGGATATTGTAGAAGACCCGATGATGATCAATCACAGAAAGTTTGGTGCTTCTGTGTGTTTTTGTGTAGGAGATATAACAGTTTTTCCTGTTGTCAGGGGGCGTGGCCTAAGTGATGTCATCATTTGACCATTGGATATTGTAGAAGACCCGATGATGATCAATCACAGAAAGTTTGGTGCCTCTGTGTGTTTCTGTGTAGGAGATATAACAGTTTTTCCTGTTGTCAGGGGGCGTGGCCTAAGTGATGTCATCATTTGACCATTGGATATTGTAGAAGACCTAGTGGTGATCAACTACTGAAAGTTTGGTGGCTCTGTGAGTTTTTGTATATGAAATATAACAGTTTTGTGTTTCATGGCGAGTAGGTGAACTTTGACCCCCGCTCACGCCCCTTCAGCATGCTCAAAAACTCACCGTTTTGATAACCTTTAATTGGCCATGCCTTATGATCAGACTGCCCGAGTTTCAAGCCGCTCGCTCAAAATCTCTAGGAGGAGTTCCATCAAATACCAATGCTGTAAACGTCAAAAATGGGGTCAAAATCAGACCTTCAATCTAAAATGGCCGACTTCCTGTGATATTTACACTATGACATTAATTGTAAATTCTGAGCGTCTTGGTGAGCTCTACCACTGTACCAAATCTCATGTCTCTACGATGAAGTAAGTGAATAGCAAAGGGTCCTTTGAAAATTGCTAGGTGGCGCCGTTGAGGCATTAGGTCACGCCCACCAAAGTTTGTTATGGATTCCTGTTGGGGGGTGGATAAGGATGCATCCAAGTGAGTTTTAAGCAGCTCGGCCCAAAAATATGGAATTCAGAGCCAAACGTATGGCAGCGGCGTTTGAGGTGACTTCACCACGCCGCCACGCTCTCCTGCTCCATCGAATCCACTTGGGGCTGGAATCCACAATACATCAACATGTCTTCTGTCTCTGGACACAGTTTCATGTTGATTAGCTCAGAGGGGTAACATAGCGACCGTTTACAGCAAAACATGACACTTCCTGTTGTCAGGGGGCGTGGCCTAAGTGATGTCATAATTTGACCATTGGATATTAAAGAAGACCCAATGATGATCAATCACAGAAAGTTTGGTGCCTCTATGTGTTTCTGTGTAGGAGATATAACAGTTTTATTTTTTGTGGCGAGTAGGTGAACTTTGACCCCTGCTAACACCCCTTCAACATGCTCAAAAACTCACCGTTTTGATAACTTTTAATTGGCCATGCCTTATGATCAGACTGACCGAGTTTCAAGTCGCTCGCTCAAAATCTCTAGGAGTAGTTCGATCAAATACCAATGCTGTAAACGTCAAAAATCGGGTCAAAATCAGACCTTCAATCTAAAATGGCCGACTTCCTGTGATATTTGCACTATGACATTAATTGTAAATTCTGAGCGTCTTGGTGAGCTCTACCACTGTACCAAATCTCATGTCTCTACGATGAAGTAAGTGAATAGCAAAGGGTCCTTTGAAAATTGCTAGGTGGCGCCATTGAGGCATTTTTCTTTAGATTTTTATGAGGACCTTAAAATACAAAATTTTTAAACAGTCTTCATGCGTCCGCCAAGTTTGGTGAGTTTTTGAATATGATAAAGCCCCCAAAAAGGCCCCTCTTTAGGGGGGCAGAATAAAAATAATAATAATAATAATAAGAAACAACACAGAAACAATAGGCCTTCGCAGCGCTTCGCTGCTCGGGCCTAATAAGAATTAAAGCCGCAAGCGGCGATGAGCGGCCCTCGCAGCCAAGCACCGCTGGGGTACGCGCACCTCCTGCCGCCAGCCACCGCAGAAGCTGTCACGCATTTTCCCCGCCCGTCCACTGGGCGATTCACACGAACCCTTTCGGCAGCGCTCCCCCACGACTCACAAAAAATCTGGTGCAGATTGGTGGATGCAGCGAGGAGATACAGCCGTTGAATAATGATAATGCATTTGGCCACCGGGCCGGACCGCTGGGGTTGTAAAGAGATGACATGTTGGAACTATATAAATAAAATTGGATTGAATTAATTTGTCTTTATATAAAACACATGAGTTGCCTCTTGGCATGGCATGCACTAATATCTATATATATATATATATATATATATATACATATACATACACACATTTGACCTAATAAAATACATTATTCATGTTTTTATTAGGTCAAATGCAATAATTCAATTCAATTTTATTTATATAGCGCCAAATCATGAAACATGTCATCTCAAGGCACTTTACAAAGTTACGTTCAATCATATTATACATATTGGGTCAGATTATACAGATTGGTCAAAAATGTTCCTATATAAGGAAACCAGTTGATACATATTGGGTCAGATTATACAGATTGGTCAAAAATGTTCCTATATAAGGAAACCGGTTGATTGCATCAAAGTCTCGACAAGCAGCATTCACTCCTGGAGAAGCGTAGAGCCACAGGGAGAGTCGTCTGCATTGTACATGGCTTTGCTGCAATCCCTCATACTGAGCAAGCATGAAGCGACAGTGGGAAGAAAAACTCCCCATTAACGGGAAGGAAAACCTCCAGCAGAACCGGGCTCAGTATGAACGGTCATCTGCCTCGACCGACTGGGGGTTACAGAAGACAGAGCAGAGACACAACAAGAGAGACAAAAAAAGCACAGAAGCACACATTGATCCAGTAATCTGTTCTACATTAGATGGTAATAGCGGGTAAGCCGTCTTCTTTGGATGATGTCACGGTTAACAGAACGCCAGACCAGGTGTACCTACTATGAAGATAAAAGAGAGAAACAGAAAATTAAAGCAGAAATGACAACACGTAATGCATAATTGAAGAACAGTAGAACTCTATAGAGTGAGAAAATTAGATCCTGACGTCCTCCAGTAGCCTAAGCCTATAGCAGTAAAACTATAAAAGGTAGCTCAGAGTAACATGAGCCACTCTAGTTATAAGCTTTGTCAAAAAGGAAGGTTTTAAGATAAGTCTTAAAAGTAGACAGGGTGTCTGCTTCACGGACCAAAACTGGGAATTGGTTCCACAGGAGAGGAGCCTGATAGCTAAAGGATCTGCCTCCCATTCTACTTTTAGAGACTCTAGGAACCACCAGCAGACCTGCAGTCTGAGAGCAAAGTGCTCTGTTAGGAACATACGGGGTAATCAGAGCTCTGATATATGATGGAGCTTGATTATTAAGGGCTTTATACGTTAGAAGAAGAATTTTAAATTCTATTTTTGATTTCACAGGAAGCCAATGAAGGGAAGCTAAAATTGGAGAAATATGATCCCGCTTGTTGATTTTCATCAGAACTCTTGCTGCAGCATTTTGGATCAGCTGAAGGCTTTGAACTGCAGTTTGTGGACTTCCTGATAGTAACGAATTGCAATAGTCCAGCCTTGAAGTAACAAATGCATGGACTAGTTTTTCAGCATCACTCCTGGACAGAATGTTTCTAATTTTGGCGATATTCCGGAGGTGAAAAAAGGAAACTCTGGAAACCTGTTTAATATGGGATTTAAATGACATGTCTTGGTCAAAAATAACACCAAGGTTTTTTACTTTATTACCAGAGGCCAAGTTAATGCCATCCAGATTAAGTGATTGGTTAAGAAGTTTATTTTTTGAGGACTCTGGCCCAAAGATTACAACTTCGGTCTTGTCAGAATTTAGATGCAGGAAATTTAAAGTCATCCAGCTTTTGATGTCATCAAGACATGACTGCAGTTGAAGTAATTGATTGGATTCATCAGGATTTATGGATAAATATAGCTGAGTGTCATCAGCATAACAGTGGAAATTAATCCCATGCTGTCTGATAATTTTGCCGATCGGAAGCATATATTTAGTAAAGAGAATTGGTCCAAGGACTGAACCCTGTGGTACTCCACAGGTGACCCTAGAGTTTAAGGAAGATTTATTATTAACATGAACAAACTGGAATCTGTCCGACAGATAAGATTTAAACCAGCCTAATGCTTTTCCCTTAATCCCTACAGTATGCTCAAGTCTTTGCAGGAGAATATTTTGATCAACTGTATCAAATGCAGTACTGAGATCTAACAGGACAAGTACAGACACAAGTCCATTATCTGAGGCCATGAGAATATCATTAGTGACCTTCACCAGAGCTGTTTCAGTGCTATGATGAGCTCTGAAGCCTGACTGAAACTCCTCAAGTAGGTCATTGCTTTGTAAATGTTCACAAAGTTGATTAGCAACTACTTTCTCAAGAATTTTAGATAAGAAAAGAAGATTAGATATAGGTCTGTAGTTTACTAGCTCATCTTGATCAAGAGAAGGTTTCTTAAGTAAAGGTTTAATAACAGCTACTTTAAAAACCTGTGGTACATATCCATTTACTAAGGATAGATTAATCATGTCTAAAATAGGACCACTGATCAAAGGGAATACCTCCTTAAACAACTTAGTTGGGATTGGGTCTAACACACAGGTAGAAGTTTTAGATGAAGCTAAGATTTTAGATAGCTCAGAAAGCTCTACTGCTTCTAAACAGTTCAAACACTGTGCAGGTTCTAAAGATTCCTCCAATGCTGCCTTACTTATAATAGATAATAGATATAATAGATTGTATTTTACGTATCAGGTACATAATACACACACACACACATACGATATTATACGTAATATAATAACCATTATAACAATTTAAGAAACTAGTTATAATGGTTATATATCAAAAAAGAACATGGAACACAAAAAACATGGTCCATCATATGGGAAGGAGGGACCTGTTGGACCTTTCTATTGCATCCCCTGTCCCTTGATCCGATCAGCCATTTCGACACTGCCCTCTCCAAATCCTTCCTGGTGATCTGTCTGGTTAATGTGTTGTTCTTTAAAGCTCCTGCGGGAAACATATCTTATGGTCACTTTATATGTACCAACACAACTCTCAACTACAATTGTAAAGTCAACTATGTTAAGGTGAAATTTACCAACAAATGATCAGTTTTATATCAATTACCCAAGATTTAAATTGTAATTTTGGGTGAAGTATCCCTTTACATAATTGACTTTACAAACCTGCAAACGTCAGAATGAACTGGGAAAAAGCTAAGAAAAAAAGATCAAAATTCAAAGCTGACTGGCCAAGGCTGTCACATTTTTTTACTTCTTTCTAAAATCTGGCTTTATTAAATTGCCCATAAAAAAATTAAAAACCAAGGAAAAATTACAAAATGTAATTTTTTTGATAAGAACAGCTGTTGACTGGAAGATCTGTGCAAGAAAATCTTGAAAACATTTCTTATATGATAACATTTCTGGAGCACCTGTTTTGAGGGGACATTTATGTCCTTAAGGTGAGGGTATTATTGACATTAGAAAATTAAATTCATAACATACATAAATTTCCCTCGACAGACACAAATATCCTAAAGTTACTATATTACAGTTATTATCCATTATGCACTTACCAAATATGACTTCAAACAGATTTAAAGTCCTGAATTCCTACTTTCCATTCCAGCCCACAAAGTTGTACTGCCTTGACAGGCCATAGTCCATGATGAAGAACATCATACGTCTTGTGGCCTCATCCACAGTCCTCCCACCAATGTCTGACACTGCTGTGACCTAAGGGGGAACAAAAACAGTTCAAAGCTAATTAATTTTTATATCTTACAGGAGTAAACACGATGCAAAGACAAACTCTGGGTCTAGATTATTTCCATTGTTGATTAATCTATTGATTATTTTAACAATTAATTGATTGGTTGCTATAATAATAAAATGTTACAAAATTTTGAAAAATGTCAGTGTTTCCCAAATCTCTTGTTCTGTCAACAAAACATGGAGATACTCAGTTTATTGCTTAAGACTTTTTATGACTGTGGTGGCCTCAGCCCTTCTCTACGCTGTCGTCTGCTGGGCTCCAGGCAGCGCAGAACGGGACCGAATGAGTCTGAATAAGCTGGTGAGGAAGGCCACTTCTGTCCTGGGCTGCACTCTGGACTCAGCGGAGGAAGTAGCTGAGAGGAGGGTGTTGTCCAAGTTCACATCCATCATGGACAACACCTTCCACCCCCTGCGCCAGACTGTAGAGCAGCTGAGCAGCTCCTTTAGTGGCAGACTTAGACACCCTGTCTGTAAAAAGGAGCGCTACCGCAAGTCATTCATTCCTGCTGCTATCAGAATATACAGTGCTGCACTGTAACTGTAACCAATGTGCAATAATCTAATTCACTGTGCGATAACCCGTGCAATAATCCTGAAAGAAGTGACTTCTGCTGCTATCAGTAACTGTAACCACAACTGTTATAACTTTGGGCAATAACTAATGTGCAATAATCTATTTAATACACTGTGCTATAACCTGTCCAATGATCCAAAGAACTTCTGCTGCTATCACCAGGTATATATGTCAGTACATGTGTATGTAGGCATATGTATGTGTCACAGGACAGGTTGCCCTGTGACTGGCAACCTGTCCAGGATGGACGAGCCCCCACGACCCCGTGTGACGCCGAGCTGCGTTTCCCCATCAGATACGGCTTGACGTCACACCTGTAGGGAAAAGCCGGTATAAATCGATGAAGGATGGGATGTTAATTTTTTAAAAAGTTTAATAAAATTGCTCAAAGTTTATCAGAAAAAAACATAACTTGCTTTTAAATATGGACATTTTTAATAAGCAAAATGTTAATGTATTTCGTAAAGTTATTGTTGAAGTTAATCTTGACTGCAGTACTCTGTTTGGCAGATGTTTTGGGGTTGGAGTAAAATGAGTCCATAGATCCACAGACAGGAGGCTTGTTCAGTGGTTTCTAGTACGACTTGCTTCTGCAGTGTCGCTCAACTGCGTGTAAAAATAAAAAAAATTACTTCATAAAAGCTCTCTGAGAATAACCTCTGGCCTCACCCAGTTAGAACCCGCTCTCCAGTCCATGTTGTAGCTGCAGTTTTTTTTTTTACGTCGTTTCCTTAATAATCTGTACAAATCAAAATCCTTGTCATTTTATTAAGAGTGTCGTGGTGCGCAGCGGCTCATCAGGTGGAGCTGCTGCATATTGACTGATAGCCGCTCTGACTGCAGCTCTGCCTTCTTTTGTTCAGAAAAGCGCAGGTGAAATTATTTAATTTATTATTTAACTTTTTCCAAATCGGACCCTGTCAAATGGGGACAAATGCGCGTCATGGTAAATTAGCCTTTACTCTTCGAATTTTAAATAAAGCGTTACAGCGAATATTGAGGAGGTCCCTGATTGGTTTATCAGCTAAGTTGCTGGAAGCCAGTGAATACACGCTGAAAGGTGACATGGCCACAGGTGGAAATAATTCATTAATTAACTGGAGCAGCGACAGTGTGTCTGTCGACAGAAACGCTTACCGAGGGAAGTTGTTGTCAGATGGTCAATCCGCTCCACTTCCTGACTTGCTGGTTCGCATAAACCCAAAGAAAACCTTTGACCACCACTGCTTTCATTCATGCATCTGTGGCCAGTTTGAGATGTTCTTCCAAAAGTTATGATTGAACACCGATCATAACTTTTGGTCTACGTATACATGTCTGTGCTGGTAGCCAACGCAGAGCCATAGAGAGAAAGGCTCTGAGCCAGCGGAACCCGGATGTAAACAAGAGCCTTGCTCGTTAGCCTTAAGGCGCTAGCATTAGCGCTAATATTAGCGCCTTAAGGCACTAGAATTAGCCGCAGAACTGAGACTGCTCATCCCACCTCAAGTTGTGGTGGGGGATATTACACTACATGCATATATAATCCAAAAAGCCTTACCTGTTTGTCTGTTTCCCCTCCTAAATTCTCCAATGTGTGGTGCTAATGTTGTTAGCTGTGGCATCACGGACTTCTTCCTCAGGCAAACGGACACGTTTCAGATTGTTGGAGTGCGCCCCCTGCTGTTGGGAAGTCTTCTTCTTCTCTTGATCTTTATGAACTTTCTCACAGTGTGTCATATACGTTCAACTGTCTGTTGTTCCTCACAATATTTACATATGCCAGTGTTATGCTTCCCTATTTTGAATAATGTACCATCTAATCCTGTGTGGGCAAATCTAAGTCTTGATATGAGATAAGATAAGATAGTCTTTATTGATCTCACATTGGAGAAATTCACTTGTCGGCTCAATAGTGTGTGTGTATATATATATATATATATATATATATATATATATATATATATATATATATATATATATACACATGCCTACATACACATGTACTGACATATATTCACTTGGTGAAAGCAGAAGAAGTTCTTCTGGATCCTTGCACAGGTTATAGCACAGTGTATTAAATAGATTATTGCACATTAGTTATTGCCCAAAGTCATAACAGTTGTGGTTATATAGAACAGATTACTGGATCACTGTGTGCTTCTGTGCTTTTTTTGTCTGTCTTGTTGTGTCTCTGCTCTGTCTTCTGTAACCCCCAGTCGGTCGAGGCAGATGACCGTTCATACTGAGCCCGGTTCTGCTGGAGGTTTGTCCTTCATGTTAATGAAGGAGGTTTTTTTCCCCTGTTGCTTCATGCTTGCTCAGTATGAGGGATTGTTGCAAAGCCATGGACAATGCAGACAACTCTCCCTGTGACTCTACGCTTCTTCAGGAGGAAATGCTGCTTGTCAAGACTTTTATGCAATCAACTGGTTCCCTTATATAGGATTAAAGATTCAAAGCTTCTTTCTTTTAAAGGCCAGCTAAAGATATTTTAAAGCTGCTTCCACTTTTGGACGAATGTGTATGAATGGTTTGGTAAAATATGTACCGTGACTTACAGATGACGCCCAAACATTTGGGTTTGCTGCCATCTAGTGTTGGAAATAATAAATGTTTTTTCCTTCAAAACACAATTCATGTTATAAATAATTGTCAAAAAAATATGGTTGGACGTAGCAAAAATGTTTTTGATAACTTTTGATCCTCTATGTGTGAGGAATTTTTTGGAGTAACTTTGAATGCCATAAGTGTAACGGTTTAGGAGTAGTTTATTCAAATGTAACACCCAAAAATATGGGAAAATGACATCTTTGATGAGAAATGAATGATTTCCTGTAGGAGGTAGCCCATTGCTTCAAGAGGCTTTTTTGTAGGGCCTATGAAGTTACATGCACTTACTGAGTTTCATAATTCTCAGACAAAGCATGGCTTGGGGCTTACTGATTTAATGCGTTTTTAATGGTTTTCCACAAACCTGATTTTTGCAATGCGACAGCTCAGGCAAATATGCATATTTCATAAAACCTTTGATAACTTTTAAAAGTCAATGTCTTAACTGCATGCTGAAAAAAATTGAAAGTAATAGGTTAAAATGCCTAGGACTAGTTCGTTAAAGTTTGAGGCAAAAACGGCCAATATTTTACCCTTTGACCCAAAATAGCAGACTTCCTGTGGGTTTTAGAGCATACACCCAAGAGACTTTTTTTCATAATTTTAAAAAACCTACCTAGGTAAAAAATTTCAGCTTTCTACGTGTTACGGTTTGGCCCAACTCACTCTAGTTGGCGCTGTTGAGCAGGTTTGCCACGCCCGTTTTCAATTACACTAAAATCATGCGATTTCTCACGGGGGACAATTTTGGGCAAAGTTTGGTGAGTTTTCATGCATGTTTAGGCCTCCAAAAAGCCGTTTCAAAAGTCCCAAGAATAAATAATAATAATAATAATAATAATAATAATAAAATCTGCAGTTACAATAGGCCTTCGCAGCGCTTAGCTGCTCGGGCCTAATTAAAGCCGCAAGCGGCGATGAGCGGCCCTCGCAGCCAAGCACCGCTGGGGTACGCGCACCGCCTGCCGCCAGCCACTGCAGAAGCTGTCACGCCTTTTCCCCGCCCGTCCAACGGGCGATTCACACGAACCCGCACGGCAGCGCTTCCCCCCCCCCCCCGACTCACAAAAAATCAGGTGCAGATCGGTCGATGCAGCGAGGAGATACAGCCGTTGAATAATGATAATGCATTTGCCACCAGGCCGGACTAAATCGTTCGGCGGGCCGTACGTTTGACACCCCTGGTTTAATCATTAGTTTACGGGTTGAAATGCAGTTCAAAGTCTTCAGCTGATCCAAAATGCTGCAGCAGGAGTTATGGAGATAGTTTCCTGCCAAAAGGTTTCACACAAAAAAATTGTTTTGCAAACTGTCTGCCAACTTTGCACTCAAAATATCATTTATAAGTTTTCCTCCAGTACAAAATGGTCTCTGCTCGCACAAAACAGCCTCTGCTCGCATGAAACAGCCTTCATTGTTTGCTGATGACGGAGATATTTGGAAACGTGGAAGGAATGTTAAATTTATTGTAGGGAAAGTCCAAAAATCAATTCATAAGATTGAACAATGGTCTTACAAATGGAGTTTTACATTTTCGGTAGATAAAACCAAGAAATCAAGAAGTACAACTGAAGTTATATAAATCAACATTGTACTGTTCTCTCTATGTGTTTTGGTCTAGCGTGAACACAGATAAACAGCCAGCCAAACTCCTTATTAAAGAGCCAGGAAATGATCGGCTTGCTCCTTTATTATCGTCTTACACATTTAGTCAGCATTTCTGACTGCTTTGAATTCGGTGTAAAACTAGAAAAGAAAGATACAAAAAATGGCTTAATAAACAGCCATGTAAATATCAGTATTAACGTAATAGCTGCATAATATTAACTCAACAGGCATTTTCACAGCCGGCTAGAAAAGCGGCAAATTAGCAAGTAAACACACACACTGCTGTCACACAGACCACAACATTTTACCATTCCTTCATACACAAAATACCCATAAAAGATATTAACATATTCAATTTCAATTCAATTAAATTTTATTTATATAGCGCCAAATCATGAAACATGTCATCTCAAGGCACTTTACAAAGTCAAATTCAATCATATTATACAGATTGGGTCAGATTATACAGATTGGTCAAAAATGTTCCTATATAAGGAAACCAGTTGATTGCATCAAAGTCCCGACAAGCAGCATTCACTCCTGGAGAAGCGTAGAGCCACAGGGAGAGTTGTCTGCATTGTACATGGCTTTGCTGCAATCCCTCATACTAAGCAAGCATGAAGCGACAGTGGGAAGAAAAACTGCCCCATTAACAGGAAGGAAAACCTCCGGCAGAACCGGGCTCAGTATGAACGGTCATCTGCCTCGACCGACTGGGGGTTACAGAAGACAGAGCAGAGACACAACAACAGAGACAAAAAAGCACAGAAGCACACATTGATCCAGTAATCTGTTCTACATTAGATGGTAATAGTGGGTGATCTGGCTAAAGCAGAAATGACAACACGTAATGCATAATTGAAGAACAGTAGAACTCTATAGAGTGAGAAAATTAGATCCTGATGTCCTCCAGTAGCCTAAGCCTATAGCAGCATAACTATAGAGATAGCTCAGAGTAACATGAGCCACTCTAGTTATAAGCTTTGTCAAAAAGGAAGGTTTTAAGATTAGTCTTAAAAGTAGACAGGGTGTCTGCCTCACGGACCAAAACTGGGAGATGGTTCCACAGGAGAGGAGCCTGATAGCTAAAGGATCTGCCTCCCATTCTACTTTTAGAGACTCTAGGAACCACCAGCAGACCTGCAGTCTGAGAGCGAAGTGCTCTGTTAGGAACATACGGGGTAATCAGAGCTCTGATATATGATGGAGCTTGACATATATCTTATCGAATCTGTAAACAATGAGCAACACTTACAACCATTGCTTTCTGAGAGAATAACTGCATTGTTGCAGCCCTGTGACGATAGCCGTTTCTCAATTCACGAGAACGCGAGTCCGTACTCTCGGTAAGAACACAGGAAGATCGGACTTGACCGCGAGTACGCAGCACGTAGGGGAGAGTGAGGTAAAGTGAGACACTGGGTAATGTGAGACAACCCCTGTATCTAGGCAACAGAACACATTTGTGCCCATGTGACCATTTTGTTTCCAAGCTCCTCCCATTTCCCCTTTGCCATAAAGGAGAGAAGCTCATTTTGCTCAGGTAAGCATGTTTTTTCCAACAAAATGTGTTTTTTGCATGTAAAAGTAAATTTTCTTGCTGTCAACTTAATCAACTGTTGTGCCAAAGCAAATTGATTCTAGTAGAAAAACTTATATCATACCTGTTGATGAACTACCAACATATAAAACCATGTGATGGTGCTAGCTGAAGGTTAGCCTGAATTGCTAAGAAAGGTCATTTTTAAAAAAAATGGTGGAGGTGGGGTAAATTGAGACAAATGCTGTGGGGTAAAGTGATACAGTGTCTTACTTTACCCCCACCATGAGGCACAGGTTAAGTTTGGTTGTAAACATATTTTAATGTAATATTACACTGCATATGTAATGTAATATTACTATTAATTACATATTAATTAATATGTAATGTTACATTTTTATCTTAAATGTCATAAACATTGTAGAAAAGCCATCATGCCAAGGAAATACACCAGGAAGACAACCTGGGGCAAAACACCCCTCGATGAGATGGAGAGTGCAGCCGCTAAAGTCAAGGAAGGAAAGAATCTCTAAGAGCAGCTGCTAGGGATAGAAATATTGACAAGTCAAGCCTTTTAAGATTCATAAAGAAAAAAGAGAAAGGGGAAGTAAAATCGGTAGCCTGGGGTGCAGTAGCTGAGGCAAAGAGAATTATTACAGATGAGATGGAGGAGGAGCGTGCCAAACACTTGAAACAACTAGTTTCATTGGCCTTCCTCCAGTTAAGTCCCATCAACTGGCCTTTGAATATGCAGAAAGAAACAATATCCCTGTCCCTGACAATTGGACAAAGACACAATGTGCAGGTAGGCTAGGGTGTGCAAGAGATCACATGATTCTGTAGGTTAATTAAGGCCAACTGATCTTGGCACACAGCTGAATCTTATAATAATGAATTGTCTACTCTAGGTGAAGATTGGTTTTGCAGCTTCCTAGCACGTCGCCATCTCTCTATCCGAACTCCAGAGGCAACATCCCTGGGAAGAGCTACAGCCTTCAATAAAACTACAGTCAGGGAGTTATTTGACAATCTGGCTGTAGTTATGGACAGGTGACAGAATTAATTATTTAGTCGCAAATGCTTTACGGAGGCATTACCTGTAAGATTTGGCTTTGATTCTGATAAGGTTCTTACTTTGCCTCTCATCTTTAACAGGCATGCCTTCCCTCCACACATGATTTACAATGTGGATGAAACAGGTGTCTTTACAGTACAAAAGCCACAGCAGATACACTAGAGGGCATATTACCAGTAGTAGAATACTGCTTGCACATGCCATTGATTCTAAACTTTCTATTTGATCAGATTATGACGGAGACAGGAAAAAAGCAAGTTGGTTCTGTCACATCGGCTGAAAGAGGAGAACTGGTGACTGTGGTGTGTGCAGTGAATGCTGCTGGGAATGCCATACCTCCCATGTTTGTCTTCCCCAGAGTCAAGTTTAAGGATTGCTTCATGACAGGAGCACGTCCAGGAGCCAAAGGTACCGCCACCAGAACGGGATGGATGAATGAAGACATCTGGCCTGAGTTCCTTGATCACCTGATACAGCACACTAACTGCACCCCTGATCGTCCCATGCTGCTAATCCTGGATAATCTAAAAGCTCACATCTCACTCAAGGCAATAGAAATGTCCAAGAGCAACGGAATTGTTCTGCTCACCCTCCCACCCCACACATCTCATCGCATGCAGCCTCTCGACGTGACCGTGTATGGCCCGTTCAAGACCCAATACAGCCGTGCTCTTGATGGGTGGATGAGGTCTAACCCCGGCAAAACAGTCTCCATCTACCAGACTGCAGGACTTGTGAATGAGGCTTTCATGTCAGCAGTGACACCACGTAACATCACTTCTGGATTTAGGTCCACTGGGATTTTCCCATATAACCAAGACATTTTCCCTGATGAAGCGTTTGCACCATTCATGGTGTTAGACCGGCCCAACCCTGAGCTGCAGCCTGCCAATGCAGATGATCTGGATGGTCCACCCCCTGCAGATGATCTTGATGGTCCACCCCCTGCAGATGATCCACCTGCAGACGAACCACCAGCTGCAGATAAATCACCCGCTGATGCTTATCCGTTCACTGCGCATGGCTCACATGGATGTGCCTCGCCAGCTGATTCAGATGTGCCAAGTGTTCCCAGCCGAACTGGATATGTGTCTCCTCATGAAATACTACCACTTCCGAAATGTCCCCCCAGAACACAAACCAAACAAAAGCGTGTGAAGACAGCCATCATAACTGATACTCCTGAGAAGCAGGCAATTGAAGAGGCTTATAAAGTAAGACAAAAGAAACTGGCGGGGAAAAAGCAAAATAGCAAAGAAAAGGGAAAACAGAAAAAGAAAGCAACCAAAAGGAAAATCGTAGTTAGCAGCTCTGAGGAGAGTGATGTCCCTGTCCCATTTGATAATGAGGAAGAGAGCTCTGAGGCTGAAAGAAGTGATCCAGGAAACAAAGATCTGTCTGTGGGTGACTTTGTCATGATTAACTTTACAACCAAACACAGGAACCTCTGGTGTATTGGCATGGTTGAAAAAGTTGAAGTTGATGAAATTCTTACCCAATTCCTTAGAAAAATTCAGGGAATACCAAAAGTGTGGGAGAGACCCACATTTGCTATTAAAGAAAAAGATGTGGCACATGTTCCCAAAGCAGATGTGGTGAAGAAGCTGCCTCAACCTTAGAGGCGTGGAGGGACCACGCATAGAGAACAACTCTTCATCTTTCCCTGCAATCTTCAGGGCTGGAATGTGGAGTAGTTGTAGAGGCCTACTGTATTTGTAGATAATGACTGATGCTCTGATTGTGGATTTAGTCCTGTTGAGTCCGAGGCTGTTCTAGCTGGCTCTAAAGGTCCTGTGTTCTGACCCCAAGACTGTGTTCCATTTGCTGTTTTTTTTAAGTGTCTCTGTGTTCAATTGTACATAGGCTCCTGGCCTTTTTATATTACGACTTTTATATACATATAAAAAAGGGATATTTTGTGGTGTAGGAGTTGAGTTGCAGCAAGGTGATTCATACCTCTCATTTGAATGTTAATAAAACATTTTGAATTACATTATGTTGTATTTGATTTTGTTTAGAATTACTTTCAAGTGTTGTAGGAAAAAATGTGCTTAAGAAAATGAATGGTGTTAAGAACTTTTCCTTACCTGTTCTAGAATTTAATGGGAAAATAGCTGTTAGTAATAAAGAAAAAGCTGAGTTATTAGCGGAAACATTACATTTTATATCTTCAGAAAATTTATCTGCAGATATAACGAGTTATAAAGAGAAGATTTTAGCTGAAAATCCAGGAGTCACTAACAAGAGAATGGTTACAAATCAAGATTTAGATACACCTTATAATTTGTATGAGCTGAAAAAAGCTATTTTTAATGTTAAACAGTCAACACCAGGAAAAGATGGAGTTTGTTATATAATGCTTAAACATTTAAATGATATATCTCTTACTGTTATTTTAAAACTGTTTAATCTGATTTGGGAGACGGGTGTTATTCCTGCACCATGGAAACAGTCTGTTATAATTCCTGTGTTGAAGCCAGGTAAAAATTCAACCGACCCTTCAAACTATAGGCCTATAGCGCTTACATCTCAATTAGGGACAACAATGGAGAGAATTGTAACAAATAGACTATCATATTTTCTTGAAAGTAAAAATTTAATCTGTCCTTTTCAAAGTGGTTTTCGTAAAAGAGAAATACGATGGATGCGTATGTTGTGGGACATAATAATGATCATCCAACTAAGACGGTGCTACAGGACTGTTGGGAGCATCATAAATCTAATTCTAACAGCTTTGGGTGGATTGGGGACATCAAAGCTCACAATTTGGGGTTGACTCAGTTCAAGTACAGTCTTACAGTTCCACAGTCACCAATTCCACCATGGCTATTTATCACACCAGAAGTTGATCTACAGTTGGGGAAACTTCTTAAAAAGGGAAAGACTCCAGAATGGGTTATAGTTAATAATTTTGCAATATTTAAAAATAGTATAATTATATATACAGATGGATCTAAAGATCCTAATAGTGGCAGAACAGGAGAAGCTGTGAATATCCCACACCATAAAGTCATGATTAAAAAGAGAACAACAGAACATCTAGCAGTTTTTACAGTTGAATTAATTGCCATTATGTTAGCTGTAGAATGTTTGGTTGATGATAATATTAGGGAAGGAAGTAAATATATAATTGCATCAGATAGTCAAGCTGCATTATTAAGTATAAAATCTTGCAAATCTTGTAGATTAGATTTATTATAAGGAATATATCAAGTATTAGTTCAACTTTATAATAAGAAATGTTTTGTTTGTTTTGTCTGGATTCCCTCTCATGTAGGTATAGAAGGAAATGAAGAAGTAGATATATTAGCTAAACAGGTCCTGAAATTTGATGTTATTAACTTAAATATTACTTTAAGCAAAGTTGAGGGTAAATCTATTATTCAAAATAGAATCAGTAAGGTTCTGCAGGAGCAATGGGATAGTTATGACAATGGTAGAGATTTATATAAAATTCAAAAGAATGTGGGGGGTAATAGTCTTATGAATGGAAGGAGGAGGGAAGAGGTAGTCATGTCTCGATTAAGAATTGGTCACACTGGACTTAATAGTTCTCTTTTCAGAATAGGAAAACATGAAACAGGCACTTGTAATTACTGTAATAATATGGAAATAGTGGAACATGTATTAATTGAATGTAATAAGTATTCAGAGGAACGTCAGCACTTAAAGTCTGTACTAAATAGAAAGGAAATAGGATTTTCAATGATAAATCTTTTAGGAAATAAATCAAATTTTGTTAGAATTCAATTAATTAGATTTTTTAAAAACACTGGGTTATTTAATCGTATTTAGAGTGTGTATGTGTGTGTATGCATGTTAATTTGTGCATTTTAGCATACCATTGAGGCATGTATTATTAATTTCCCTCTGGGATCATTGAAGACCACACTCCAGTCTGGTAGGTGGCGGTAAATGCACCTTGAGTTGGTTGCCAGCCGCCAATAAATAACAAAAGAAGAAGAAGAAGAAGAAGAAGAAGAGCAGAGGTCCGACGTTGTGACGGGTAAGGACTTTTTCTATCACAAAGAAGGGAGCCTAGTTTAGCTGCTATACCTGCTTTGTTTTGGAAGAAGTTCCATAAGATTCTTACAAAGACGCGCAGCAGTAACGCGGGGCTGACAAGCGCGAGCTGTGTCAGCCCCGTTTTGCTTTGCTGCTGGGAGGGGCTGCACAGCTGGCGCTGCTGCGGGAATGAGCGGCTTACGTGATGAAACAAGTTGGTTGCGTTACCAGACTTTGTTTTTACCGGCTCCTTGCAAGTTTTACAAATCACTGGTTTATTTCTGTCAGACTGGCGAACTAGTAAAACCTCGTTTTGAGACCGCTGTAGGTACCAGATCGACTCGGGTCCCTACGCCTTCTGATGACGTCACTATACATGATCGGTTTAACGTGTGCTCAATTGCGTAAAAAATTGTGATTGATCTGGACAACTTACTAAAGTAATTATAGCGGGGTGTAGGTTTTATTCGAGAGCGGGATTGCGGTTTGTAAACGGACAATTTTACGAAGAAATTCTCCATGGTCCCTGCGCCTCCTGATGACGTCACCAGATTCTCCGTGGGCCTTGCGCCTCCCGTTGACGTCACCTTATGGCAAAGCCACTCAAACAAACTACATTGAGCCCGCGGTCTGCATTTGTAACGAATCAATCTTATTTAGTTAATTTAGCGGTTTCTTTTTCTCAAAAGCTTCAGGCTTAAAGATGAACATAGAAAAAAATGTGAAATCTTAGCAATTCAAAATAATCAACTCACTTTAATTGATAAAAATTAGGTAAAATATTTAGGTTTAATGATTAACAATGACCACACTGAAAAAAATAGAACAAATTATCATGCCATTTTACAAAAAAAATCAACAAATATTTGACAGTTGGCTCAATTTTTGGAAGAATATTGTTAACAAAAACGGGAGGGATAGCCAGATTAATTTATCCAGCATATATCTTAAATATACCAAATACTACAATAAAAAATAATCAAATTCATCACAATCTCATCTGGAATAATAAAAAGCATGTGATCAGATAGAACGACATAGTAATATCAGTAGAAAAAGGAGGAATAAAAGTTATTGATTTTAAAGTGATTAATGCCGTGATTATATTAAAATGGCTGTGGACTTTTAATAAAAATTAAGAGTTTATGGTTTATCTTCCCTTCACAACTTTAAAAAAAATTGGAGGAAGGAAATTTCTCTTAAGATGTAACTTTGATCTGGCAAAATTACCAATTAAACTGTCAGACTACCACAGAAGCATTCGAAAAAATATGTTAAAAGTTTTCATGCCTCGATTAAGTTACTGGAAAATAACCGTAAATTAACAAAATAAATTTGATTTGTAACAAATGGAGACCGCGGGCATAATGCAGTTTGTTTTGGATGGATTTGCCATATGATGACGTCATCTGGAAGCGCCCGAGCCAATCTGACCACCCGAGTCGATCTGGTACCTACACCGTTTCCTCCGCCTCTACTTGCTGCGACATTCACATGCTCTGTGTTGTGGTTTGAGAGGAAGGCGCTTTGTGACGGCGTGTCTGGGTCCGCGATTACGATTGGTTAAGAGGAAGTAGTGACTGCAGCATCAACTAATATGATATGCTGAAAGGAAGAAAGGAAAACTTTCTATCGAAGTTTTATCTACCCTATTTTTTCCTATCGCGCCACACGTCTATCGTTCGATATATATTGCAATTGAATTATCGTCCAGCCCTAGCTCTAACCACTAGGCCACCACTCCCCTTGTGTTCTTATCTTAGTGGTGATTTGTTTTTTCTTTAAGAGGAGTATTATCCTTTACATAACCATAACACATATCTGTTTTGCAGCATCCACTGATGAGGTGAAAGCCATCAAAGTTCTGGGTTGGATGGAAGGCTCCTACATGAACTATCACCATGGAAAATAGCCCTGGTGGTCAAACAGATCATCAACCTGCTTTGAGACACGCCGACTTCCATCACAAGACTAACAAGACTTGAACAATTCATGATTTGATGGAATCTTTAAACACACGACAGAAGATTTGGGCTTGTTTAAAAATAACTTAACATGTAACTGTTTTAGTTCCCAGTATTGACTACTTTGATCAGTAACTGTTGCAGCATGTCCTTCATAGCTCTTAGCGGAGCCGTTTAGGCTGAAAAAAAAGGTTAGAAAAAAAAAAGGCCAGGTTTGACATTGTTCTAAATTTTCTGAGAGTCTTAAATTCAGAAATTGTTTTTCATAGTTCTGTTTTTGGCTTCATCCATTTCATGAGCCAGTTTTTTTTAATACAGCCCGTTTTATTGGTAATGCATGGATTGTTTACTGGGAAAAACCTGGAGAATTAATGGAGTTCTTTCAGTCTTAATTTCAACAATAAAACAATCCTTGTGGAAAGGTGTATTCACTTTGATTAATATTGGTAAGAATTGGAAATAAAGACTTTATCAAAGGGTATGTTTATTATGCAATGTGGAAAATAAAGGACTGTTTAATTTACCCACAATGTTTGCAACCTCAGGTTTATTAACAGCCCCATGTGCCCTTTTTTCAATAACCTCAGCATTTTTAAAAGGTTGATACAGTACCATACACCTTACCATCATAATGCCAGCAGTTCTACATTTTTATTTAGTGAATACACAAACTTATTTACATTTCCCTGGCTTGATTTTACTACCTAAAAACCTTTTGCAGCAATGGTAACCACAATAAGATTAAACTTCTAAAGTGTTGGTCATACTGGACAATAGCAACATATATATATATCTGAGCCATGTGATTCAAAATGTCCCAGTGCATCCATGGCTGCCCTCAGTGCTACCAGTTGTTTGGGTATCAACACATTGCCAGTTTCAGGAAAAATGACCCCACAGTGCGGGTCATCATTCAGTCCACTGTCGTCCCAGTCAAAATGAGCCAGGCAAGACCCTGCACAAAAGATGGAGACATATAGAGAATAAAAAAGAGGTCATGATTTTGTTGCTACAACTTACTGAATATAATTTAATTCATGGAGCTAAGGATTGGGAAAAAAATGACTCCAAAATCCATTAGTTATTTGGAAGGACCATTATAAACAGATTTCAAGGAAACCAGTTTCAGTGCCACCTCTCTGATGTACTCAATGTTTTGTTGTATTGGAGTGATCAGATAAATGATCAGATAATTTCATTTCTGGTTTGAAATATAGGCATTAATGTGCGAAACTGTATGATTGCAAGCACAAAAAATAATCCTTCTTAATTGTGTGATTTCTGGTTCTACGACAGCATGCTGGATGCTTCTCATCTCCCATAACTAACTGAGTGTTAGATTCCCGTTCAGTTCTGAGTGAATGGTCATCCCAGCCACTGCTGATGGTGTGAAAACTTACATGTAGTCTTGGGACAAATAAACAGTGACAACATGTTTGACAGGTCAAGCAAACTGTTGTCCTCTCGTGAGTGAGGACAAATTAAAAACTTCATATTTTTAAAGGCCAGCTAAAGATATTTTAAAGCTGCTTCCACTTTTGGGTGAATGTGTATGAATGGTTTGGTAAAATATGTACCGTGAATTACAATATTTCAGACATATATCGATCAACACATGGAGATGACGCCCAAACATTTGGATTTGCTGCCATCTAGCGTTCAAAATTATAACTGTTTTTATCCTTCAAAACACAATTGACATAAAAATAATTGTCAAAATAATATGGTTGGACGTAGCAAAAATGTTTTTGATAACTTTTGATCCTCTATGTGTGAGGAATTTTTTGGAGCAACTTTGAATGCCATAATTGTAACGGTTTAGGAGTAGTTTATCCAAATGCAACACCCAGAAATATGATAAAATGACATCTTTGATGAGAAATGAATGGTTTCCTGTAGGAGGTAGCCCATTGCTTCAAGAGGCTTTTTTGTAGGGCCTATGAAGTTACATGCACTTAAGGAGTTTCATAATTCTCAGACAAAGCATGACTTGGGGCTTACTGATTTAATGCAATTTTAATGGTTTTCCACAAACCTGATTTTTGCAATGCGACAGCTCAGGCAAATATGCATATTTCATAAAACCTTTGATAACTTTTAACCTTCAAGGTCTCATCTCCACGCTGAAAAGATTTGAAAGTGATAGCTTAAAATGCCTAGGACTAGTTTGTTAAAGTTCAAGGCAAAAACCGTCAATATTTTACCCTTTGACCCAAAATGGCAGGCTTCCTGTGGGTTTTAGAGCATACCCACAATAGACTTTTTTTCATAACTTTAAAAAAGCTACCAAGGTAAAAAATTTCAGCTTTCTACGTGTTACGGTTTGGCCCAACTCACTCTAGTTGGCGCTGTTGAGCGGGTTTGCCACGCCCGCTTTCAATTACACTAAAATCATGCGATTTCTCACGGGGGACAATTTTGGGTAAAGTTTGGTGAGTTTTCATGCATGTTTAGGCCTCCAAAAAGCCGTTTCAAAAGTCCCAAGAATAAATAATAATAATAATAATAATAATTAAAGCCGCAAGCGGCATCGAGCGGCCCTCGCAGCAAAGCGCCGCTCCGGCCTTGGCCACCGCTGGGATTTGCGCACCGCGGGCCGCCCGCCACCGCAGATGCTGTCACGCATTTTGCCCGCCCGTCCACTGGGCGATTTACACGAACGTGTTCGGCAGGGCTCCCCCACGACTCACAAAAAATCTGGTGCAGATTCACCACAACGGACCGGTATAGCGCCCGCTTCACAGCAGACGCCGCATCAATCCGCCTGTCGATCTCCCACCCCATCTTCCCCTCATTCGTGAACAAGACCCCAAGATACTTGAACTTCTCCACTAGAAGCTGGCTCTTGGGACTTTCCTTTTTTAAAAAGCTTATAGTTAGAGTGGCTCATGTTACCCTGAGCTACCTCTATAGTTATGCTGCTATAGGTTTAGGCTACTGCAGGACATCAGGGTCTATTGTTCTTCAATTTTGAATGACTGTTGTCATTTCAGCTTTTAACTTTTTGATTTTTCTTTTTTCTTCATAGTAGGCACACCTGGTCTGGCGTTCTGTTAGCTGTGGCATCATCCAGGGAAGACAGATCACCCGCTACTACCATCTAATGTAGAACTTCTGTGCTTTTTTGTCTGTCTTGTTGTGTCTCTGCTCTGTCTTCTGTAACCCCCAGTCTGTCGAGGCAGATGACCGTTCATACTGAGCCCGTTTCTGCTGGAGGTTTTTCCTTCCCGTTAATGGGGAGTTTTCTTTCCTGCTGTCGCTTCATGCTTGCTCAGTAGGTAGGATTGCTGCAAAGCTATGGACAATGCAGACGACTCTCCCTGTGGCTCTACGCTTCTTCAAGAGAGAATGCTACTTGTCAAGACTTTGACGCAATGAACTGGTTCCCTTATATAGGAATTTTTTTGACCAATGTGTATAATCTGACCCAATCTGTATAATCTGATTGATTTTGACGTTGTAAAGTGCCTTGAGATGACATATTTCATGAATTGGCGCTATATAAATAACATTGAATTGCATCATCTCTTCAGACCAAGTAAACTATCACATTTTTTGAGACAGTTATCTCATTTTAAAGATATAATCATCTAACGTTATTACTATTAGCTAGTTAAAGCTCCATAATAATATTAGACCAGGTTTTAGTTCCACTCTTTTATTATGCACATCTAGGTTACCTATAAATATAAAGTATGGCATGCCAAAAAACATTTTCAACAAAAGGCAATTTTAGTAATGGCCTTGCGATTTTATATCTAAGCATTAAAAATGATAATATTTCACAAATTTTCACAGCAAGATGGAAATAACGACTATCCAACATTTTAAGATTTTGTAAAAACTTTTTTCCTTTTTTACCTACCTTTTGAAATTAATACTTGTTTCTACTTCTCCAAAATTATACTTCAAGAAAACTATTGTGCTGTCCTGGGGCCATATGCAGCTAGACAGCTAGGACAAAAGTTCCCCACACAAAGCTTCCTTTTCTTGCGTTGTCTGAATAACCTTTGTTCCCAAATCTGGCTTTAAACATTCTTTTTGTAAAAAGACGAATATTTTTCCAAGGAAGAAGCGTGTAGAACAAATTCAACTTCAACGTTAGCAGTTTCCCTAGCTTCATAGCTGAAAAGCAGCTTTTAACGGGAGCAAAATACGTCAAAGATCTTTTTTTAAGGTGAGAGCACTCACTATCTCACGTAATTCACATAGAGATCTAACAAAGTTGTGATGTCTCACTCTGATTAAATATGAACCCAAAACTTTTCTAACTATTTTTGCCTTGGATTTCCTCTGACAAAGAATTAATATCTTATTTATGTAATGTATTCACGACATGAATTCCTTGCTGTCTTAACAAAAGGCAGAACAACTATAATGTTACTTTCTATAATTATTACAGGCTCTGCTGAGATGTCAAATTCTGGAGAATGCTTAGACACCCTGACACACAAATATGGATTAACTTCATTTCATGTGCACGCGGAACTTGTTTTAGTTGATTTAGTTTTCTTGATGTACTGTAGAGCGTGATGAGGTCTGTTGTGGTATTGTGTGCACTGGATTGAGGGGACAGTTGGTGTTGTCTGTCAAACCCAATCTTCTTAAGCTGCAAATTCAGTAAAGTTACCATATATATATATATATATTTATATATATATATATATATATATATAAAACGGTTGCAGTTACAGCTCAAACGTCGTAACAACACTTCTAAATCTGAGTCTGACGCACAATTTCAAATACAAACACGATGCAGTTTGACTTTTGTCCGATGACGAGCGAGCGAGCGAGAGAGAGAGAACTGGTAAAGCAGCACATAGTAACAATAAGTCTAGCGCGCCATAAAGATGTTATTAATCAGGGAAATCTTTCTGATTGTTTCACAGCGGTTACCTGCAGCGGGTAAACACGCCCACGACAACACACTTAGGCTCCACGCAGCCCGTTTCTATCGGAATATGCGCCAAAACTGCCTCTTTAAAATGAACTGCACGGTGCAGTCTGCGCCTGTCTGAATTGCAATGTGAAGTTTTACACATCTATGCGTGAGCATAATCAAAAATTCCCCCCAGGAGCAGCGTTTTTTTTTTCCCCAGGACCCGCGGTAACGACAGCGGTGTTCTTACGATGGAGTATTAGGGCCACACATGAAGAGAAAAAATAATTTTGCCATGACGAGATTAAACTGGTGCAGATCAGTTGATGCAGCGATGCATTTGGCCACCGGAGGCAGTGGCGACCCACCAGCTTAAAATCTATGTATTGATGTCTATGTATGTATTTTAATCATCTTAAAAATGGTCTTATAGCTTAAAAGATCATCCTGTTTTGGTTGGTTTTGTAGCCGAATAGAAGAGATGTTCTCAAAGCATTAAATAAGCCTTTTGACTTTTAAAAATGTTGTGCTTTTAAGGTAATTTTAAGTTACTTTTTATTAAATTTATCAATATCCTATGGAAGTCTGGACATATGGCAGTGGCGTTTCAGGTGACTTTGCCACGCCACCACGCCGCCCTGCTCCATCGAATCCAGTTGATCTTGTAGCCGAATAGAAGAGATGTTCTCAAAGCATTAAATAAGCCTTTTGACTTTTAAAAATGTTGTCCTTTTAAGGTAATTTTAAGTTACTTTTTATTAAATTTGTCAATATCCTATGGAAGTCTGGACATATGGCAGCGGCGTTTCAGGTGACTTCGCCACGCCACCATGCCACACTGCTACATGAAATCCAGTTGGGCCTGGAATCCACAACACAGCAACATGTCTTCTGTCTGTGGACACAGTTTCATGTTGATTAGCTCAGAGGGGTAACATAGCGACTGCTAACAATAAAACATGACACTTCCTGTTGTCAGGGGGCGTGGACTAAGTGATGTCATCATTTGACCATTGGATATTGTAGAAGACCCGATGATGATCAATCACAGAAAGTTTGGTGCCTCTGTGTGTTTCTGTGTAGGAGATATAGCGGTTTTTCCTGTTGTCAGGGGGCGTGGCCTAAGTGATGTCATCATTTGACCATTGGATATTGTAGAAGACCCGATGATGATCAATCACAGAAAGTTTGGTGCTTCTGTGTGTTTTTGTGTAGGAGATATAACAGTTTTTCCTGTTGTCAGGGGGCGTGGCCTAAGTGATGTCATCATTTGACCATTGGATATTGTAGAAGACCCGATGATGATCAATCACAGAAAGTTTGGTGCTTCTGTGTGTTTTTGTGTAGGAGATATAACAGTTTTTCCTGTTGTCAGGGGGCGTGGCCTAAGTGATGTCATCATTTGACCATTGGATATTGTAGAAGACCCGATGATGATCAATCACAGAAAGTTTGGTGCCTCTGTGTGTTTCTGTGTAGGAGATATAACAGTTTTTCCTGTTGTCAGGGGGCGTGGCCTAAGTGATGTCATCATTTGACCATTGGATATTGTAGAAGACCTAGTGGTGATCAACTACTGAAAGTTTGGTGGCTCTGTGAGTTTTTGTATATGAAATATAACAGTTTTGTGTTTCATGGCGAGTAGGTGAACTTTGACCCCCGCTCACGCCCCTTCAGCATGCTCAAAAACTCACCGTTTTGATAACCTTTAATTGGCCATGCCTTATGATCAGACTGCCCGAGTTTCAAGCCGCTCGCTCAAAATCTCTAGGAGGAGTTCCATCAAATACCAATGCTGTAAACGTCAAAAATGGGGTCAAAATCAGACCTTCAATCTAAAATGGCCGACTTCCTGTGATATTTACACTATGACATTAATTGTAAATTCTGAGCGTCTTGGTGAGCTCTACCACTGTACCAAATCTCATGTCTCTACGATGAAGTAAGTGAATAGCAAAGGGTCCTTTGAAAATTGCTAGGTGGCGCCGTTGAGGCATTAGGTCACGCCCACCAAAGTTTGTTATGGATTCCTGTTGGGGGGTGGATAAGGATGCATCCAAGTGAGTTTTAAGCAGCTCGGCCCAAAAATATGGAATTCAGAGCCAAACGTATGGCAGCGGCGTTTGAGGTGACTTCACCACGCCGCCACGCTCTCCTGCTCCATCGAATCCACTTGGGGCTGGAATCCACAATACATCAACATGTCTTCTGTCTCTGGACACAGTTTCATGTTGATTAGCTCAGAGGGGTAACATAGCGACCGTTTACAGCAAAAAATTACACTTCCTGTTGTCAGGGGGCGTGGCCTAAGTGATGTCATAATTTGACCATTGGATATTAAAGAAGACCCAATGATGATCAATCACAGAAAGTTTGGTGCCTCTATGTGTTTCTGTGTAGGAGATATAACAGTTTTATTTTTTGTGGCGAGTAGGTGAACTTTGACCCCTGCTAACACCCCTTCAACATGCTCAAAAACTCACCGTTTTGATAACTTTTAATTGGCCATGCCTTATGATCAGACTGACCGAGTTTCAAGTCGCTCGCTCAAAATCTCTAGGAGGAGTTCGATCAAATACCAATGCTGTAAACGTCAAAAATCGGGTCAAAATCAGACCTTCAATCTAAAATGGCCGACTTCCTGTGATATTTGCACTATGACATTAATTGTAAATTCTGAGCGTCTTGGTGAGCTCTACCACTGTACCAAATCTCATGTCTCTACGATGAAGTAAGTGAATAGCAAAGGGTCCTTTGAAAATTGCTAGGTGGCGCCATTGAGGCATTTTTCTTTAGATTTTTATGAGGACCTTAAAATACAAAATTTTTAAACAGTCTTCATGCGTCCGCCAAGTTTGGTGAGTTTTTGAATATGATAAAGCCCCCAAAAAGGCCCCTCTTTAGGGGGGCAGAATAAAAATAATAATAATTAAAACCGCAAGCGGTGATGATCGGCCCTCGCAGCCAAGCGCCGCTCTGGCCTATGGGCCACCGCTAGGGTACGCGCACCTCCCGCCGCCAGCCACCGCAGAAGCTGTCATGCATTTTCCTCACCCGTCTAACATGCAATACACACGTACGCGTTGGGCAGCGCTCCCCCACGACTCACAAAAAACCTGGTGCAGATCGGTCGATGCACCGAGGAGACACAGCCGTTGAATAATGAAAATGCATTTGGCCACCGGGCCGGACTAAATCGTTCGGCGGGCCAGATCCGGCCCGCAGGCCGTACGTTTGACACCCCTGGTTTAAACACTAGTATACAAATTTAATTAAAGGTATCTTACTAGCTGTTAATCCAGCTTCATGTGAAAAGTTAACAAAACCTTTTTAGTTATTTAAAGTTAATTAATTCATGTGTTTAAGGGTTTCGTTTCTTGCATTAAGACAGCTGTTATGAAAGTTTGACAGTTAAATTGGTGGATACACACCCAAAAGTAATAATGTAAAAGTAACACTTTAGCAATTGGAATATTGCTAAAGTAACACGTTAGCAATATTCCACATGTGTATGTTGTGTACAAACTTTAGTAATTTCTAACAGACCACTTCACTCTCAGAAAGCAGGTCTGCTGGTGGTTCCTAAAGTCTGTAAAACCAGAATGGTAGGCAGATCCTTTAGCTATCAGGCTCCTCTCCAGTGGAACCAACTCCCAGTTTTGGTCCGTGACGCAGACACCCTGTCTACTTTTAAGACTAATCCTTAAACTTTCCTTTTTCCATCCATCCATCGTCTTCCGCTTATCCAGGGTCAGGTCGCGGGTGTAGCAGCTTCAGTAGGGAGGCCCAGACCTTCCTCTCCCCAGCCACTTGGGCCACTTCCTCCGGGGGAATCCCAAAGCGTTCCCAGGCCAGCAGAGTCTCTCCAGCGTGTCCTGGGTCTTCCCCTGGGCCTCCTCCCGGTGGGACGTGCCCAGAACACCTCACCAGGGATGCGTCCAGGAGGCATCCTAACCAGATGCCCGAGCCACCTCAACTGGCTCCTCTCAATGTGAAGGAGCAGCGGCTCTACTCTGAGTCATCCCCGGATGACTGAGCTCCTCACCCTATCTCTAAGGGAGAGCCCAGACACACTATAGAGAAAACTCATTTTGGCCGCTTGTGTCCGGGATCTCGTTCTTTCGGTCACGACCCAAAGCTCGTGACCATAGATGAGGGTAGGAACGTAGATCGACTGGTAAATCGAGAGCTTGGCCTTTTGGCTCAGCTCTCTCTTCACCACAACGGATCGGTACAGCACCCGCTTCACAGCAGACGTCGCACCAATCCGCCTGTCGATCTCCCGCTCCATCTTCCCCTCATTCGTGAACAAGACCCCAAGATACTTGAACTCCTCCACTAGAAGCTGGCTCTTGGGACTTTCCTTTTTGACAAAGCTTATAGTTAGAGTGGTTCATGTTACCCTGAGCTACCTCTATAGTTATGCTGCTGTAGGCTTAGGCTGCTGGAGGACATCAGGGTCTACTGTTCTTCGTTTTTGCATGACTGTTGTCATTTCAGCTTTTAACTTTTTGTTTTTTCTATTTTTTCTTCATAGTAGGTACACCTGGTCTGGCGTTCTGTTAGCTGTGACATCATCCAGGGAAGACAGATCACCTGCTATTACCATCTAATGTAAAACACATTACTGGATCAATGTGTGCTTCTGTGCTTTTTTGTCTGTCATGTTGTGTCTCTTCTCTCTCTTTTGTAACCCCCAGTCAGTCAAGGCAGATTACCGTTCATACTGAGCCCGGTTCTGCTGGAGGTTTTTTCCTTCCTGTTAATGGGGAGTTTTTCCTTCTGCTGTCACTTCATGCTTGATCAGTATGAGGGATTGCTGCAAAGCCATGTACAATGCAAACGACTCTCCCTGTGGCTCTACGCTTCTTCAGGAGTGAATGCTGCTTGTTACGACTTTGATGCAATTAACTGGTTCACTTATATAGGAATTTCTTTTACCAATCTGGATAATCTGACTTAATATGTATAATCTGATTGATTTTGACATTGTAAACTGCCTTTAGATGACATGCAGGCATGGACTGGTAATCGGGCGTACCGGGCATTTTCCCGGTGGGCCGACGTGCTGTTTGGGCCGGCAGACCCGACATGTATATTAATAATATGTATTATTATTATTATTATTTTATATATATGCCTCGTTATATTTGCATAATGCATGAAGAAAAATATCAGCAGCGCAAGAGTCTGTTCCGATCATCCGGCCCTTACCACAGGCTACTGCAACCCATTGGTTATCATCCCTGACAGTCTAAAGGGCTAGGCCAATCATAAAGTAGAAAAACACCTTCACGCTCCATGTGGAACTTTGTGCAGCGGTGTTCACAGTAGTAATGGATAAGAAACGCAAGGGAGGCGCAGAGAAACTGCACGAAAAAAAGAAACGAGTTCTTCAAACGGACGCTGCGAAATGTGTCAAACTGACTGACATGTTCCCAACAGCAGGCCCTTCATCTGCTCCGGTGTCTGATGTAAAATATGGTGGTGGTGGTGGTCAGTGACGTGCGGTAGAGTTCATAGCTGGTGAGGCACTGACGTCATCAGAGTCAGATTTACAAATATATACACTCTACAGAGTAGACTCGTTGCAAAGTGCTGAAGGAGACTGATTGAGCCAAATAAATTCACCAAGATACATGGAAAAATATTGGTTCTTTGATGAAAAAAAAATGTCATTTGATTGGTAACAGTTTATGAGTTATGATGGATTTCTGCATTTGTAACACATTCTAAAACTATAACCCACATTACGCACATTTTATCACAAAAACTAAACATGAATAAGTATCGCTGTCTTACCTCTACTTATAATTTAAGTCCCTGTGGCGCTCTTTCTGAACAAAAATATCATAATTTTCCGGTAAAAGTTCTCTTTATCTTCTTCAGATTTAAAACTCTCTTAGTCTCAGTGGAGCTCACTGCCAGGGAGGAAAGCCTTCCCTGATCAGTCCTGTTCCAGCTGTATGTTTAGAGTCTTTTTAGTGCTTTACTTGTTTAGCAAAACTCGCTAATAAAACATCAATAACTTGTTTTGACTCTACTATTTGGGGATCACGAGCGGTGCCCCTTGAGCGCCCCCTGCCTAGCGGTCAAGGAACTGCCGGCCTCACCTACAACCAGTTCTTTGCTGTTTATGATCGGCCAGCACCACGAAAACATGTTATCTGCACACAGTTTGATGACCAAAACACAATTCGTAATCCACATATATTAAATTGTGGAAAATCAGTTCATAACTGTTTGAACAATTGAATTTATGATCTAGAGACAGGAAGATGCATTCACAGAATGGAAGTCAGCACAGTTAACATGGGATTGCGCAATCCCAGGGGAGGCCAAGCTCGCTGCGGCCTCACCGGCTTCGCTATGAAGCGCCACCAAGGATTTACATGAAAAATAGCGAAAAGTCTGCGATATTAAAGAAAATATGATCAAAAATTAGGAAATTAGATAAATAAAATACTTATTACAAATGACTGAGTAAATCAAAATTTATATTATGTTATTATATATTTTCTTTCTTTCCATGATGACAAGTGAGGCATTTCTCTGGTTCATTTTGTCACTGGCATCCTTTTTTACACAGTGAGTGCACATTAGTCCAATGTTACCCTACAGTATCTGGAAGACTGAATAGATCTGATGAGCAACTTACAATAACTTCTTATAATGATGTAACGTGATAATATGTGTGATTGACCGTGACACCTCTCTTTCTCTCTCTCTCTCTCTGATCTAAGAATAGTTGCTGTGCTGTGGTGGAGTTTACATTTTACAGTGTTAATAAATTAAGATTTTGGAAGTATTTTAAGTGTCCACTCTCACTAATCCAAAATGCCAGGGCCGATTTTTTTCTCCCAGTCCACCCCTGATGACATGTTTCATGATTTGGCGCTATATAAATAAAAACTGAAATGTATTGAAGAAGAGTAAGTTTGTCAGTTTTCAAGCAGGATTTGTATATCTGTTCAACTTAAATACATAAGGAAACCAAAGAGTTAAGATCACTTACTTACCAAGAGAAATTCCTTTGGGGTTTATTTGTGGTCTCTTGCTGCCCCCTGCTGGACAAGTTTGATCAAATACAAATGCTTTACATGTCAACATGGTGTCAAAATTCAGATTTCAATCTAAAATGGCTTACTTCCTGTGATACTTGCATTATGACATTAATTGTAAATTCTGAGCGTCTTGCTGAGATCTACAACTGTACAAAATTTCATTACTCTACGATGAACTAAGTGAATAGCAAAGGGTCCTTTGAAAATTGCTTGGTGGCGCTATAGAGAAACTAAGTCCTGCTCACTAAAGTTTGTTATGGATTCCTGTTGGGGGATGGATAAGGATGCATCCAAATGAGTTTTAAGCAGCTCGGCCCAAAAATGTGGAATTCAGAGCCAAACGTATGGCAGCGGCGTTTGAGGTGACTTCACCACGCCGCCACGCTCTCCTGCTCCATCGAATCCACTTGGGCCTGAAATCCACAACACATCAACATGTGTTCTGTCTGTGGACACAGTTTCATGTTGATTAGCTCAGAGGGGTAACATAGCGACCGCTTACAACAAAACATGACACTTCCTGTTGTCAGGGGGCGTGGCCTAAGCAATGTCATCATTTGACCATTGGATATTATAGGAGACCTGATGATGATCAATCACAGAAAGTTTGGTGCATCTGTCTGTTTCTGTGTAGGAGATATAACACTTTTATATTTTGTGGCAAATAGGTGAACTTTGACCCCTGCCAACGCCCCTCCAGCATGCTCAAAAACTCACCGTTTTGATAACTTTTGATTGGCCATGCCTTATGATCAGACTGCCCGAGTTTCAAGCCAATCGCTCGATATCTCTAGGAGGAGTTAGATCTTATACCAATGCTGTAACTGTCAAAATTGAGGTCAAAATCAGACTTTCAGTCTAAAATGGCCAACTTCCTGTGATACTTGCACTATGACATTAATTGTAAATTCTGAGCGTCTTGGTGAGCTCTACCACTGTACCAAATCTCATGTCTCTACAATGAAGTAAGTGAATAGCAAAGGGTCCTTTGAAAATTGCTAGGTGGCGCCGTTGAGGCATTAGGTCACGCCCACCAAAGTTTGTTATGGATTCCTGTTGGGGGGTGGATAAGGATGCATCCAAGTGAGTTTTAAGCAGCTCGGCCCAAAAATGTGGAATTCAGAGCCAAACGTATGGCAGCGGCGTTTGAGGTGACTTCACCACGCCGCCACGCTCTCCTGCTCCATCGAATCCACTTGGGCCTGAAATCCACAACACATCAACATGTGTTCTGTCTGTGGACACAGTTTCATGTTGATTAGCTCAGAGGGGTAACATAGCGACCGCTTACAACAAAACATGACACTTCCTGTTGTCAGGGGGCGTGGCCTAAGCAATGTCATCATTTGACCATTGGATATTATAGGAGACCTGATGGTGATCAATTACTGAAAGTTTGGTGCATCTGTCTGTTTCTGTGTAGGAGATATAACACTTTTATATTTTGTGGCAAATAGGTGAACTTTGACCCCTGCCAACGCCCCTCCAGCATGCTCAAAAACTCACCGTTTTGATAAGTTTTGATTGGCCATGCCTTATGATCAGACTGCCCAAGTTTCAAGCCGATCGCTCGATATCTCTAGGAGGAGTTAGATCTTATACCAATGCTGTAACTGTCAAAATTTAGGTCAAAATCAGACTTTCAGTCTAAAATGGCCAACTTCCTGTGATACTTGCACTATGACATTAATTGTAAATTCTGAGCGTCTTGGTGAGCTCTACCATTGTACCAAATCTCATGTCTCTACGATGAAGTAAGTGAATAGCAAAGGGTCCTTTGAAAATTGCTAGGTGGCGCCGTTGAGGCATTGTTCTTTTGATTTTTGTAACGACCTTAAAATACAAAATTTTTAAACAGTCACCATGCATCTGCAAAGTTTGGTGAGTTTTTGAGTATGATAAAGCCCCCAAAAAGGCCCCTCTTTAGGGGGGCAGAATAATAAGAATAATTTACAATACAGATACAATAGGCCTTCGCAGCGCTTAGCTGCTCGGGCCTAATTAAAACCGCAAGCGGTGATGATCGGCCCTCGCAGCAAAGCGCCGCTCTGGCCTATTGGCCACCGCTGGGATTTGCGCACCGCCGGCCGCCCGCCACCGCAGATGCTGTCACGCATTTTGCCCGCCCGTCCACTGGGCGATTCACACGAACGTGTTCGGCAGCGCTCCCCCACGACTCACAAAAAATCTGGTCCAGATCGCTCGATGCAGCGAGGAGATACAGCCGTTGAATAATGATAATGCATTTGGCCACCGGACCGGACTAAATCGTTCGGCGGGCCGTACCTTTGACACCCCTGGTTTAAACATTAGTATACCAATTTAATCAAAGGTATTTTACTAGCTGTTAATCCAGCTTAATGTGAAAAGTTAACAAAACCATTTTAGTTTTTTAAAGTTACTTGCTATTTCATGTGTTTAAGGGTTTTGTTTCTTGCATTAAGACAGCTTTTATGAAAGTTTAACATCTAAATTGGTGATACACACCCAAAAGTAATGTAAAAGTAACACTTTAGCAATTGGACTATTGCTAAAGGAACACTTTAGCAAAATCGCGGGGGTAGCAGCTTTATAAAGGAGGCCCAGACGTGCCTCTCCCCAGCCACTTGGGCCACCTCCTCCAGGGGAATCCCAAGGTGTTCCCAGGCCAGCAGAGAAAACATAGTCCCTCCAGCGTGTCCCAGGTCTTCCCCTGGGCCTCCTCCCGGTGGGACGTGCCCAGAACACCTCACCAGGGAGGCGTCCAGGAGGCATCCTAACCAGATGCACAAGCCACCTCAACTGGCTCCTCTCGACGTGAAGAAGCAGTGGCTACTCTGAGTCCTCCCCGGATGACTGAGCTCCTCACCTTATCTCTAAGGGAGAGCTCACACACACTATGGAGAAAACTCATTTCGGCCGCTTGTATCCAGGATCTCGTTCTTTCGGTCACGAC
The DNA here is from genome assembly GCA_037039145.1 of Fundulus diaphanus. NCBI lineage: Eukaryota > Metazoa > Chordata > Actinopteri > Cyprinodontiformes > Fundulidae > Fundulus > Fundulus diaphanus. The sequence goes on from CM073143.1 coordinate 43,170,088, forward strand.
CCAAAGCTCGTGACCATAGATGAGGCTAGGAACGTAGATCGACTGGTAAATCGAGAGCTTCGCCTTTTGGCTCAGCTCTCTCTTCACCACAACGGATCGGTACAGCGCCCGCTTCACAGCAGACGCCGCACCAATCCGCCTGTCGATCTCCCGCTCCATCTTCCCCTCATTCGTGAGCAAGACCCCAAGATACTTGAACTTCTCCACTAGAAGCTGGCTCTTTGGACTTTCCTTTTTTAAAAAGCTTATTGTTAGAGTGGCTCATGTTACCCTGAGCTACCTCTATAGTTATGCTGCTATACGTTTAGGCTACTGCAGGACATCAGGGTCTATTGTTCTTCAATTTTGAATGACTGTTGTCATTTCAGCTTTTAACTTTTTGATTTTTCTTTTTTCTTCATTGTAGGTACACCTGGTCTGGTGTTCTGTTAGCTGTGGCATCATCCAGGGAAGACAGATCACCCGCTACTACCATCTAATGTAGAACTTCTGTGCTTTTTTGTCTGTCTTGTTGTGTCTCTGCTCTGTCTTCTGTAACCCCCAGTCTGTCGAGGCAGATGACCGTTCATACTGAGCCCGGTTCTGCTGGAGGTTTTACCTTCCCGTTAATGGGGAGTTTTTTTCCCCGCTGTTGCTTCATGCTTGCTCAGTATGAGGGATTGCTGCAAAGCCATGGACACAGCAGACGACTCTCCCTGTGGTTCTACGCTTCTTCAAGAGAGAATGCTACTTGTCAAGACTTTGATGCAATGAACTGGTTCCCTTATATAGGAATTTTTTTGACCAATGTGTATAATCTGACCCAATCTGTATAATCTGATTGATTTTGACTTTGTAAAGTGCCTTGAGATGACATATTTCATGAATTGGCGCTATATAAATAACATTGAATTGAATCATCTCTTTAGACCAAGTAAACTATCACATTTTATGAGACAGTTATCTCATTTTAAAGATATAATCATCTAACGTTATTACTCTTAGCAAGTTAAAGCTCCATAAAAATTTTAGACCAGCTTTTAGTTCCACTCTCTTATTATGCACATCTAGGCTACCTATAAATATAAAGTATGGCATGCCAAAAAACATTTTCAACAAAAGGCAATTTTAGTAATCGCCTTGCAATTTTATATCTAAGCATTAAAAATGATAATATTTCACCAATTTTCACAGCAAGATTGAAATAACGACTATCCAACATTTTAAGATTTTGTAAAAACTTTTTTCCTTTTTTACCTACCTTTTGAAATGAATACTTGTTTCTACTTCTCCAAAATTATACTTCAAGAAAACTATTGTGCTGTCCTGGGGCCATATGCAGCTAGACAGCTAGGACAAAAGTTCCCCACACAAAGCTTCCTTTTCTTGCGTTGTCTGAATAACCTTTGTTACCAAATCTGGTTTTAAACATTGTTTTTGTAAAAAGACAAATATTTTTCCAAGGCAGAAGCGTGTAGAACAAATTCAACTTCAACATTAGCAGTTTCCCTATCTTAATAGCTGAAAAGCAGCTTTTAACCAGAGCAAAATACGTCAAAGATCTTTTTTTAAGGTGAGAGCACTCACTATCTCACGTAATTCACATAGAGATCTAACAAAGTTGTGATGTCTCACTCTGATTAAATATGAACCCAAAACGTTTCTAACTGTTTTTACCATGGATTTCCTCTGACTAAGAATTAATTAATATCTTATTTATGTAATGTATTCACGACATGAATTCCTTGCTGTCTTAACAAAAGGCAGAACAACTATAATGTTACTTTCTATAATTATTACAGGTTCTGCTGAGATGTCAAATTCTGGAGAGTGCTTAGACACCCTGACACACAAATATGGATTAACTTCATTTCAAGTGCACTCGTGAACTTGTTTTAGTTGATTTAGTTTTCTTGATGTACTGTAGAGCGTGATGAGGTCTGTTGTGGTATTGTGTGCACTGGATTGTGGGGACAGTTGGTGTTGTCTGTCAAAGTTACAAGATATATATAATGGTTGCAGTTACAGCTCAAACATCGTAACAACACTTCTAAATCTGAGTCTGACGCACAATTTCAAATACAAACACGAAGCAGTTTGATTTTTGTCCGACGACGAGCGAGCGAGCGAGCGAGAGAGAGAGAACTGGTAAAGCAGCACATAGTAACAATAAGTCTAGCGCTCCATAAAGATGTTATTAATCAGGGAAATCTTTCTGATTGTTTCACAGCGGTTACCTGCAGCGGGTAAACACGCCCACGACAACACACTTAGGCTCCCCGCAGCCCATTTCTATCATAATATGCGCCAAAACTGCCTCTTTAAAATGAACTGCACTGTCTGAATTGCAATGAGAAGTATTACACATCTATGCGCTCCCCCCAGGAGCAGCGTTTTTTTTTTTTTTCCCCAGGACCCGCGGTAACGACAGCGGTGTTCTTACGATGGAGCATTAGGGCCACACATGAAGAGAAAAAATAATTTTGCCATGACGAGATTAAACTGGTGGAGATCAGTTGATGCAGCGATGCATTAGGGCACCGGAAGCAGTGGCGACCCACCAGCTTAAAATCTATGTATTGACATCTTAAAAATGGTCTTATAGCTTAAAAGATCATCCTGTTTTGGTTGATTTTGTAGCCGAATAGAAGAGATGTTCTCAAAGCATTAAATAAGCCTTTTGACTTTTAAAAATGTTGTCCTTTTAAGGTAATTTTAAGTTACTTTTTATTAAATTTGTCAATATCCTATGGAAGTCTGGACATATGGCAGCGGCCTTTCAGGTGACTTCGCCACGCCACCACGCCGCACTGCTACATGGAATCCAGTTGGGCCTCGAATCCACAACACAGCAACATGTCTTCTGTCTGTGGACACAGTTTCATGTTGATTAGCTCAGAGGGGTAACATAGCGACTGTTAACAATAAAACATGACACTTCCTGTTGTCAGGGGGCGTGGCCTAAGCAATGTCATCATTTGACCATTGGATATTGTAGGAGACCTAGTGGTGATCAACTACTGAAAGTTTGGTGGCTCTGTGAGTTTTTGTATATGAAATATAACAGTTTTGTGTTTCATGGCGAGTAGGTGAACTTTGACCCCCGCTCACGCCCCTTCAGCATGCTCAAAAACTCACTGTTTTGATAACCTTTAATTGGCCATGCCTTATGATCAGACTGCCCGAGTTTCAAGCCGCTCGCTCAAAATCTCTAGGAGGAGTTCCATCAAATACCAATGCTGTAAACGTCAAAAATGGGGTCAAAATCAGACCTTCAATCTAAAATGGCTGACTTCCTGTGATATTTACACTATGACATTAATTGTAAATTCTGAGCGTCTTGGTGAGCTCTACCACTGTACCAAATCTCATGTCTCTACGATGAAGTAAGTGAATAGCAAAGGGTCCTTTGAAAATTGCTAGGTGGCGCCGTTGAGGCATTAGGTCACGCCCACCAAAGTTTGTTAGGGATTCCTGTTGGGGGGTGGATAAGGATGCATCCAAGTGAGTTTTAAGCAGCTCGGCCCAAAAATGTGGAATTCAGAGCCAAACGTATGGCAGCGGCGTTTGAGGTGACTTCACCACGCCGCCACGCTCTCCTGCTCCATCGAATCCACTTGGGGCTGGAATCCACAATACATCAACATGTCTTCCGTCTCTGGACACAGTTTCATGTTGATTAGCTCAGAGGGGTAACATAGCGACCGTTTACAGCAAAACATGACACTTCCTGTTGTCAGGGGGCGTGGCCTAAGTGATGTCATAATTTGACCATTGGATATTAAAGAAGACCCAATGATGATCAATCACAGAAAGTTTGGTGCCTCTATGTGTTTCTGTGTAGGAGATATAACAGTTTTATTTTTTGTGGCGAGTAGGTGAACTTTGACCCCTGCTAACACCCCTTCAACATGCTCAAAAACTCACCGTTTTGATAACTTTTAATTGGCCATGCCTTATGATCAGACTGACCGAGTTTCAAGCTGCTCGCTCAAAATCTCTAGGAGGAGTTCGATCAAATACCAATGCTGTAAACGTCAAAAATCGGGTCAAAATCAGACCTTCAATCTAAAATGGCCGACTTCCTGTGATATTTGCACTATGACATTAATTGTAAATTCTGAGCGTCTTGGTGAGCTCTAACACTGTACCAAATCTCATGTCTCTACGATGAAGTAAGTGAATAGCAAAGGGTCCTTTGAAAATTGCTAGGTGGCGCCGTTGAGGCATTCGGTCACGCCCACCAAAGTTTGTTATGGATTCCTGTTGGGGGGTGGATAAGGATGCATCCAAGTGAGTTTTAAGCAGCTCGGCCCAAAAATGTGGAATTCAGAGCCAAACGTATGGCAGCGGCGTTTGAGGTGACTTCACCACGCCGCCACGCTCTCCTGCTCCATCGAATCCACTTGGGGCTGGAATCCACAATACATCAACATGTCTTCCGTCTCTGGACACAGTTTCATGTTGATTAGCTCAGAGGGGTAACATAGCGACCGTTTACAGCAAAACATGACACTTCCTGTTGTCAGGGGGCGTGGCCTAAGTGATGTCATAATTTGACCATTGGATATTAAAGAAGACCCAATGATGATCAATCACAGAAAGTTTGGTGCCTCTATGTGTTTCTGTGTAGGAGATATAACAGTTTTATTTTTTGTGGCGAGTAGGTGAACTTTGACCCCTGCTAACACCCCTTCAGCATGCTCAAAAACTCACCGTTTTGATAACTTTTAATTGGCCATGCCTTATGATCAGACTGACCGAGTTTCAAGCCGCTCGCTAAAAATCTCTAGGAGGAGTTCGATCAAATACCAATGCTGTAAACGTCAAAAATCGGGTCAGAATCAGACCTTCAATCTAAAATGGCCGACTTCCTGTGATATTTGCACTATGACATTAATTGTAAATTCTGAGCGTCTTGGTGAGCTCTAACACTGTACCAAATCTCATGTCTCTACGATGAAGTAAGTGAATAGCAAAGGGTCCTTTGAAAATTGCTAGGTGGCGCCGTTGAGGCATTTTTCTTTAGATTTTTATGAGGACCTTAAAATACAAAATTTTTAAACAGTCTTCATGCGTCCGCCAAGTTTGGTGAGTTTTTGAATATGATAAATCCCCCAAAAAGGCCCCTCTTTAGGGGGGCAGAATAAAAATAATAATAATTAAAGCCGCAAGCGGCGATGAGCGGCCCTCGCAGCCAAGCACCGCTGGGGTACGCGCACCTCCTGCCGCCAGCCACCGCAGAAGCTGTCACGCATTTTCCCCGCCCGTCCACTGGGCGATTCACACGAACCCTTTCGGCAGCGCTCCCCCACGACTCACAAAAAATCTGGTGCAGATTGGTGGATGCAGCGAGGAGATACAGCCGTTGAATAATGATAATGCATTTGGCCACCGGGCCGGACCGCTGGGGTTGTAAAGAGATGACATGTTGGAACTATATAAATAAAATTGGATTGAATTAATTTGTCTTTATATAAAACACATGAGTTGCCTCTTGGCATGGCATGCACTAATATATATATATATATATATATATATATATATATATATATATATATATATATATATATATATACATATACATACACACATTTGACCTAATAAAATACATTATTCATGTTTTTATTAGGTCAAATGCAATAATTCAATTCAATTTTATTTATATAGCGCCAAATCATGAAACATGTCATCTCAAGGCACTTTACAAAGTTACGTTCAATCATATTATACATATTGGGTCAGATTATACAGATTGGTCAAAAATGTTCCTATATAAGGAAACCAGTTGATACATATTGGGTCAGATTATACAGATTGGTCAAAAATGTTCCTATATAAGGAAACCGGTTGATTGCATCAAAGTCTCGACAAGCAGCATTCACTCCTGGAGAAGCGTAGAGCCACAGGGAGAGTCGTCTGCATTGTACATGGCTTTGCTGCAATCCCTCATACTGAGCAAGCATGAAGCGACAGTGGGAAGAAAAACTCCCCATTAACGGGAAGGAAAACCTCCAGCAGAACCGGGCTCAGTATGAACGGTCATCTGCCTCGACCGACTGGGGGTTACAGAAGACAGAGCAGAGACACAACAAGAGAGACAAAAAAAGCACAGAAGCACACATTGATCCAGTAATCTGTTCTACATTAGATGGTAGTAACGGGTGAGCCGTCTTCTTTGGATGATGTCACAGTTAACAGAACGCCAGACCAGGTGTACCTACTATGAAGATAAAAGAGAGAAACAGAAAATTAAAGCAGAAATGACAACACGTAATGCATAATTGAAGAACAGTAGAACTCTATAGAGTGAGAAAATTAGATCCTGACGTCCTCCAGTAGCCTAAGCCTATAGCAGTAAAACTATAAAAGGTAGCTCAGAGTAACATGAGCCACTCTAGTTATAAGCTTTGTCAAAAAGGAAGGTTTTAAGATTAGTCTTAAAAGTAGACAGGGTGTCTGCTTCACGGACCAAAACTGGGAATTGGTTCCACAGGAGAGGAGCCTGATAGCTAAAGGATCTGCCTCCCATTCTACTTTTAGAGACTCTAGGAACCACCAGCAGACCTGCAGTCTGAGAGCAAAGTGCTCTGTTAGGAACATACGGGGTAATCAGAGCTCTGATATATGATGGAGCTTGATTATTAAGGGCTTTATACGTTAGAAGAAGAATTTTAAATTCTATTTTTGATTTCACAGGAAGCCAATGAAGGGAAGCTAAAATTGGAGAAATATGATCCCGCTTGTTGATTTTCATCAGAACTCTTGCTGCAGCATTTTGGATCAGCTGAAGGCTTTGAACTGCAGTTTGTGGACTTCCTGATAGTAACGAATTGCAATAGTCCAGCCTTGAAGTAACAAATGCATGGACTAGTTTTTCAGCATCACTCCTGGACAGAATGTTTCTAATTTTGGCGATATTCCGGAGGTGAAAAAAGGAAACTCTGGAAACCTGTTTAATATGGGATTTAAATGACATGTCTTGGTCAAAAATAACACCAAGGTTTTTTACTTTATTACCAGAGGCCAAGTTAATGCCATCCAGATTAAGTGATTGGTTAAGAAGTTTATTTTTTGAGGACTCTGGCCCAAAGATGACAACTTCGGTCTTGTCAGAATTTAGATGCAGGAAATTTAAAGTCATCCAGCTTTTGATGTCATCAAGACATGACTGCAGTTGAAGTAATTGATTGGATTCATCAGGATTTATGGATAAATATAGCTGAGTGTCATCAGCATAACAGTGGAAATTAATCCCATGCTGTCTGATAATTTTGCCGATCGGAAGCATATATTTAGTAAAGAGAATTGGTCCAAGGACTGAACCCTGTGGTACTCCACAGGTGACCCTAGAGTTTAAGGAAGATTTATTATTAACATGAACAAACTGGAATCTGTCCGACAGATAAGATTTAAACCAGCCTAATGCTTTTCCCTTAATCCCTACAGTATGCTCAAGTCTTTGCAGGAGAATATTTTGATCAACTGTATCAAATGCAGTACTGAGATCTAACAGGACAAGTACAGACACAAGTCCATTATCTGAGGCCATGAGAATATCATTAGTGACCTTCACCAGAGCTGTTTCAGTGCTATGATGAGCTCTGAAGCCTGACTGAAACTCCTCAAGTAGGTCATTGCTTTGTAAATGTTCACAAAGTTGATTAGCAACTACTTTCTCAAGAATTTTAGATAAGAAAAGAAGATTAGATATAGGTCTGTAGTTTACTAGCTCATCTTGATCAAGAGAAGGTTTCTTAAGTAAAGGTTTAATAACAGCTACTTTAAAAACCTGTGGTACATATCCATTTACTAAGGATAGATTAATCATGTCTAAAATAGGACCACTGATCAAAGGGAATACCTCCTTAAACAACTTAGTTGGGATTGGGTCTAACACACAGGTAGAAGTTTTAGATGAAGCTAAGATTTTAGATAGCTCAGAAAGCTCTACTGCTTCTAAACAGTTCAAACACTGTGCAGGTTCTAAAGATTCCTCCAATGCTGCCTTACTTATAATAGATAATAGATATAATAGATTGTATTTTACGTATCAGGTACATAATACACACACACACACATACGATATTATACGTAATATAATAACCATTATAACAATTTAAGAAACTAGTTATAATGGTTATATATCAAAAAAGAACATGGAACACAAAAAACATGGTCCATCATATGGGAAGGAGGGACCTGTTGGACCTTTCTATTGCATCCCCTGTCCCTTGATCCGATCAGCCATTTCGACACTGCCCTCTCCAAATCCTTCCTGGTGATCTGTCTGGTTAATGTGTTGTTCTTTAAAGCTCCTGCGGGAAACATATCTTATGGTCACTTTATATGTACCAACACAACTCTCAACTACAATTGTAAAGTCAACTATGTTAAGGTGAAATTTACCAACAAATGATCAGTTTTATATCAATTACCCAAGATTTAAATTGTAATTTTGGGTGAAGTATCCCTTTACATAATTGACTTTACAAACCTGCAAACGTCAGAATGAACTGGGAAAAAGCTAAGAAAAAAAGATCAAAATTCAAAGCTGACTGGCCAAGGCTGTCACATTTTTTTACTTCTTTCTAAAATCTGGCTTTATTAAATTGCCCATAAAAAAATTAAAAACCAAGGAAAAATTACAAAATGTAATTTTTTTGATAAGAACAGCTGTTGACTGGAAGATCTGTGCAAGAAAATCTTGAAAACATTTCTTATATGATAACATTTCTGGAGCACCTGTTTTGAGGGGACATTTATGTCCTTAAGGTGAGGGTATTATTGACATTAGAAAATTAAATTCATAACATACATAAATTTCCCTCGACAGACACAAATATCCAAAAGTTACTATATTACAGTTATTATCCATTATGCACTTACCAAATATGACTTCAAACAGATTTAAAGTCCTGAATTCCTACTTTCCATTCCAGCCCACAAAGTTGTACTGCCTTGACAGGCCATAGTCCATGATGAAGAACATCATACGTCTTGTGGCCTCATCCACAGTCCTCCCACCAATGTCTGACACTGCTGTGACCTAAGGGGGAACAAAAACAGTTCAAAGCTAATTAATTTTTATATCTTACAGGAGTAAACACGATGCAAAGACAAACTCTGGGTCTAGATTATTTCCATTGTTGATTAATCTATTGATTATTTTAACAATTAATTGATTGGTTGCTATAATAATAAAATGTTACAAAATTTTGAAAAATGTCAGTGTTTCCCAAATCTCTTGTTCTGTCAACAAAACATGGAGATACTCAGTTTATTGCTTAAGACTTTTTATGACTCTGTGGTGGCCTCAGCCCTTCTCTACGCTGTCGTCTGCTGGGCTCCAGGCAGCGCAGAACGGGACCGAATGAGTCTGAATAAGCTGGTGAGGAAGGCCACTTCTGTCCTGGGCTGCACTCTGGACTCAGCGGAGGAAGTAGCTGAGAGGAGGGTGTTGTCCAAGTTCACATCCATCATGGACAACACCTTCCACCCCCTGCGCCAGACTGTAGAGCAGCTGAGCAGCTCCTTTAGTGGCAGACTTAGACACCCTGTCTGTAAAAAGGAGCGCTACCGCAAGTCATTCATTCCTGCTGCTATCAGAATATACAGTGCTGCACTGTAACTGTAACCAATGTGCAATAATCTAATTCACTGTGCGATAACCCGTGCAATAATCCTGAAAGAAGTGACTTCTGCTGCTATCAGTAACTGTAACCACAACTGTTATAACTTTGGGCAATAACTAATGTGCAATAATCTATTTAATACACTGTGCTATAACCTGTCCAATGATCCAAAGAACTTCTGCTGCTATCACCAGGTATATATGTCAGTACATGTGTATGTAGGCATATGTATGTGTCACAGGACAGGTTGCCCTGTGACTGGCAACCTGTCCAGGATGGACGAGCCCCCACCCCCCACGACCCCGTGTGACGCCGAGCTGCGTTTCCCCATCAGATACGGCTTGACGTCACACCTGTAGGGAAAAGCCGGTATAAATCGATGAAGGATGGGATGTTAATTTTTTAAAAAGTTTAATAAAATTGCTCAAAGTTTATCAGAAAAAAACATAACTTGCTTTTAAATATGGACATTTTTAATAAGCAAAATGTTAATGTATTTCGTAAAGTTATTGTTGAAGTTAATCTTGGCTGCAGTACTCTGTTTGGCAGATGTTTTGGGGTTGGAGTAAAATGAGTCCATAGATCCACAGACAGGAGGCTTGTTCAGTGGTTTCTAGTACGACTTGCTTCTGCAGTGTCGCTCAACTGCGTGTAAAAATAAAAAAAATTACTTCATAAAAGCTCTCTGAGAATAACCTCTGGCCTCACCCAGTTAGAACCCGCTCTCCAGTCCATGTTGTAGCTGCAGTTTTTTTTTTTACGTCGTTTCCTTAATAATCTGTACAAATCAAAATCCTTGTCATTTTATTAAGAGTGTCGTGGTGCGCAGCGGCTCATCAGGTGGAGCTGCTGCATATTGACTGATAGCCGCTCTGACTGCAGCTCTGCCTTCTTTTGTTCAGAAAAGCGCAGGTGAAATTATTTAATTTATTATTTAACTTTTTCCAAATCGGACCCTGTCAAATGCGGGACAAATGCGCGTCATGGTAAATTAGCCTTTACTCTTCGAATTTTAAATAAAGCGTTACAGCGAATATTGAGGAGGTCCCTGATTGGTTTATCAGCTAAGTTGCTGGAAGCCAGTGAATACACGCTGAAAGGTGACATGGCCACAGGTGGAAATAATTCATTAATTAACTGGAGCAGCGACAGTGTGTCTGTAGGCAGCTTACCGGGGGAAGTTGTTGTCAGATGGTCAATCCGCTCCACTTCCTGACTTGCTGGTTCGCATAAACCCAAAGAAAACCTTTGACCACCACTGCTTTCATTCATGCATCTGTGGCCAGTTTGAGATGTTCTTCCAAAAGTTATGATTGAACACCGATCATAACTTTTGGTCTACGTATACATGTCTGTGCTGGTAGCCAGCGCAGAGCCATAGAGAGAAAGGCTCTGAGCCAGCGGAACCCGGATGTAAACAAGAGCCTTGCTCGTTAGCCTTAAGGCGCTAGCATTAGCGCTAATATTAGCGCCTTAAGGCACTAGAATTAGCCGCAGAACTGAGACTGCTCATCCCACCTCAAGTTGTGGTGGGGGATATTACACTACATGCATATATAATCCAAAAAGCCTTACCTGTTTGTCTGTTTCCCCTCCTAAATTCTCCAATGTGTGGTGCTAATGTTGTTAGCTGTGACATCACGGACTTCTTCCTCAGGCAAACGGACACGTTTCAGATTGTTGGAGTGCGCCCCCTGCTGTTGGGAAGTCTTCTTCTTCTCTTGATCTTTATGAACTTTTCTCACAGTGTGTCATATACGTTCAACTGTCTGTTGTTCCTCACAATATTTACATATGCCAGTGTTATGCTTCCCTATTTTGAATAATGTACCATCTAATCCTGTGTGGGCAAATCTAAGTCTTGATATGAGATAAGATAAGATAGTCTTTATTGATCTCACATTGGAGAAATTCACTTGTCGGCTCAATAGTGTGTGTGTATATATATATATATATATATATATATATATATATATATATATATATATATATATATATATATATATATATATATATATATATACACATGCCTACATACACATGTACTGACATATATTCACTTGGTGAAAGCAGAAGAAGTTCTTCTGGATCCTTGCACAGGTTATAGCACAGTGTATTAAATAGATTATTGCACATTAGTTATTGCCCAAAGTCATAACAGTTGTGGTTATATAGAACAGATTACTGGATCACTGTGTGCTTCTGTGCTTTTTTTGTCTGTCTTGTTGTGTCTCTGCTCTGTCTTCTGTAACCCCCAGTGGGTCGAGGCAGATGACCGTTCATACTGAGCCCGGTTCTGCTGGAGGTTTGTCCTTCATGTTAATGAAGGAGGTTTTTTTCCCCTGTTGCTTCATGCTTGCTCAGTATGAGGGATTGTTGCAAAGCCATGGACAATGCAGACAACTCTCCCTGTGACTCTACGCTTCTTCAGGAGGAAATGCTGCTTGTCAAGACTTTTATGCAATCAACTGGTTCCCTTATATAGGATTAAAGATTCAAAGCTTCTTTCTTTTAAAGGCCAGCTAAAGATATTTTAAAGCTGCTTCCACTTTTGGACGAATGTGTATGAATGGTTTGGTAAAATATGTACCGTGACTTACAGATGACGCCCAAACATTTGGGTTTGCTGCCATCTAGTGTTGGAAATAATAAATGTTTTTTCCTTCAAAACACAATTCATGTTATAAATAATTGTCAAAAAAATATGGTTGGACGTAGCAAAAATGTTTTTGATAACTTTTGATCCTCTATGTGTGAGGAATTTTTTGGAGTAACTTTGAATGCCATAAGTGTAACGGTTTAGGAGTAGTTTATTCAAATGTAACACCCAAAAATATGGGAAAATGACATCTTTGATGAGAAATGAATGATTTCCTGTAGGAGGTAGCCCATTGCTTCAAGAGGCTTTTTTGTAGGGCCTATGAAGTTACATGCACTTACTGAGTTTCATAATTCTCAGACAAAGCATGGCTTGGGGCTTACTGATTTAATGCGTTTTTAATGGTTTTCCACAAACCTGATTTTTGCAATGCGACAGCTCAGGCAAATATGCATATTTCATAAAACCTTTGATAACTTTTAAAAGTCAATGTCTTAACTGCATGCTGAAAAAAATTGAAAGTAATAGGTTAAAATGCCTAGGACTAGTTCGTTAAAGTTTGAGGCAAAAACGGCCAATATTTTACCCTTTGACCCAAAATAGCAGACTTCCTGTGGGTTTTAGAGCATACACCCAAGAGACTTTTTTTCATAATTTTAAAAAACCTACCTAGGTAAAAAATTTCAGCTTTCTACGTGTTACGGTTTGGCCCAACTCACTCTAGTTGGCGCTGTTGAGCAGGTTTGCCACGCCCGTTTTCAATTACACTAAAATCATGCGATTTCTCACGGGGGACAATTTTGGGCAAAGTTTGGTGAGTTTTCATGCATGTTTAGGCCTCCAAAAAGCCGTTTCAAAAGTCACAAGAATAAATAATAATAATAATTAAAACCGCAAGCGGTGATGATCGGCCCTCGCAGCCAAGCGCCGCTCTGGCCTATGGGCCACCGCTAGGGTACGCGCACCTCCCGCCGCCAGCCACCGCAGAAGCTGTCATGCATTTTCCTCACCCGTCTAACATGCAATACACACGTACGCGTTGGGCAGCGCTCCCCCACGACTCACAAAAAACCTGGTGCAGATCGGTCGATGCACCGAGGACACACAGCCGTTGAATAATGAAAATGCATTTGGCCACAGGGCCGGACTAAATCGTTTGGCGGGCAAGATCCGGCCCGCAGGCCGTACGTTTGACACCCCTGGTTTAAACAATAGTATACAAATTTAATTAAAGGTATCTTACTAGCTGTTAATCCAGCTTCATGTGAAAAGTTAACAAAACCTTTTTAGTTATTTAAAGTTAATTATTTCATGTGTTTAAGGGTTTCGTTTCTTGCATTAAGACAGCTGTTATGAAAGTTTGACAGTTAAATTGGTGGATACACACCCAAAAGTAATAATGTAAAAGTAACACTTTAGCAATTGGAATATTGCTAAAGTAACACGTTAGCAATATTCCACATGTGTATGTTGTGTACAAACTTTAGTAATTTCTAACAGACCACTTCACTCTCAGAAAGCAGGTCTGCTGGTGGTTCCTAAAGTCTGTAAAACCAGAATGGTAGGCAGATCCTTTAGCTATCATGCTCCTCTCCAGTGGAACCAACTCCCAGTTTTGGTCCGTGACGCAGACACCCTGTCTACTTTTAAGACTAATCCTTAAACTTTCCTTTTTCCATCCATCCATCGTCTTCCGCTTATCCAGGGTCAGGTCGCGGGTGTAGCAGCTTCAAGAGGGAGGCCCAGACCTTCCTCTCCCCAGCCACTTGGGCCACTTCCTCCGGGGGAATCCCAAAGCGTTCCCAGGCCAGCAGAGTCTCTCCAGTGTGTCCTGGGTCTTCCCCTGGGCCTCCTCCCGGTGGGACGTGCCCAGAACACCTCACCAGGGATGCGTCCAGGAGGCATCCTAACCAGATGCCCGAGCCACCTCAACTGGCTCCTCTCAATGTGGAGGAGCAGCGGCTCTACTCTGAGTCCTCCCCGGATGACTGATCTCCTCACCCTATCTCTAAGGGAGAGCCCAGACACACTACGGAGAAAACTCATTTTGGCCGCTTGTGTCCGGGATCTCGTTCTTTCGGTCACGACCCAAAGCTCGTGACCATAGATGAGGGTAGGAACGTAGAACGATCGGTAAATCGAGAGCTTGGCCTTTTGGCTCAGCTCTCTCTTCACCACAACGGATCGCTACAGCGCCCGCTTCACAGCAGACGCCGCACCAATCCGCCTGTCGATCTCCCGCTCCATCTTCCCCTCATTCGTGAACAAGACCCCAAGATACTTGAACTCCTCCACTAGAAGCTGGCTCTTGGGACTTTCCTTTTTGACAAAGCTTATAGTTAGAGTGGCTCATGTTACGCTGAGCTACCTTTATAGTTATGCTGCTATAGGCTTAGGCTGCTGTAGGACATCAGGGTCTACTGTTCTTCGTTTTTGCATGACTGTTGTCATTTCAGCTTTTAACTTTTTGTTTTTTCTATTTTTTCTTCATAGTAGGTACACCTGGTCTGGCGTTCTGTTAGCTGTGACATCATCCAGGGAAGACAGATCACCTGCTATTACCATCTAATGTAAAACACATTACTGGATCAATGTGTGCTTCTGTGCTTTTTTGTCTCTCTTGTTGTGTCTCTTCTCTCTCTTTTGTAACCCCCAGTCAGTCAAGGCAGATTACCGTTCATACTGAGCCCGGTTCTGCTGGAGGTTTTTCCTTCCTGTTAATGGGGAGTTTTTCCTTCTGCTGTCACTTCATGCTTGATCAGTATGAGGGATTGCTGCAAAGCCATGTACAATGCAAACGACTCTCCCTGTGGCTCTACGCTTCTTCAGGAGTGAATGCTGCTTGTTACGACTTTGATGCAATTAACTGGTTCACTTATATAGGAATTTCTTTTACCAATCTGGATAATCTGACTTAATATGTATAATCTGATTGATTTTGACATTGTAAACTGCCTTTAGATGACATGCAGGCATGGACTGGTAATCGGGCGTACCGGGCATTTTCCCGGTGGGCCGACATGCTGTTTGGGCCGGCAGACCCGACATGTATATTAATAATATGTATTATTATTATTATTATTTTATATATCTGCCTCGTTATATTTGCATAATGCATGAAGAAAAATATCAGCAGCGCAAGAGTCTGTTCCGATCATCCGGCCCTTACCACAGGCTACTGCAGCCCATTGGTTATCATCCCTGACAGTCTAAAGGGCTAGGCCAATCATGAAGTAGAAAAACACCTTCACGCTCCATGTGGAACTTTGTGCAGCGGTGTTCACAGTAGTAATGGATAAGAAACGCAAAGGAGGCGCAGAGAAACTGCACGAAAAAAAGAAACGAGTTCTTCAAACGGACGCTGCGAAATGTGTCAAACTGACTGACATGTTCCCAACAGCAGGCCCTTCATCTGCTCCGGTGTCTGATGTAAAATATGGTGGTGGTTATGGTCAGTGACGTGCGGTAGAGTTCATAGCTGGTGAGGCACTGATGTCATCAGAGTCAGATTTACAAATATATACACTCTACAGAGTAGACTTGTTGCAAAGTGCTGAAGGAGACTGATTGAGCCAAATAAATTCACCAAGATACATGGAAAAATATTGGTTCTTTGATGAAAAAAAATTGTCATTTGATTGGTAACAGTTTATGAGTTATGATGGATTTCTGCATTTGTAACACATTCTAAAACTATAACCCACATTACGCACATTTTATCACAAAAACTAAACATGAATAAGTATCGCTGTCTTACCTCTACTTATAATTTAAGTCTCTGTGGCGCTCTTTCTGAACAAAAATATCATAATTTTCCGGTAAAAGTTCCCTTTATCTTCTTCAGTTTTAAAAGTCTCTCAGTCTCAATGGAGCTCACTGCCAGGGAGGAAAGCCTTCCCTGATCAGTCCTGTTCCAGCTGTATGTTTAGTCTTTTTAGTGCTTTACTTGTTTAGCAAAACTCGCTAATAAAACATCAATAACTTGTTTTGACTCTACTATTTGGGGATCACGAGCGGTGCCCCTTGAGCGCCCCCTGCCTAGCGGTCAAGGAACTGCCGGCCTCACCTACAACCAGTTCTTTGCTGTTTATGATCGGCCAGCACCACGAAAACATGTTATCTGCACACAGTTTGATGACCAAAACACAATTCGTAATCCACATATATTAAATTGTGGAAAATCAGTTCATAACTGTTTGAACAATTGAATTTATGATCTAGAGACAGGAAGATGCATTCACAGAATGGAAGTCAGCACAGTTAACATGGGATTGCGCAATCCCAGGGGAGGCCAAGCTCGCTGAGGCCTCACCGGCTTCGCTATGAAGCGCCACCAAGGATTTACATGAAAAATAGCGAAAAGTCTGCGATATTAAAGAAAATATGATCAAAAATTAGGAAATTAGATAAATAAAATACTTATTACAAATGACTGAGTAAATCAAAATTTATATTATGTTATTAGATATTTTCTTTCTTTCCATGATGACAAGTGAGGCATTTCTCTGGTTCATTTTGTCATTGGCATCCTTTTTTACACAGTGAGTGCACATTAGTCCAATGTTACCCTACAGTATCTGGAAGACTGAATAGATCTGATGAGCAACTTACAATAACTTCTTATAATGATGTAACGTGATAATATGTGTGATTAACCGTGACACCTCTCTTTCTCTCTCTCTCTCTCTCTCTGATCTAAGAATAGTTGCTGGTCTGTGGTGGAGTTTACATTTTACAGTGTTAATAAATTAAGATTTTGGAAGTATTTTAAGTGTCCACTCTCACTAATTTCCATTAACCTGGCCTCAAGGTATTGCAAAGATGGTATTGCAAAGTTGGTATACACATTCAGTACACAAAAAAAATGTGGTGGGCCAGTCTAATCCAAAATGCCAGGGCCGATTTTTTTGTCCCAGTCCACCCCTGATGACATGTTTTATGATTTGGTGTTATATAAATAAAAACTGAAATGTGTTGAACAAGAGTAAGTTTGTCAGTTTTCAAGCAGGATTTGTATATCTGTTCAACTTAAATATATAAGGAAACCAAAGAGTTAAGATCACTTACTTACCAAGAGAAATTCCTTTGGGGTTTATTTGTGGTCTCTTGCTGCCCCCTGCTGGACAAGTATGATCAAATACATATGCTTTACATGTCAACTTGGTATCAAAATTCAGATTTCAATCTAAAATGGCTTACTTCCTGTGATACTTGCACTATGACATTAATTGTAAATTCTGAGCATCTTGCTGAGATCTACAACTGTACAAAATTTCATTACTCTACGATGAAGTAAGTGAATAGCAAAAGGTCCTTTGAAAATTGCTTGGTGGCGCTATAGAGAAACTAAGTCCTGCTCACTAAAGTTTGTTATGGATTCCTGTTGGGGGGTGGATAAGGATGCATCCAAATGAGTTTTAGGCAGCTCGGCCCAAAACTGTGGAATTCAGAGCCAAACGTATGACAGCAGCGTTTGAGGTGAATATGCCACGCCGCCACGCCCCCCTGCTCCATCGAATCCAGTTGAGCCTGAAATCCACAACATACTAACATGTGTTCTGTCTCTGGACACAGTTTCATGTTGATTAGCTCAGAGGGGTAACATAGCGACCGTTTACAGCAAAACATGACACTTCCTGTTGTCAGGGGGCGTGGCCTAAGTGATGTCATAATTTGACCATTGGATATTAAAGAAGACCCAATGATGATCAATCACAGAAAGTTTGGTGCCTCTATGTGTTTCTGTGTAGGAGATATAACAGTTTTATTTTTTGTGGCGAGTAGGTGAACTTTGACCCTTGCTAACACCCCTTCAACATGCTCAAAAACTCACCGTTTTGATAACTTTTAATTGGCCATGCCTTATGATCAGACTGACCGAGTTTCAAGCCGCTCGCTCAAAATCTCTAGGAGGAGTTCGATCAAATACCAATGCTGTAAACGTCAAGAATTAGGGTCAAAATCAGACCTTCAATCTAAAATGGCCGACTTCCTGTGATATTTACACTATGACATTAATTGTAAATTCTGAGCGCCTTGGTGAGCTCTACCACTGTACCAAATCTCATGTCTCTACGATGAAGTAAGTGAATAGCAAAGGGTCCTTTGAAAATTGCTAGGTGGCGCCGTTGAGGCATTAGGTCACTCCCACCAAAGTTTGTTATGGATTCCTGTTGGGGGGTGGATAAGGATGCATCCAAGTGAGTTTTAAGCAGCTCGGCCCAAAAATGTGGTATTCAGAGCCAAACGTATGGCAGCGGCGTTTGAGGTGACTTCACCACGCCGCCACGCTCTCCTGCTCCATCGAATCCACTTGGGGCTGGAATCCACAATACATCAACATGTCTTCCGTCTCTGGACACAGTTTCATGTTGATTAGCTCAGAGGGGTAACATAGCGACCGTTTACAGCAAAACATGACACTTCCTGTTGTCAGGGGGCGTGGCCTAAGTGATGTCATAATTTGACCATTGGATATTAAAGAACACCCAATGATGATCAATCACAGAAAGTTTGGTGCCTCTATGTGTTTCTGTGTAGGAGATATAACAGTTTTATTTTTTGTGGCGAGTAGGTGAACTTTGACCCCTGCTAACACCCCTTCAACATGCTCAAAAACTCACCATTTTGATAACTTTTAATTGGCCATGCCTTATGATCAGACTGACCGAGTTTCAAGCCGCTCGCTCAAAATCTCTAGGAGGAGTTCGATCAAATACCAATGCTGTAAACGTCAAAAATCGGGTAAAAATCAGACCTTCAATCTAAAATGGCCGACTTCCTGTGATATTTGCACTATGACATTAATTGTAAATTCTGAGCGTCTTGGTGAGCTCTAACACTGTACCAAATCTCATGTCTCTACGATGAAGTAAGTGAATAGCAAAGGGTCCTTTGAAAATTGCTAGGTGGCGCCGTTGAGGCATTTTTCTTTAGATTTTTATCAGGACCTTAAAATACAAAATTTTTAAACAGTCTTCATGCGTCCGCCAAGTTTGGTGAGTTTTTGAATATGATAAATCCCCCAAAAAGGCCCCTCTTTAGGGGGGCAGAATAAAAATAATAATAATAATAATAAGAAACAACACAGAAACAATAGGCCTTCGCAGCGCTTCGCTGCTCGGGCCTAATAAGAAACAACACAGAAACAATAGGCCTTCGCAGCGCTTCGCTGCTCGGGCCTAATAATAAGAAACAACACAGAAACAATACGCCTTCGCAGCGCTTCGCTGCTCGGGCCTAATTAAAGCCGCAAGCGGCGATGAGCGGCCCTCGCAGCCAAGCACCGCTGGGGTACGCGCACCTCCTCCCTCCAGCCTCCGCAGAAAATGTCACGCATTTTCCCTGCCCGTCCACGGGGCGATTCACACGAACCCGTACGGCAGCGCTCCACCCCCCCCCACCCGACTCACAAAAAATCAGGTGCAGATCGGTCGATGCAGCGAGGAGATACAATCGTTCGGCGGGCCGTACGTTTGACACCCCTGGTTTAAACATTATTTTACTGGTAGAAATGCAGTTAAAAGTCTTCAGCTGAAAGGTTGTTGCACACAAATAAAACTTGTTTTGCACACAAAAAGATATGTTTCACACAAAAAAATTGTTTTGCAAACTGTCCGCCTACCTTGCGCTCAAAATATCATTTATAAGTTTTCCTCGAGTACAAAATGGTCTCTGCTCGCACAAAACAGCCTCTGCTCGACTACGATACAATCCCACCCACGCTGCGGTAAATTTGTGCCAAAAGTCACGTGATGCATTAAGAGTTGTTGTTGTTCAGACTTCCCGACATTGAGAAGAATTCAGTTATCTCTAAACTATTGGGCTAATTTACAGGGTCATAGTGAAGATCATCCAGCACAGACCACTTTAACATCTTGTTGGGAAATGGAGAACAGGGAGAGAAGAAGCTTTGGGTAGACAGTTAGACAAAAAGCAATGGAATTAGAATTAACTGATTTAATGTTCAGTTCAACAGTACCACTGACAGCAGTACAACCTTGGATACTACCTGAAGCTAAAGTAGATCTAACACTATTACGAAAGGGAAATAAGGTCAGGGTTTTTTTTAAATTCAAATACAATACAGGAATATATTAATATTTACTAGTTTCATTCAGATCTACACAGATGCATTAAAAAAGTTTAGATAACAAGATAGGAGTATCTTTTATTGTTCCAGAGTTTCATATTACAGTAGGAAAGAGGACAAGTAATAATATATCAGTATACACAAGAGAAATGTTAGCAATTTTGTTTGCAATGCAATGGGTAGAAGAAATAAGACCTCTGAGAGTGATTATTTGTTCAGATTCATCTTCATCACTAATCAGTTTACCGATAAAACACTCAGACAGTAGACCAGATATTTTGATAGAAATCCAGCAAACATTATACAGAATTCAAATGATGGACATTACAGTCATATTTTTGTGGGTACCAGCACACATGGGAGTTAAAGGAAATGAAATGGCAGATAAGGCTGCAAAGGAGGCTACAACAAGAAAAGACATTGATGTGTCAGTTAAAATTAGTAAGATGGAAATAAAGAGCATAATTAAACAGAAGATGAAGGAAAGGTGGCAAAAGCAATGGGAGGAAGAGAGGAACAGAAGATGGTTTTACATGATCCAGAGGAGAGTGGGAAAAATGAGATGGGCAGGGAAGAACATAGGAGAAGAAACAATTATATCAGGACTTAGATTTGGGCACACAGGATTAAATAATACATTATTCTAAATAGGTAAACATAACAATGGCAGATGTGAATATTGTGAGCAACAAGAGACAGTTGAACACGTTATGGTATACTGTAGGAAGTACGAAAGAGAAAGGAGAGAAATGGTCCAAAATCTAAAAAGGAAAAGAATACAATTTGATTTAATAGAAATACTTAGAAAAACTCCAGAGATAATTGTTATGTGATTATTTTTCATTATCTTAGATTAATAAATGTAATTGAGAGGATTTGAAATCTTTTTTTGGTTTTGTTTATATTGTTTTGTTAATTTGATTGTGACTTGTTTTGTTTAGTATAAATAATTCTGATCCACACTCCATACCAGTTGGTGGCGGTAATGCACCATTTGGTTGCGTGCCAACCGGCAAAAAAAATCCATAAAGAAAAAGAAGAAGCAGAAGACTTCCCGACAGCAGGGGGCGCACCTGAAAAAAACTGAAAGGCGCCGGTTTGGCTGAGGAAGAAAGACGTGATATCACAGCTAACAGCAGGGACGTGCAGAGGGGGGCGTGGGGCTTGGTCACCTGCCCCTTTGCCCCTTGATGCCCAAAGTGCCCTTTTGTCAGTGTTTTTTTATGTGTGTGTGTGCATGTCCAAAATAAAAATAATTTAGATCTAAATTGCCACAGTTACCGTGGCACGGTTACATGATCCACATAACGTGCCTCACTTTTCCCTTCTTCTCCTCTCGCAGCTCCGCGGCTGCTGCTGCCGCTGTCTAACTGCCTGCCCCTTTAAATCGGCAGCACACGTGACTGTGCTCTGTGCATTTTTTTAAACTTAACTCTCATTGGTTGTACTGCCTTAAATCCCGCCTTTCCTCTTTCTGATTTCTAGCGCGTGTGTGCGTGCTTATTTGCTTGGAGCGCAAGATTTAAATTTCAATTCATACAGGTATACTGCCGTTACCTCAATTAATACTTGACAACAAACTAGTCCCAATTAAAGGTATACTATGCAACCGGGGTTGATTTTCCAGCGAGGCTCCCCCCAGAGGGCGAAAGTAAAAGTGCATTGTCGTAAAGATGCTCAGCTGTTCTCCTGGTTTCTCCATCAAGCCAGGTGCGGTTGTTTGTAGGTGGGGTTGTATTTCCCCTAACCCTAACATACATAAATTTCCCTCGACAGACACAAATATCCTAAAGTTAGTATATTACAGTTATTATCCATTATGCACTTACCAAATATGACTTCACACAGATTTAAAGTCCTGAATTCCTACTTTCCATTCCAGCCCACAAAGTTGTACTGCCTTGACAGGCCATAGTCCATGATGAAGAACATCATACGTCTCGTGGCCTCATCCACAGTCCTCCCACCAATGTCTGACACTGCTGTGACCTAAGGGGGAACAAAAACAGTTCAAAGCTAATTCATTTTTATAGCTCACAGGAGTAAACACGATGCAAAGACAAACTCTGGGTCTAGATTATTTTCATTGTTGATTAATCTATTGATTATTTTAAACAATTAATTGATTGGTTGCTATAATAATAAAATGTTACAAAATTTTGAAAAATATCAGTGTTTCCCAAATCTCTTGTTCTGTCAACAAAACATGGAGATACTCAGTTTATTGCCATAAATGAGCAAAGAAAACAGAAATATTCACATTTATGAAGCTGAAATCAGAGACGTAGGACTCTTTTGTTGGGTGTTCACGTCAGTAATAAGCTGGACTGGACTCATAACACCGACGCTCTGCATAAGAAGGGCCAGAGCCGCCTCCACCTCCTGAGGAGGCTGAGTTCCTTTGGAGTGAGCAGGCCCCTGCTTAAGACTTTTTATGACTCTGTGGTGGTCTCAGCCCTTCTCTACGCTGTCGTCTGCTGGGCTCCAGACAGCGCAGAACGGGACAGAATGAGGCTGAATAAGCTGGTGAGGAAGGCCACTTCTGTCCTGGGCTGCACTCTGGACTCAGTGGAGAAAGTAGCTGAGAGGAGGGTGTTGTCCAAGTTCACATCCATCATGGACAACACCTTCCACCCCCTGCACCAGACTGTAGAGGAGCTGAGCAGCTCCTTTAGTGCCAGACTTAGACACCCTGTCTGTAAAAAGGAGCGCTACCGCAAGTCATTCGTTCCTGCTGCAATCAGATTATACAGTGCTGCACTGTAACTGTAACCAATGTGCAATAATCTATCTAATTCACTGTGCGATAACCTGTCCAATGATCCGAAGAACCTCTGCTGCTATCACCAGGTGAATATATGTCAGTACATGTGCATATATGTATGTATATATATATATATATATATATATATATATATATATATATATATATATATATATATATATATATATATATATATATATACAGGGGTTGGACAATGAAACTGAAACACCTCTCATTTTAGTGTGGGAGGTTTCATGGCTAAATTGGACCAGCCTGGTGGCCAATCTTCATTAATTGCACATTGAACCAATAAGAGAAGAGTGTGAAGGTCCAATTAGCAGGGTAAGAGCACAGTTTTACTCAAAATATTGCAATGCACACAACATTATGGGTGACATACCAGAGTTCAAAAGAGGACAAATTGTTGGTGCACGTCTTGCTGGCGCATCTGTGACCAAGACAGCAAGTCTTTGTGATGTATCAAGAGCCACGGTGTCCAGGGTAATGTCAGCATACCACCAAGAAGGACGAACCACATCCAACAGGATTAACTGTGGACGCAAGAGGAAGCTGTCTGAAAGGGATGTTAGAGTGCTTACCCGGATTGTATCCAAAAAACATGAAACCACGGCTCCCCAAATCACGGCAGAACTAAACGTGCACCTCAACTCTCCTGTTTCTACCAAAACTGTCCGTCGGGAGCTCCACAGGGTTAATATCCACGGCTGGATTCAGAGTGTCTGAAAACATAAAGTACATTTTGCTGCATTGACGTGTATTCTCTCTGAGCGCAGCTTGGTCTGACCTAAGATGGCCGCTCTGTCGGCACGCCTCTCACCCGACGACGGGGCGTCTACGTCATGGGTTAAAGCTAAAATAATCAGTTTGACTGAAAAAAATTCCTAGTCAGCCCATATATTCCCGGGACCGTGGAAATAATGCCACATTAGTTACCTCACTTGCTTATTGTGCAGAGTCAACTTTAACCAAATCTGGTAGTTTTACAATATCCACTGACCATTCATGTCTCTGTCCCACCTTTCAGCTTCAGAGCCTTGGTGTCTTCCTGGACAGCCTCCCATCCTCTCCTCCACTGTCCACATCCATAAGATCACCTGGTTAACTTTCATATCGGGAACATCAAGTTCTTCCTTAACACTTTAACCAAACTGGTCCACAGTCCACTTTACACTGTCAGCTCCCTTCCCTCCCTGTCCTCCAGAAAACCTCCATAAATTACAACTAGTACAAAAGACAGCAATTTACATCTTTACATCATCTACTTCACATCTGAACATTACCTCCACTGGCTCCCTGTCACCTTCAGTATAAATTAATCATATGAACAAACAAGGCCAACCACAACCTGGACAATGCAGGACATATAACCAACACTATGATGTCATACATTTTAGTTTAACACTGATCGCACATTACAAGGTCCCTGATTGGTTTATCAGCTAAGCTGCTGGAAGCCAGTGAATACACGCTGAAAGGTGACATGGCCACAGGTGGAAATAATTCATTAATTAACTGGAGCAGCGACAGTGTGTCTATCGACAGACACGCTTACCGAGGGCAGTTGTTGTCAGATGGTCAATCCGCTCCACTTCCTGACTTGCTGGTTCGCATAAACCCAAAGAAAACCTTTGACCACCACTGCTTTCATTCATGCATCTGTGGCCAGTTTGAGATGTTCTTCCAAAAGTTATGATTGAACACCGATCATAACTTTTGGTCTACGTATACATGTCTGTGCTGGTAGCCAGCGCAGAGCCATAGAGAGAAAGGCTCTGAGCCAGCGGAACCCGGATGTAAACAAGAGCCTTGCTCGCTAGCCTTAGGGCGCTAGCATTAGCGCTATAAGTAGCACCTTAAGACGCTAGAATTAGCCGCAGAACTGAGACTGCTCATCCCACCTCAAGTTGTGGTGGGGGATATTACACTACATGCATATATAATCCTTACCTGTTTGTCTGTTTCCCCTCCTAAATTCTCCAATGTGTGGTGCTAATGTTGTTAGCTGTGACATCACGGACTTCTTCCTCAGGCAAACGGACACGTTTCAGATTGTTGGAGTGCGCCCCCTGCTGTTGGGAGTCTTCTTCTTCTCTTGTTCTTTATGAATTTTTCTCACAGTGTGTCATATATGTTCAACTGTGTCTTGTTCCTCACAATATTCACATCTGCCAGTGTTATGCTTCCCTATTTTGAAAAATGTACCATTTAATCCTGTGTGGGCAAATCTAAGTCTTGATATAAGATAAGATAGTCTTTATTGATCTCACATTGGAGAAATTCACTTGTCACATCGGCTCAATAGTCAGTCAATAGTCAGCAGTAGGAAAGGGTGCATCAGTTATATACAGTGTATCTTCCTATATACAGTGGATCAAAAAGAAAGTGAGAAAAAAAGTAAGAATTAAAAAAATACAAAAGAAATCAGAGTAGGCAGGTGATGTCATGTGTACTTCCCGGTTATATACATACATACATACATACATACATACATACACACACACACATTATATATAAATATATATATATATATATATATATATATATATATATATATATATATATATATATATATATATATATATATAAATAAAGGCAAGGCAAGGCAAGGCAAATTTATTTGTATAGCACAATTCAGTACAGAGACAATGCAAAGTGCTTTACATGATTAAAATACAGGAAAAGAAAACAGAAAATGTAGACATCAATAAACAGCTGGACTAAAAAAGTTGAACTAATGCTGTTTCAGTAGAACAGTTTAACTAGAACAGTCAAAAACAGTCCTAAACAGATGTGTTTTTAATCTTGATTAAAAAGAACTCAGGTTTTCCGCACTTTTACAGTTTTCTGGAAGTTTGTTCCAGATAAGTGGAGCGTAGGAACTAAATGCTGCTTCTCCTTGTTTAGTTCTGGCTGTAGGTACGCAGAGAAGGCTGGAGCCAGAAGACCTTAGTGCTCTGGATGGTTGATACACTGATAACAAGTCTGTGATGTATTTAGATGCGTTCAGCAGCGTTCTGGATCAGCTGCAGCTGTCTGATCCACTTTTTAGGCAGACCTGTGAAAACACCGTTGCAGTAATCGATTCTACTAAAGATAAACGCATGGATTAGTTTTTCCAGATCCTGCTGAGACATCAGTCCTTTAATCCTGGAAATGTTCTTCAGGTCATAGAAAGCCGATCTTGTATATATATAATATATATATATATATATATATATATATATATATATATATATATATATATATATATATATATAGGCCTACATACACATGTACTGACATATATTCACTTGGTGATAGCAGCAGAAGTTCTTCCGGATCATTGCACAGGTTATAGCACAGTGTATTAAATAGATTATTGCACATTATTTATTGCCCAAAGTTATAACAGTTGTGGTTATATAGAACAGATTGCTGGATCAATGTGTGCTTCTGTGCTTTTTTGTCTGTCTTGTTGTGTCTCTGCTCTGTCTTCTGTAACCCCCAGTCGGTCGAGGCAGATGACCGTTCATACTGAGCCCGGTTCTGCTGGAGGTTTTTCCTTCCTGTTAATGGGGAGGGTTTTTTTCCCTGTTGCTTCATGCTTGTTCAGTATGAGGGATTGTTGCAAAGCCATGGACAATGCAGACTACTCTCCCTGTGGCTCTACGCTTTTTCAGGAGGAAATGCTGCTTGTCAAGACCTTAATGCAATCAACTGGTTCCCTCGGCTAAAATGTTTATCCATTTTAGCCGCGCAATCCTCCATAATTAAAGTCCGACAGTCCACAGATGGCAACAGTTTGTTGATTCAAAATTAATTGTTCATCCACTTCAGCAACCGATGCATTGCGCCATTATGTGTGCACACTATATTATTACGCCCTTATGTGTGCACACTATATTTAGATGGCCATCATATCGGTGGTAGCGCTACACATACCTAATCCAGACGAATGATTGTTCAAATCCAGCGCCGAGCTGATCAACTGCGTCCTCACCGATGTCTATCCTGTCCGACGTCACCTCAGGTGAGCTGAGTTCGATCAGCTGATGCTCCACTCCAAACACGTAACCTCCAGCCAAGTCTTATCTTGCGCAATCACCACCATCAACCATGCAGAAACACGTATCTTTACTTATGCACAGTTCGTGAAGATGCACAAACAGTTTTTGACTGGTTTTGTAGCGGCCAAGCCAATACTTTAAGCCACTGAGGTGCTGCATCGGGGTAATAGAGTTGACGTGCTTATTGTTACCTTTTTGGGATGAATTAGAGTCCGAGTCGTCAGGGCATGTTGAACGCTTCGTCCATTTATTTTCCTCTTTGCATATCAAATGTCCATCATACATGAACACATCTCCAGACAACATATAAAGCAGACTTGCTTGCTTGTATTTATCTTTTTGCGGTCAAAAACTGTTTTCCCCTTCCGGGTGGAAAACCTACCTATCAAAGAAAAGTTCCCCCCTTAAAAAGACATGAACGCTAATTACCCAATCAATGCATTTGCGCTCCTACATATAGGATTAAAGATTAAAATCTTATTTCTTTTAAAGGCCAGCTAAAGATATTTTAAAGCTGCTTCCACTTTTGGACGAATGTGTATAAATGGTTTGGTAAAATATGTACCGTGACTTACAGATGACGCCCAAACATTTGGGTGTGCTGCCATCTAGTGTTGGAAATAATAAATGTTTTTTCCTTCAAAACACAATTCATGTTATAAATAATTGTCAAAAAAATATGGTTGGACGTAGCAAAAATGTTTTTGATAACTTTTGATCCTCTATGTGTGAGGAATTTTTTGGAGTAACTTTGAATGCCATAAGTGTAACGGTTTAGGAGTAGTTTATTCAAATGTAACCCCCAAAAATATGGGAAAATGACATCTTTGATGAGAAATGAATGATTTCCTGTAGGAGGTAGCCCATTGCTTCAAGAGGCTTTTTTGTAGGGCCTATGAAGTTACATGCACTTACCGAGTTTCATAATTCTCAGACAAAGCATGGCTTGGGGCTTACTGATTTAATGCGTTTTTAATGGTTTTCCACAAACCTGATTTTTGCAATGCGACAGCTCAGGCAAATATGCATATTTCATAAAACCTTTGATAACTTTTAAACGTCAATGTCTTAACTGCATGCTGAAAAAATTTGAAAGTAATAGGTTAAAATGCCTAGGACTAGTTCGTTAAAGTTTGAGGCAAAAACGGCCAATATTTTACCCTTTGACCCAAAATAGCAGACTTCCTGTGGGTTTTAGAGCATACACCCAAGAGACTTTTTTTCATAATTTTAAAAAACCTACCTAGGTAAAAAATTTCAGCTTTCTACGTGTTACGGTTTGGCCCAACTCACTCTAGTTGGCGCTGTTGAGCAGGTTTGCCACGCCCGTTTTCAATTACACTAAAATCATGCGATTTCTCACGGGGGACAATTTTGGGCAAAGTTTGGTGAGTTTTCATGCATGTTTAGGCCTCCAAAAAGCCGTTTCAAAAGTCACAAGAATAAATAATAATAATAATTAAAACCGCAAGCGGTGATGATCGGCCCTCGCAGCCAAGCGCCGCTCTGGCCTAAGGGCCACCGCTAGGGTACGCGCACCTCCCGCCGCCAGCCACCGCAGAAGCTGTCATGCATTTTCCTCACCCGTCTACCATGCCATACACACGTATGCGTTGGGCAGCGCTCCCCCACGACTCACAAAAAATCTGGTGCAGATCGGTCGATGCACCGAGGAGACACAGCCGTTGAATAATAAAAATGCATTTGGCCACCGGGCCGGACTAAATCGTTCGGCGGGCCAGATCCGGCCCGCAGGCCGTACGTTTGACACCCCTGGTTTAAACATTAGTATACCAACTTAATCAAAGGTATCTTACTAGCTGTTAATCCAGCTTCATGTGAAAAGTTAACAAAACCTTTTTAGTTATTTAAAGTTAATTATTTCATGTGTTTAAGGGTTTCGTTTCTTGCATTAAGACAGCTTTTATGAAAGTTTGACAGTTAAATTGGTGGATACACACCCAAAAGTAATAATGTAAAAGTAACACTTTGGCAATTGGAAAATTGCTAAAGTAACACGTTAGCAATATTCCACATGTGTATGTTGTGTACAAACTTTAGTAATTTCTAACAGACCACTTCACTCTCAGAAAGCAGGTCTGCTAGTGGTTCCTAAAGTCTGTAAAACCAGAATGGTAGGCAGATCCTTTAGTTATCAGGCTCCTCTCCAGTGGAACAAACTCCCAGTTTTGGTCCGTGACGCAGACACCCTGTCTACTTTTAAGACTAATCCTTAAACTTTCCTTTTTCCATCCATCCATCGTCTTCCACTTATCCGGGGTCAGGTCGCAGGGGCAGCTTCAAGAGGGAGCCCCAGACCTTCCTCTCCCCAGCCACTTGGGCCACTTCCTCCGGGGGAATCCCAAAGCGTTCCCAGGCCAGCATAGTCTCTCCAGCGTGTCCTGGGTCTTCCTCTGGGCCTCCTCCCGGTGGGACGTGCCAAGAACACCTCATCAGGGAGGCGTCCAGGAGGCATCCTAACCAGATGCCCGATCCACCTCAACTGGCTCCTCTCAATGTGGAGGAGCAGCGGCTCTACTCTGAGTCCTCCCCGGATGACTGAGCTCCTCACCCTATCTCTAAGGGAGAGCCCAGACACACTATGGAGAAAACTCATTTTGGCCGCTTGTATCCGGGATTTCGTTCTTTCGGTCACGACCCAAAGCTCGTGACCATAGATGAGGGTAGGAACGTAGATCGACTGGTAAATCGAGAGCTTGGCCTTTTGGCTCAGCTCTCTCTTCACCACAACGGATCGGTACAGCGCACGCTTCACAGCAGACGTCGCACCAATCCGCCTGTCGATCTCCCGCTCCATCTTCCCCTCATTCGTGAACAAGACCCCAAGATACTTGAACTCCTCCACTAGAAGCTGGCTCTTGGGACTTTCCTTTTTGACAAAGATTATAGTTAGAGTGGTTCATGTTACCCCGAGCTACCTCTATAGTTATGCTGCTATAGGCTTAGGCTGCTGGAGGACATCAGGGTCTATTGTTCTTCAATTTTGCATGACTGTTGTCATTTCAGCTTTTACCTTTTTGTTTTTTCTATTTTTTCTTCATAGTAGGTACCCCTGGTCTGGCGTTCTGTTAGCTGTGACATCATTCAGGGAAGACAGATCACCTGCTATTACCATCTAATGTAAAACACATTACTGGATCAATGTGTGCTTCTGTGCTTTTTTGTCTGTCTTGTTGTGTCTCTTCTCTCTCTTTTGTAACCCCCAGTCGGTCAAGGCAGATTACCGTTCATACTGAGCCCGGTTCGGCTGGAGGTTTTTCCTTCCTGTTAATGGGGAGTTTTTCCTTCTGCTGTCACTTCATGCTTGATCAGTATGAGGGATTGCTGCTAAGCCATGTACAATGCAAACGACTCTCCCTGTGGCTCTACGCTTCTTCAGGAGTCAATGCTGCTTGTTACGACTTTGATGAAATCAACTGGTTCCCTTATATAGAAATTTCTTTTACCAATCTGGATAATCTGACTTAATATGTATAATCTGATTGATTTTGACATTGTAAACTGCCTTTAGATGACATGCAGGCCGGCAGACCCGACATGTATATTAATAATATGTATTATTATTATTAATATTATTATTATTTTATATATCTGCCTCGTTATATTTGCATAATGCATGAAGAAAAATATCAGCAGCGCAAGAGTCTGTTCCGATCATCCAGCCCTTACCACAGGCTACTGCAGCCCATTGGTTATCATCCCTGACAGTCTAAAGGGCTAGGCCAATCATAAAGTAGAAAAACACCTTCACGCTCCATGTGGAACTTTGTGCAGCGGTGTTCACAGTAGTAATGGATAAGAAACGCAAGGGAGGCGCAGAGAAACTGCACGAAAAAAAGAAACGAGTTCTTCAAACGGATGCTGCGAAATGTGTCAAACTGACTGACATGTTCCCAACAGCAGGCCCTTCATCTGCTCCGGTGTCTGGTGTAAAATATGGTGGTGGTTGTAGTCAGTGACGTGCGGTAGAGAGTGACACGGGAGTGGATTTTCACTCCTGTCCCGTCCCACTCCCACTGATAAAAATTGTGTCCCGTCCCAATCCCGGGCCAGAGTAGAAAAAAAAATCCTGTCCCGTCCCGCTCCTGGTAAAATTACTCCCACTCCCATCCCGCTCCCACTCAGAATGACTCCCGCTCCTGCCCTACTCCCATTCTTGTTGTCTTCATTAAGTTTTCTGGAAATACATTAAACCTGAATGTCTATGAAGGGTCAGTTAAGTTCCTGTTTTAGCTGTAGTAAAGGCCAGTTAAAGTGAAAGGAATAATAATAAATAAATAAATAAAGTAACAAACACGGAAACAGACCATGCCTATCTTAGTTGAATAAACAAAATGTACAATGTTGCTTTTTACTAATTCATTAAGTAATTGTTTCACATGAACAATGAAGTTACTTTTACATTTCAAATTGCTGAAACTAAAGAATAATGCACCGAGAAAGAGATCTATACTCAGTTAAGAAAAAAGTGCATAAAGGCATTACTGTCACAATTTAGATAATGTACCGAAGTGGTTCAAAAACTCAGTTTAGTAAAACAAAAAATTACAAAAAAGTTGAATATCATTCAAGCATATTAGTATTTTTCCATTTGCAATAAAATATCCACAAACTAATTAGGGTTTACTATCAGAACCAATACATTCATTGAACATTAAACACATTCTTAGACAGATCTGTCAACTTTTATCAAAAGTTAAAAGTGAGATTATGTTAATTTTCGGGGATGATGCGGAGCTGGAGGCGGAGCTAACTGGACCCAGGAACAGCCGGTCCAGTCGGCTCCGTCTCATTTTTACCCGACCAGACATGGAAGTACATGTTTTACTTTTGTTAAATAGTGAAACAGAAGTGTTAACACATTGTTCAGTTATTGGGTTAAAACAGAAAAAAACACAACTGTTCAGACAATACTAAATAAAATAATAAAGTAGTTTTAAGTTATTGGCCGTATTATTACACTGTTGCACATTGGGAAATTAGTCCAGGAAACACGTTTTACAAGCAGGTACTGAGTGTTAACACCGTGACATTCAACTCTCCTCAAGTTTGTTAATATTTGCAACTTTACAGTCGCTCCCCCCCCCCCCACTCCCATTCTGTTTTTTGAGCGCTGGCGGAAAAAATAAACCGGATGCACTGTTGGCTTCTGGGTCGTGTAGTTCTTTGACCAGCATTATAGTTTCGGTTTCTTGGAAAAAAACTACAAAATGGCGGCGGCGAACCTACATTTTTGATTTTCTATTTTATTTAATCTTTTGGCTTCGATCCTAGTTAATTGTACCTGTTGTTGGTTTACTCCCGCTCCCGTCTGCTCCCGTTTATATTTAATCCTGTACCGTCCCAATCACGTGATATTTACTGATGTTGACTCCCATCCCGCGGGATTCCCGTGGGAATCACGTGACCCGCGGGATTCCCGAAAAAATGTCAGTCTCTAACGTGCGGTAGGGTTTGTCACTACCCGATCCGTACAGGAAGCACGATCCGTACAATCAGCTCATTTGCGCGTGCGCAAACATATTAACTTCCGGTTGGCAATATTTCGTTTTTCTTACTTTTTTATTCTTTCGTATTTTTTTTGAAGCGGGGGTATCTTTTAGTATATCTTTGTATTTGCGTCAATATTGCAGATTCTAAAAATGAAAAACAGAAAAACATTAAAAAAGTTAAATCGCCGTGGGTACTAATGACGAGGTCTTCTCTTGTTTTTGTACACCAGAGGGCGCTAAAATGTCAACTGATAACTTTAACGTTCTACTAAAACTATTTTATACAGATTAATTGTGTTCAAGTTAATTATACAACTTTATATATATATATATATATATATATATATATATATATACTCCATATTGTAATGTTTTACATTACATAAAGTTGTATAATTAACGTGAACACAATTAATCTTGTATAAAATAGTTTTATTAGAACATATATATATATATATATATATATATATATATATATATATATATATATATATATATATATATATAATGTGTGTGTATATGTAAACAAAATTGATCCCATTATTAAGGAATAAAATATGTTTTTTTTCTCAAATAAAGCAATAATAGAGTGCATTCAGACAATACGGATAAACGTTACGCAATAACGGACTGCTCTTAGCATGTCTGATGATGACGTCAAGCAATACAATGGATAGAATTTAAAAAGCATCCATTTCTTCCAGAAAAGTCTTCAATATTGACTTTACGATGCAGTTCAGTATTCTTTAATGATTTAAGGATATAAATAAAGGTTTTTCAGTACCATAATTACATTATTTTTTGGCGACCCGGAAGTTATTCTGTTTGCGCACGCGCAAATGAGCTGATTGTACGGATCGTGCTTCCTGTACGGATCGGGTAGTGACAGGGTTCATGGCTGGTGAGGCACTGACGTCATCAGAGTCAGATTTACAAATATATACACTCTACAGAGTAGACTCGTTGCAAAGTGCTGAAGGAGACTGATTGAGCCAAATAAATTCACCAAGATACATGGAAAAATATTGGTTCTTTGATGAAAAAAAATTGTCATTTGATTGGTAACAGTTTATGAGTTATGATGGATTTCTGCATTTGTAACACATTCTAAAACTATAACCCACATTACGCACATTTTATCACAAAAACTAAACATGAATAAGTATCGCTGTCTTACCTCTACTTATAATTTAAGTCCCTGTGGCGCTCTTTCTGAACAAAAATATCATCATTTTCCGGTAAAAGTTATCTTTATCTTCTTCAGTTTTAAAAGTCTCTCAGTCTCAATGGAGCTCACTGCCAGGGAGGAAAGCCTTCCCTGCTCAGTCCTGTTCCAGCTGTATGTTTAGAGTCTTTTTAGTGCTTTACTTGTTTAGCAAAACTCGCTAATAAAACATCAATAACTTGTTTTGACTCTACTATTTGGGGATCACGAGCGGTGCCCCTTGAGCGCCCCCTGCCTAGCGGCCAAGGAACTGCCGGCCTCACCTACAACCAGTTCTTTGCTGTTTATGATCGGCCAGCACCACGAAAACATGTTCTCTGCACACAGTTTGATGACCAAAACACAATTCGTAATCCACTTATATTAAATTGTGGAAAATTAGTTCATAACTGTTTGAACAATTGAATTTATGATCTAGAGACAGGAAGATGCATTCACAGAATGGAAGTCAGCACAGTTAACAAGGGATTGCGCAATCCCAGGGGAGGCCAAGCTCGCTGCGGACTCACCGGCTTCGCTATGAAGCGCCACCAAGGATTTACATGAAAAATAGCGAAAAGTCTGCGATTTTAAAGAAAATATGATCAAAAATTAGGAAATTAGATAAATAAAATACTTATTACAAATGACTGAGTAAATCAAAATTTATATTATGTTATTATATATTTTCTTTCTTTCCATGATGACAAGTGAGGCATTTCTCTGGTTCATTTTGTCATTGGCATCCTTTTTTACACAGTGAGTGCACATTAGTCCAATGTTACCCTACAGTATCTGGAAGACTGAATAGATCTGATGAGCAACTTACAATAACTTCTTATAATGATGTAACGTGATAATATGTGTGATTAACCGTGACACCTCTCTTTCTCTCTCTCTCTCTCTCTCTCTGATCTAAGAATAGTTGCTGTGCTGTGGTGGAGTTTACATTTTACAGTGTTAATAAATTAAGATTTTGGAAGTATTTTAAGTGTCCACTCTCACTAATTTCCATTAACCTGGCCTCAAGGTATTGCACAGTTGGTATTGCACAGTTGGTATACACATTCAGTACACAAAAAAAATGTGGTGGGCCAGTCTAATCCAAAATGCCAGGGCCGATTTTTTTGTCCCAGTCCACCCCTGATGACATGTTTTATGATTTGGCGTTATATAAATAAAAACTGAAATGTATTGAACAAGAGTAAGTTTGTCAGTTTTCAAGCAGGATTTGTATATCTGTTCAACATAAATATATAAGGAAACCAAAGAGTTAAGATCACTTACTTACCAAGAGAGATTCCTTTGGGGTTTATTTGTGGTCTCTTGCTGCCCCCTGCTGGACAAGTATGATCAAATACATATGCTTTACATGTCAACTTGGTATCAAAATTCAGATTTCAATCTAAAATGGCTTACTTCCTGTGATACTTGCAGTATGACATTAATTGTAAATTCTGAGCGTCTTGCTGAGATCTACAACTGTACAAAATTTCATTACTCTACGATGAAGTAAGTGAATAGCAAAAGGTCCTTTGAAAATTGCTTGGTGGCGCTATAGAGAAACTAAGTCCTGCTCACTAAAGTTTGTTATGGA
This sequence comes from Fundulus diaphanus, assembly GCA_037039145.1. NCBI lineage: Eukaryota > Metazoa > Chordata > Actinopteri > Cyprinodontiformes > Fundulidae > Fundulus > Fundulus diaphanus. The sequence continues at coordinate 43,205,538 of CM073143.1, forward strand.
TTCCTGTTGGGGGGTGGATAAGGATGCATCCAAATGAGTTTTAGGCAGCTCGGCCCAAAACTGTGGAATTCAGAGCCAAACGTATGACAGCAGCGTTTGAGGTGAATATGCCACGCCGCCACGCCCCCCTGCTCCATCGAATCCAGTTGAGCCTGAAATCCACAACATACCAACATGTGTTCTGTCTGTGGACACAATTTCATGTTGATTAGCTCAGAGGGGTAACATAGCGACCGCTTACAACAAAACATGACACTTCCTGTTGTCAGGGGGCGTGGCCTAAGCAATGTCATCATTTGACCATTGGATATTATAGGAGACCTGATGATGATCAATCACAGAAAGTTTGGTGCCTCTGTGTGTTTCTGTGTAGGAGATATAACACTTTTATTTTTTGTGGCGAATAGGTGAACTTTGACCCCTGCCAACGCCCCTTCAGCATGCTCAAAAACTCACCGTTTTGATAACATTTGATTGGCCATGCCTTATGATCAGACTGCCCGAGTTTCAAGCCGATCGCTCGATATCTCTAGGAGGAGTTAGATCTTATACCAATGCTGTAACTGTCAAAATTGAGGTCAAAATCAGACTTTCAGTCTAAAATGGCCGACTTCCTGTGATACTTGCATTATGACAATAATTGTAAATTCTGAGCGTCTTGTTGAGCTCTACAACTGTACCAAATCTCATGTCTCTACGACGAAGTAAGTGAATAGCAAAGGGTCCTTTGAAAATTTCTAGGTGGCGCCGTTGAGGCATTTTTCTTTAGATTTTTGTGACGACCTTAAAATACAAAATTTTTAAACAGTCACCATGCATCTGCAAAGTTTGGTGAGTTTTTGAATATGATAAAGCCCCCAAAAAGGCCCCTCTTTAGGGGGGCAGAATAATAATAATAAGAATTAAAACCGCAAGCGGTGATGATCGGCCCTCGCAGCCAAGCGCCGCTCTGGCCTATGGGCCACCGCTAGGGTACGCGCACCTCCTGCCGCCAGCCACCGCAGAAGCTGTCATGCATTTTCCTCACCCGTCTACCATGCAATACACACGTATGCGTTGGGCAGCGCTCCCCCACGACTCACAAAAAATCTGGTGCAGTTCGGTCGATGCACCGAGGAGACACAGCCGTTGAATAATGAAAATGCATTTGGCCACCGGGCCGGACTAAATCGTTCGGCGGGCCAGATCCGGCCCGCAGGCCGTACGTTTGACACCCCAGGTTTAAACATTAGTATACCAACTTAATCAAAGGTATCTTACTAGGTGTTAATCCAGCTTCATGTGAAAAGTTAACAATACCTTTTTAGTTATTTAAAGTTAATTATTTCATGTGTTTAAGGGTTTCGTTTCTTGCATTAAGACAGCTTTTATGAAAGTTTGACAGTTAAATTGGTGGATACACACCCAAAAGTAATAATGTAAAAGTAACACTTTAGCAATTGGAATATTGCTAAAGTAACACGTTAGCAATATTCCACATGTGTATGTTGTGTGAAAACTTTAATAATTTCTAACAGACCACTTCACTCTCAGAAAGCAGGTCTGTTGGTGGTTCCTAAAGTCTGTAAAACCAGAATGGTAGGCAGATCCTTTAGCTATCATGCTCCTCTCCAGTGGAACCAACTCCCAGTTTTGGTCCGTGACGCAGACACCCTGTCTACTTTTAAGACTAATCCTAAAACTTTCCTTTTTCCATCCATCCATCGTCTTCCGCTTATCCGGGGTCAGGTCGCGGGTGTAGCAGCTTCAAGAGGGAGGCCCAGACCTTCCTCTCCCCAGCCACTTGGGCCACTTCCTCCGGGGGAATCCCAAAGCGTTCCCAGGCGAGCAGAGTCTCTCCAGCGTGTCCTGGGTCTTCCCCTGGGCCTCCTCCCGGTGGGACGTGCCCGGAACACCTCACCAGGGAGGCGTCCAGGAGGCATCCTGACCAGATGCCCGAGTCACCTCAACTGGCTCCTCTCGACGTGGAGGAACAGCGGCTCTACTCTGAGTCCTCCCCGGATGACTGAGCTCCTCACCCTATCTCTAAGGGAGAGCCCAGACACACTATGGAGAAAACTCATTTTGGCCACTTGTATCCGGGATCTCGTTCTTTCGGTCACGACCCAAAGCTCGTGACCATAGATGAGGGTAGGAACGTAGATCGACCGGTAAATCGAGAGCTTGGCCTTTTGGCTCAGCTCTCTCTTCACCACAACGGATCGGTACAGCGCCCGCTTCACAGCAGACGTTGCACCAATCCGCCTGTCGATCTCCCGCTCCATCTTCCCCTCATCTCTGAACAAGACCCCAAGATACTTGAACTCCTCCACTAGAAGCTGGCTCTTGGGACTTTCCTTTTTGACAAAGCTTATAGTTAGAGTGGTTCATGTTACCCTGAGCTACCTCTATAGTTATGCTGCTATAGGCTTAGGCTGCTGGAGGACATCAGGGTCTATTGTTCTTCAATTTTGCATGACTGTTGTCATTTCAGCTTTTAACTTTCTGTTCTCTCTCTTTTATCTTCATAGTAGGTACACCTGGTCTGGCGTTCTGTTAGCTGTGACATCATCCAGGGAAGACAGATCACCTGTTATTACCATCTAATGTAAAACAGATTACTGGATCAATGTGTGCTTCTGTGCTTTTTTGTCTGTCTTGTTGTGTCTCTTCTCTCTCTTTTGTAACCCCCAGTCGGTCAAGGCAGATTACCGTTCATACTGAGCCCGGTTCTGATGGAGGTTTTTCCTTCCTGTTAATGGGGAGTTTTTTCTTCTGCTGTCACTTCATGCTTGATAAGTATGAGGGATTGCTGCAAAGCCATGTACAATGCAAACGACTCTCCCTGTGGCTCTACGCTTCTTCAGGAGTGAATGCTGCTTGTTACGACTTTGATGCAATCAACTGGTTCCCTTATATAGGAATTTATTTTACCAATCTGGATAATCTGACTTAATATGTATAATCTGATTGATTTTGACATTGTAAACTGCCTTTAGATGACATGCAGGCATGGACTGGTAATCGGGCGTACCGGGCATTTTCCCGGTGGGCCGACGTGCTGTTTGGGCCGGCAGACCCGACATGTATATAAATATGTATTATTATTATTATTATTAATAATTATTTTATATATCTGCCTCGTTATATTTGCATAATGCATGAAGAAAAATAAAATCAGCAGCGCAAGAGTCTGTTCCGATCATCCGGCCCTTACCACAGGCTATTGCAGCCCATTGGTTATCATAAAGTAGAAAAACACCTTCACGCTCCATGTGGAATTTTGTGCAGCGGTGTTCACAGTAGTAATGGGAGGCGCAGAGAAACTGCACGAAAAAAAGAAACGAGTTCTTCAAACGGACGCTGCGAAATGTGTCAAACTCACTGACATGTTCCCTACAGCAGGCCTTCATCTGCTCCGGTGTCTGATGTAAAATATGGTGGTGGTGGTTGTAGTCAGTGACGTGCGGTAGGGTTCATAGCTGGTGAAGCACTGACGTCATCAGAGTCAGATTTACAAATATATACACTCTACAGAGTAGACTCGTTGCAAAGTGCTGAAGGAGACTGATTGAGCCAAATAAATTCACCAAGATACATGGAAAAATATTGGTTCTTTGATGAAAAAAAAAATTGTCATTTGATTGGTAACAGTTTATGAGTTATGATGGATTTCTGCATTTGTAACACATTCTAAAACTATAACCCACATTACGCACATTCTATCACAAAAACAAAACATGAATAAGTATCGCTGTCTTACCTCTACTTATAATTTAAGTCCCTGTGGCGCTCTTTCTGAACAAAAATATCATCATTTTCCGGTAAAAGTTCTCTTTATCTTCTTCAGTTTTAAAAGTCTCTCAGTCTCAATGGAGCTCACTGCCAGGGAGGAAAGCCTTCCCTGATCAGTCCTGTTCCAGCTGGATGTTTAGAGTCTTTTTAGTGCTTTACTTGTTTAGCAAAACTCGCTAATAAAACATCAATAACTTGTTTTGACTCTACTATTTGGGGATCACGAGCGGTGCCCCTTGAGCGCCCCCTGCCTAGCGGCCAAGGAACTGCCGGCCTCACCTACAACCAGTTCTTTGCTGTTTATGATCGGCCAGCACCACGAAAACATGTTATCTGCACACAGTTTGATGACCAAAACACAATTCGTAATCCACATATATTAAATTGTGGAAAATCAGTTCATAACTGTTTGAACAATTGAATTTATGATCTAGAGACAGGAAGATGCATTCACAGAATGGAAGTCAGCGCAGTTAACATGGGATTGCGCAATCCCAGGGGAGGCCAAGCTCGCTGCGGCCTCACCGGCTTTGCTATGAAGCGCCACCAAGGATTTACATGAAAAATAGCAAAAAGTCTGCGATTTTAAAGAAAATATGATCAAAAATTAGCAAATTAGATAAATAAAATACTTATTACAAATGACTGAGTAAATCAAAATTTATATTATGTTATTATATATTTTCTTTCTTTCCATGATGACAAGTGAGGCATTTCTCTGGTTCATTTTGTCATTGGCATCCTTTTTTACACAGTGAGTGCACATTAGTCCAATGTTACCCTACAGTATCTGGAAGACTGAATAGATCTGATGAGCAACTTACAATAACTTCTTATAATGATGTAACGTGATAATATGTGTGATTGACCGTGACACCTCTCTTTCTCTCTCTCTCTCTGATCTAAGAATTGTTGCTGTGCTGTGGTGGAGTTTACATTTTACAGTGTTAATAAATTAAGATTTTGGAAGTATTTTAAGTGTCCACTCTCACTAATTTCCATTAACCTGGCCTCAAGGTATTGCACAGTTGGTATTGCAAAGTTGGTATACACATTCAGTACACAAAAAAAATGTGGTGGGCCAGTCTAATCCAAAATGCCAGGGCCGATTTTTTTGTCCCTGATGACATGTTTTATGATTTGGCGTTATATAAATAAAAACTGAAATGTATTGAACAAGAGTAAGTTTGTCAGTTTTCAAGCAGGATTTGTATATCTGTTCAACTTAAATATATAAATATAAGGAAACCAAAGAGTTAAGATCACTTACTTACCAAGAGAAATTCCTTTGGGGTTTATTTGTGGTCTCTTGCTGCCCCCTGCTGGACAAGTATGATCAAATACATATGCTTTACATGTCAACTTGGTATCAAAATTCAGATTTCAATCTAAAATGGCTTACTTCCTGTGATACTTGCAGTATGACATTAATTGTAAATTCTGAGCGTCTTGCTGAGATCTACAACTGTACAAAATTTCATTACTCTACGATGAAGTAAGTGAATACCAAAGGGTCCTTTGAAATTTGCTTGGTGGCGCTATAGAGAAACTAAGTCCTGCTCACTAAAGTTTGTTAAGGATTCCTGTTGGGGGGTGGATAAGGATGCATCCAAATGAGTTTTAAGCAGCTCGGCCCAAAACTGTGGAATTCAGAGCCAAACGTATGACAGCAGCGTTTGAGGTGAATATGCCACGCCGCCACGCCCCCCTGCTCCATCCAATCCAGTTGAGCCTGAAATCCACAACATACCAACATGTGTTCTGTCTGTGGACACAGTTTCATGTTGATTAGCTCAGAGGGGTAACATAGCGACCGCTTACAACAAAACATGACACTTCCTGTTGTCAGGGGGCGTGGCCTAATCAATGTCATCATTTGACCATTGGATATTATAGGAGACCTGATGGTGATCAATTACTGAAAGTTTGATGCCTCTGTGTGTTTCTGTGTAGGAGATATAACAGTTTTATTTTTTGTGGCGAGTAGGTGAACTTTGACCCCTGCTAATGCCCCTTCAACAAGCTCAAAAACTCACCGTTTTGATAACTTTTAATTGGCCATGCCTTATGATCAGACTGCCCGAGTTTCAAGCCGCTCGCTAAAAATCTCTAGGAGGAGATCCATCAAATACCAATGCTATAAACGTCAAAAATGGGGTCAAAATCAGACATTCAATCTAAAATGGCCAACTTCCTGTGATATTTACACTATGACATTAATTGTAAATTCTGAGCGTCTTGGTGAGCTCTACCACTGTACCAAATCTCATGTCTCTACGATGAAGTAAGTGAATAGCAAAGGGTCCTTTGAAAATTGCTAAGTGGCGCCGTTGAGGCATTAGGTCACGCCCACCAAAATTTCTTATGGATTCCTGTTGGGGGGTGGATAAGGATGCATCCAAGTGAGTTTTATGCAGCTCGGCCCAAAAATGTGGAATTCAGAGCCAAACGTATGGCAGCGGCGTTTGAGGTGACTTCACCACGCCGCCACGCTCTCCTGCTCCATCGAATCGACTTGGGGCTGGAATCCACAACACAACAACATGTCTTCTGTCTCTGGACACAGTTTCATGTTGATTAGCTCAGAGGGGTAAGATAGCGACCGTTTACAGCAAAACATGACACTTCCTGTTGTCAGGGGGTGTGGCCTAAGTGATGTCATCATTTGACCATTGGATATTATAGGAGACCTGATGATGATTAATCACAGAAAGTTTGGTGCCTCTGTGTGTTTCTGTGTAGGAGATATAACACTTTTATTTTTTGTGGCGAATAGGTGAACTTTGACCCCTGCCAACGCCCCTTCAGCATGCTCAAAAACTCACCGTTTTGATAACTTTTGATTGGCCATGCCTTATGATCAGACTGCCCGAGTTTCAAGCCGATCGCTCGATATCTCTAGGAGGAGTTAGATCTTATACCGATGCTGTAACTGTCAAAATTGAGGTCAAAATCAGACTTTCAATCTAAAATGGCCGACTTCCTGTGATATTTACACTATGACATTAATTGTAAATTCTGAGCGTCTTGTTGAGCTCTACAACTGTACCAAATTTCATGTCTCTACGACGAAGTAAGTGAATAGCAAAGGGTCCTTTGAAAATTTCTAGGTGGCGCCGTTGAGGCATTTTTCTTTAGATTTTTGTGACGACCTTAAAATACAAAATTTTTAAACAGTCACCATGCATCTGCAAAGTTTGGTGAGTTTTTGAAAATGAGAAAGCCCCCAAAAAGGCCCCTCTTTAGGGGGGCAGAATAATAAGAATTAACACTACAGATACAATAGGCCTTCGCAGCGCTTAGCTGCTCGGGCCTAATAAGAATAAGAATTAAAACCGCAAGCGGTGATGATCGGCCCTCGCAGCAAAGCGCCGCTCTGGCCTATTGGCCACCGCTGGGATTTGCGCACCGCCGGCCGCCCGCCACCGCAGATGCTGTCACGCATTTTGCCCGCCCGTCCACTGGGCGATTCACACGAACGTGTTCGGCAGCGCTCCCCCACGACTCACAAAAAATCTGGTCCAGATCGCTCGATGCAGCGAGGAGATACAGCCGTTGAATAATGATAATGCATTTGGCCACCGGACCGGACTAAATCGTTCGGCGGGCCGTACCTTTGACACCCCTGGTTTAAACATTAGTATACCAATTTAATCAAAGGTATTTTACTAGCTGTTAATCCAGCTTAATGTGAAAAGTTAACAAAACCATTTTAGTTTTTTAAAGTTACTTGCTATTTCATGTGTTTAAGGGTTTTGTTTCTTGCATTAAGACAGCTTTTATGAAAGTTTAACATCTAAATTGGTGATACACACCCAAAAGTAATGTAAAAGTAACACTTTAGCAATTGGACTATTGCTAAAGGAACACTTTAGCAAAATCGCGGGGGTAGCAGCTTTATAAAGGAGGCCCAGACGTGCCTCTCCCCAGCCACTTGGGCCACCTCCTCCAGGGGAATCCCAAGGTGTTCCCAGGCCAGCAGAGAAAACATAGTCCCTCCAGCGTGTCCTGGGACTTCCCCTGGGCCTCCTCCCGGTGGGACGTGCCCAGAACACCTCACCAGGGAGGCGTCCAGGAGGCATCCTAACCAGATGCACAAGCCACCTCAACTGGCTCCTCTCGACGTGAAGAAGCAGTGGCTACTCTGAGTCCTCCCCGGATGACTGAGCTCCTCACCTTATCTCTAAGGGAGAGCTCACACACACTATGGAGAAAACTCATTTCGGCCGCTTGTATCCAGGATCTCGTTCTTTCGGTCACGACCCAAAGCTCGTGACCATAGATGAGGCTAGGAACGTAGATCGACTGGTAAATCGAGAGCTTCGCCTTTTGGCTCAGCTCTCTCTTCACCACAACGGATCGGTACAGCGCCCGCTTCACAGCAGACGCCGCACCAATCCGCCTGTCGATCTCCCGCTCCATCTTCCCCTCATTCGTGAGCAAGACCCCAAGATACTTGAACTTCTCCACTAGAAGCTGGCTCTTTGGACTTTCCTTTTTTAAAAAGCTTATTGTTAGAGTGGCTCATGTTACCCTGAGCTACCTCTATAGTTATGCTGCTATACGTTTAGGCTACTGCAGGACATCAGGGTCTATTGTTCTTCAATTTTGAATGACTGTTGTCATTTCAGCTTTTAACTTTTTGATTTTTCTTTTTTCTTCATTGTAGGTACACCTGGTCTGGTGTTCTGTTAGCTGTGGCATCATCCAGGGAAGACAGATCACCTGCTACTACCATCTAATGTAGAACTTCTGTGCTTTTTTGTCTGTCTTGTTGTGTCTCTGCTCTGTCTTCTGTAACCCCCAGTCTGTCGAGGCAGATGACCGTTCATACTGAGCCCGGTTCTGCTGGAGGTTTTACCTTCCCGTTAATGGGGAGTTTTTTTCCCCGCTGTTGCTTCATGCTTGCTCAGTATGAGGGATTGCTGCAAAGCCATGGACACAGCAGACGACTCTCCCTGTGGTTCTACGCTTCTTCAAGAGAGAATGCTACTTGTCAAGACTTTGATGCAATGAACTGGTTCCCTTATATAGGAATTTTTTGACCAATGTGTATAATCTGACCCAATCTGTATAATCTGATTGATTTTGACTTTGTAAAGTGCCTTGAGATGACATATTTCATGAATTGGCACTATATAAATAACATTGAATTGAATCATCTCTTTAGACCAAGTAAACTATCACATTTTATGAGACAGTTATCTCATTTTAAAGATATAATCATCTAACGTTATTACTCTTAGCAAGTTAAAGCTCCATAAAAATTTTAGACCAGCTTTTAGTTCCACTCTTTTATTATGCACATCTAGGCTACCTATAAATATAAAGTATGGCATGCCAAAAAACATTTTCAACAAAAGGCAATTTTAGTAATTGCCTTGCAATTTTATATCTAAGCATTAAAAATGATAATATTTCACCAATTTTCAAAGCAAGATGGAAATAACGACTATCCAACATTTTAAGATTTTGTAAAAACTTTTTTCCTTTTTTACCTACCTTTTTAAATTAATACTTGTTTCTACTTCTCCAAAATTATACTTCAAGAAAACTATTGTGCTGTCCTGGGGCCATATGCAGCTAGACAGCTAGGACAAAAGTTCCCCACACAAAGCTTCCTTTTCTTGCGTTGTCTGAATAACCTTTGTTCCCAAATCTGGCTTTAAACATAGTTTTTGTAAAAAGACAAATATTTTTCCAAGGCAGAAGCGTGTAGAACAAATTCAACTTCAACATTAGCAGTTTCCCTAGCTTCATAGCTGAAAAGCAGCTTTTAACCGGAGCAAAATACGTCAAAGATCTTTTTTTAAGGTGAGAGAACTCACTATCTCACGTAATTCACATAGAGATCTAACAAAGTTGTGATGTCTCACTCTGATTAAATATGAACCCAAAACGTTTCTAACTGTTTTTACCATGGATTTCCTCTGACTAAGAATTAATTAATATCTTATTTATGTAATGTATTCACGACATGAATTCCTTGCTGTCTTAACAAAAGGCAGAACAACTATAACGTTACTTTCTATAATTAGGCGCCCGCCTATGCATTGAAAATGCATGGCGGAGGCCTTATGCTATGCACCTAATAAGGGTTTCTTTATTCCTTATTCTTCATCCGTCACCGTTAATACAGGCCGAACCGTAGGGTCTACCCCCACAAACTATATATCAAAACGTTCGTCTCGACGCCGTGAAGCGGGCTTTTTGTACTTGACGCCATTTAAAGTTAACGTGGTGACAAAATTAACCAAAAACCACTTCTTAAAACTACTTCCTAGACACAGTTGACCTCACCATAATGCAGCGCTCAGCATGACACTTTTTTTTGGTACAGTGGTTTAGGTGTTGGGCTGGTGCACCAAAGGTCGCAGGTTCGCAACCCGCTGGGGGTACCCAATATATATATATATATATATATATATATATATATATATATATATATATATATATATATATATATATTTTTTTTTTACAAGTAACAAATAAATAATTTGAACAACTGATATAAATGAATGATGAAAAAAATTGCAACAGCAAGAACTACTGCTCATTAGCAGGCGCAATATGAACTTTTCATATATATATTTTTTTTTTACAAGTAACAAATAAATAATTTGAACAACTGATATAAATGAATGATGAAAAAAATTGCAACAGCAAGAACTACTGCTCATTAGCAGGCGCAATATGAACTTTTCAGCTTTGCACCGTCTCACATCAAAAAACAACAGTTTTCCTGAAGTTTTTTTTAATCTATTTTTCACCGGACCTTTTCTTCCAAAACTGCACCGCGTTGCTGCGCTATAGCACACATGAGTTACTGGACCTTCAGAGCTATAACAGTGATACATTTAACAGGTGTTACGGTAGCTGGTTGCGCTGCTGATAATATAAAGATGAGGAACAGAGCGCACACCTAGAGGGGCGGTAATGATCATTTTGGATGTGGTCAGCACCCATTAAAACACGAAGAAGAAGAAGGGCGCATCACTTTTAAAACAGAAGAAGAAGTGGAAGTTCGTTGTCATAAACGGTGATGCGGAGCTGTTATGGTAAGTGTGTTAAGCCGGGCATACACTGTACGAGTTTTTCAGTCGTGGTGCTTATATACATCTCAAACTGTGCGACGGAACCGCGGGTTTAAAAGTTCACCGCTCACGATCTGTGTACGGCGCAACGCTCGGACGCCACCGGAGTGCTCATACTGTAGAAGAAGAAGAAGAAGAAGAAGAAGGAGAAGACGGAAGTGTCGATGGCTATTGTAAACATTACCGGAGAGAAACGCACTGCGACGACGTATTTGGAGAAAGACATGGCTGAGGAAACATGACTACTATGGTCTCCCAGTTTTACAGAAAGAACTTGAGGTAAGCTGGCGACAGTTGTCGTGCCAAACTAGGTATCCCCGCCAGGATTTGTATCCCCTGCGTCGGGAGCGCGCATTCAGCTTGCTGAACGCAGTAAACTCTGCCTCATTTCCAGCCAATTCGGCGTTAAACTCAAGATGTTTTATTTCTCTTAGCGAAATATAGGAATAGTGCCGTTACATTATCGTTCAGTTAATGGGTTAAAATTGAAAACGTAACTCTTGTTAGTACGATCGTAAGGGATTGCTATGTCGGTTAAAACTAGTCTAATCACTCAGTATAACACGTTCTGATCAAGTAAACGGCTCTGTGGTCATCTCCAGATGTGTCACGAAAGTATTAGCTTTATGTCATTAGATTGTTGCATGTCTGTCTGCTGAAACTAAAACCCACCTTCCTGAGTCCATCACAGCTGTCTACTTGTTCGTTTTTTTGTGTGGATAGACCCGCATGAATGGATTATATAGCTGATTCCAAGTGTGATCAAATGAACATAGAATAAAGTTACTGCCAAAATGATCAGATCTAATGATATTTTAATTCAGCCAAGAACCATATTAAGAAAACAAGATGTGTCGCTTTAAAAAAAAGAACAGTATGAGGAGTTTCAAAATATATATATATTACAATTTTATTAGAATAGGATGTTTAAAAAATATTTGGACTTCACATTAAAAGTTTTATTGATTTCAAACACTGCAGCCAATTGTTATATGTGCTGACCAGACAGGTTGGTCTGAAAGTTTTCCTCTCTAAGGAAACCCAGCAGGTTGGATCAAGTCTCTCCAAGCAGCATTGGCAAGTTATGTCTGGTCTGATGTTTCAGCTCCTGCCCAAACTTGAAAATGGCTGATCATCACCAAGAAGGACGCTAGGCACAACTCAAATCCTTTTCCTTTGTGTTTTATTTGTTGACACTGGGGATTTACAGTTAGGATTTAGGATTAGGTTGAAAACCTAAAAAAACAGAAATTTAATTAGTTTCAAACAAACATTTTCACTGTGGCTCAACCATAAGCACAATATAACCTGAACATTACCAGGCCACAAGCCATAATACAATATCTTCAAAATCTCTAGGTCAACTCCTATCTTTTAATAAACAACATATTCATAACTGCAACTTAATTTCCTTATTACCAGTTGTGTCTCTGGTGATTTGACCATGAGCTAAAACCTGCTTGGTTGAGAGCCTGTCCCTTCCTTTGTCTTCAAACTGCCACACAGGTGTGCACAGGTGTTCTAACCACAGGAAGCTCCACCCCAACACAAGTTCACTCCTCTTTTCTCCTACTTTTCTTCTTTTTGACATGACAAGCATTCACTCCTCCTGAAAGAGCGTAGAGCCACAGTGGACAGTCGTCTGCATTGTTGATGGCTTTGCAGTAATCCCTCATACTGAGCATGCATGAAGCTTCATATTCATAAGTTAAACTGCTATTCTTAGGTTGTGAGAATTGATCCTTGCATTTTTACTGGGATTTTGAGGTTCTATTGGCAGGCTGGACCCGATATTCTTTGTATCCCCTTGTAACTTCTTCATTTAAAGAGCTAACAGCTTCAAATTTTCTACAGTGGTTTGTGATTATAGAAGGTGTTTATGTGCCAAGACTCAAGAATGTGGGCTACTGTTAGTCCATTTTGGAAGTATCCCCTTGTAACTTCTTCATTTAAAGAGCTAACAGCTTCAAATTGTCTACAGTTGTTTGTGATTATAAGTGGTGTTTATGTGCCATGACTCAAGAATGTGGGCTATTTCATTTTATTAGAATGTGATGTTTAAAAATATCTAGACTTCACAAAGCTGGAGGTTAAAAGTTTTATTGATTTCAAACACTCTCCCGATGCAGGGGATACAAATTCTGCCGGGGATAAGTCATTTGGCTGTGCTATCCTAGCGCAGCAGGTCTTGGTGATATCACAGTAAAATGAGCAAAAGTCTGGGCTATTTCTGCCCTGTGATGGACTGCCGACCTGTCCAGGGTCTACCTCGCCTCTCGCCCATTGACAGCTGGAGATCGGCACCGGTCCGAACCCAGCAGGGATAAACGTGTTAGAAAATGGATGATGGATGGTCTGGGCTATTTCTTTTTCCTTGCCATCAAGATCTTTGCCAACTGGCGCCAGAAAATGCTATTATTGGGCTTTCTTCGTCTGGAAATAAATGTTTACAACACCTTACACATTGAACGCACTCAGCTGACAATACAGCGATCTGATTGGCTGAGCAGCAAAAATCGAATCACGTGACCTCTCGGACCGGAGCGCAACAGTTTAGATTTTTTATCAGCAATAACTTATTAATATAATGTGCAAGTGAAAACGTGGGAACATTGGTGTTTTGAGATCACTGCTATGTGTAGCAACTTATCTAAGTGCAAGAAAGTTGCCGTCTGACAGTTCATACGAAAGTTCTTAAGGAAACGTCCCACAGATTCTGGCCCACGGACTCGTTTTGAGGAAACTACGGTTGTAGCTCAGTGTCTGCCTTGCGGTGGTTGCGGTGGTTGCGGTGGTCTGTTTTGTAGAATAAATCATCCGCCGATGAGTTATTGATCTGGAAAGCCGAATCTGAAACCACCGAAAAACATTTCAGATCCCAAATGTACAGCGTTCCAATTCTTCCAGTCTATTAGCAGCTTCCCGTAAGAGGTCGGCCACTGAACGTCTCCCTGCTGAGTTTGACATTATTAAACAATGCTTCATGTCGGGGAAAAGCCATGTAGATTTGACCGACGCAGTAAAATGCTAACCAACCAATGGGAAGAAGTTGAGCCCTTAAGACACAGCCCTCCTCATTTGCATAATGAGGCAGAAATGCATACAGAAATGTAAAAAGGAGAGACAGAAATGTAAAAACGGCAAACAGAAATGTAAAAAGGACAGATAGAAATGTAAAAACGAGAAACAGAAATGTAAAAAGGACAAACAGAAATAAATAGCATCGGAGAAATAAATAGGGCAAAAAAATACAAAGAAAGAATAAAACAGACAAAAATATTATAACATGCACATAAATAAATACTTAAAAAAAATAAGTAATTAATAAATAAAGTGGCTAATTAAAGGAAATGTATACATTTTGTCTCACTGTATAGTTCATTTTCTATCTACATTTATTTGTGCATTGTATTTTTGGTGGCACATAATTGTATGCATATTTATTTATTGAGCATTTATTTATTTCTGTATTTATTTTAAAATATGGAAGACTTGGTCCTCCATACTCCAGGGCTCAACAAGAGTTCATCTAAAGATGTTTTAGAACTGATTGGTGACCTTTAGTTTATATTTCAGAAAGTTAGTTATAAGTAGAGTTATGTGGTTTTATGTTTTTTGGATACAATCCGGGTTAGCACCCGAACATCCCTTTCAGACAGCTTCCTCGTGCGTCCACAGTTAATCCTGTTGTATGTGGTTCGTCCACATTACCCTGGACACCGTGGCTCTTGATACATCACAAACACTTGCTGTCTTGGTCACAGATGCAAGGCAAGGCAAGGGAAATTTATTTATATAGCACAATTCAGTACAGAGACAATACAAAGTGCTTTACATGATTAAAATATAGCAAAATAAACGCAAGTAGGAATAAAATGTAGATAGAAAATAGAATAAAAGCAAGTAGAGATAGAATGTAGAAACAAAGAAGAACATTAAAAACAGTAAAACAGTTTAACTAGAACAGTCAAAGGCAATTTTAAACAAATGTGTTTTTAATCTTGATTTAAAGGAACTCAGGCTTTCCGAACTGTTACAGTTTTCTGGAAGTTTGTTCCAGATAAGTGGAGCATAGGAACTAAATGCTGCTTCTCCTTGTTTAGTTCTGGTTCTAGGTATGCAGGCTGGAGCCAGAAGACCTTAGTGGTCTGGAAAGTTGATACACTGATAACAAGTCTGTAATGTATTTAGGTGCTAAGCCATTTAGGGATTTATAAACTAACAGAAGTATTTTAAAGTCTATTCTTGTCACGATTTGGGTTTTGTCTTGGTTTATGTTATCAGATTTATTAGTTAAGTTTCTGATTTTGGGGTCTTGTTTGGTTTTGATTTAGACATGTTTTTCTGTTTAGGTTACCTGTTTTCCACCTGTCACTTTATCAGCTCTGTTCGGTCTCCCCTCAGCAATCTGTCAGCTTTCTTGCCTTGATTAGATCCACCTGCTCACTTATAATTAGCCTTCACTCCTGTTCACCTGCTCACTCCCCTATATAGTCCTGCCACAAACCTCTGCAATCTGCCAGATCATTAACGAGCCACGGTGAGTTTAGTTCCAGCATTCTTTATTCTGATTGACCTGTTGACGATAACCCGAGAGCCTTTTTGATTCTGAGCCAGCCTGTTCCCTGATCTGTTTTTCCTGCCCTGTCTGACTGATTTACCGGTTTACCGACTAGTTTCTGTCCTATGGTTATCCGAGCTTGCTTTGCCCTGTCTGTACCTCTGCCTATTTTTGACTGCTTTTTGTGTACCGGATTTTGGACTGCCCTTTTGACTATTGAGTCCGCCTGTTCCTGTTTTCATTATTAAAATCCTGTTTTTTGCCTTAACCTCACTTGTTGGGTTTGAATACTGGGTTTGCCTGATTCACGATCATAACAGAATGATCTGGCCAACTAAAACCTATCGCCCAACAAGTTTTTAGAGGTTTTTTTTTTTCCCCCTCCACACGCTATGGCTTGGGAGGGTTCCAGATTGGCGTTCTGTCCCCCTGGTATCGGTCCCAGACGCCATCTCTCCAGCAGCCGCAGCAGCAGTAACCCGCTGCCTGCTCCGAGTTTACGATTGGGAGGGCTCTTTGTCACAAATTCAGATTCAACTCAGAATAGAAGGGATCACTCACCCAGCGACACCGCTGTCGGCTCTGCCCATGGGTTTTATCCAGAACCAACTTTGTTTATGGAGGTCGAAGCGGAGGTGGTGCGGGATCTTCGTCCGGATCTTTTTTTCTCTCTCCCTCCAGAGGAGGAGATGCAGGGAACGCTGTGGGCTCCACCGATCCCGGCTCTACCGACAGGATCAAACCTCCAGCAAGTCCTGCCGTCCCGCCGTCGGAGGAGGGGACGGAAACCTGTGGGTCGCTCCTTCACCCGTTCTGTTCGGCCGACAGGCGAGTCAGTACCGCGCCCGTCCGTTGCCACTTCCTGCCCAGTGGATCGGAGTCCGGTGCTTCCCAGAGCTGAGCAGCCCACAGCGCCTCCTGTTGGCGCCCGTGATGCTGAGGATCTGGCTCTGGAGGACCAGTTAAGAGCTTTTGCCCCTATTATTAAAGACCTTAGGGAGGCTCTTTTCTGCCAGTATTCAGAGGAGCTGGAGGCAAAATTAAAGGAGGTCGAGGGGCACTATAGAGCGGCTCTCCAAGGGTTCTATAGTGGACTCAATCCTGTCCCCAAGGGTCCAGCCGACGCCCCGGCACCTGCACCTGTCCCAGAGGACCCGCCTCCTACCTCAGCTCCAGTGCCGGCCTCCGGCAGCTATAAGGCAGCACTGTCTGCGCAGCCGGCCCAAGACGCTGCAACCCCGGAGGGTCCGCAGCCGGCCCAAGACGCTGCAACCCCGGAGGCTCCGCAGCCGGCCCAAGACGCTGCAACCCCGGAGGCTCCGCAGCCGGCCCGAGACGCTGCAACCCCGGAGGCTCCGCAGCCGGCCCGAGACGCTGCAACCCCGGAGGGTCCGCAGCCGGCCCGAGACGCTGCAACCCAGGAGGGTCCGCAGCCGGCCCGAGACGCTGCAACCCAGGAGGGTCCGCAGCCGGCCCGAGACGCTGCAACCCAGGAGGGTCCGCCGCCAGTCTGCGACGTGGGAACCCAGGAGGGTCCGCCGCCAGTCTGCGACGTGGGAACCCAGGAGGGTCCGCCGCCAGTCTGCGACGTGGGAACCCAGGAGGGTCCGCCGCCAGTCTGCGACGTGGGAACCCAGGAGGGTCCGCCGCCAGTCTGCGACGTGGGAACCCAGGAGGGTCCGCCGCCAGTCTGCGACGTGGGAACCCAGGAGGGTCCGCCGCCAGTCTGCGACGTGGGAACCCAGGAGGGTCCGCCGCCAGTATGCGACGTGGGAACCCAGGAGGGTCTACCACAGGGCCACGATGAGGGGGTTCAGACGAGCCCTCTTTCAGGCCGCAACTCGGGGGCTCATCGGGACACTGGGCGCCGTGGTCCTCGCCCAGACGACAAGCGGCGCCGTGGCCCTCGCCCAGACGACAAGCGGCGCCGTGGCCCTCGCCCAGACGACAAGCGGCGCCGTGGCCCTCGCCCAGACGACAAGCGGCGTCGTGGTCCTCGCCCGAACGACAAGCTCCGTCGGGGGCCTCGCCGAGAAGACAAGCACCCAGAGCCCCATGGAGACTTAGAGGCCCCTGGACCTCTTCGGAAGCTCTTACCCCCTCATCTTTGGCTTGACAGCCAATTTCCCAAGTGGCTGACCAAACTGTCTTTGTCGGAGGTTCTGGAAGGGTTATTGATGAGGTTCTGGGTGTTAAAGGGTCTGGGAGCATCTGAAGTCTGTGGTCCGGGGTCTCCTGAACCTGAAGCCTGTAGCCCGGGGTCTCCTGAACCGGAAGCCTGTAGCCAGGCCCCGTCTGAACCTGTAGCCTGTAGCCAGGTCCCGTCTGAACCTGTAGCCTGTAGCCAGGCCCCGTCTGAACCTGTAGCCTGTAGCCAGGCCCTGTCTGAACGTGTAGCCTGTAGCCAGGTCCCGTCTGAACCTGTAGCCTGTAGCCAGGCCCCGTCTGAACCTGTAGCCTGTAGCCAGGGGCCGTCTGAACCTGAAGCCAGTAGCCAGGGGCCAACTGAACCTGAAGCCAGTAGCCAGGGGCCGACTGAACCTGAAGCCAGTAGCCAGGGGCCGACTGAACCTGAACTCTGTAGCCAGGCTCCTCCTGAACTCTGTAGCCAGGCTCCTCCTGAACTCTGTAGCCAGGCTCCTCCTGAACTCTGTAGCCAAGCGCCTCCTGAACTCTGTAGCCAGGCGCCTCCTGAACTCTGTAGCCAGACGCCTCCTGAACTCTTTAACCAGGCCTCTCTTCTAGCTCTTAGTCCGGCGTTGTCTCCAGCCTTTAGTCCGGCGGCAGGTTCTGTTCTTTCTCTCTCCAGACGTCGGTTCCTGAGGGTCCGGTTCTACCGACGGTCCCCGAGGTTGCTGCTCGGCCGCCGGCCTATGAGAGACCTGCTCCGCCGCCGGCCTATGAGAGACCTGCTCCGCCACCGGCCGCCGGACATCGTTGCTAACCGGGGCCGTCCTTCAGGACACCCGCCGGATTACCTGTCTCACAGAGGTCGTCCGCCGGAGAACCTGACACGCCTAGGACGTCCGCCGGAGAACCTGACACGCCTAGGACGTCCGCCGGAGAACCTGACACGCCGAGGACGTCCGCCGGAGAACCTGACACGCCGAGGACGTCCGCCGGAGAACCTGACACGCCGAGGACGTCCGCCGGAGAACCTGACACGCCGAGACCGTCCTTCGGGACGTCCGCCGGAGAACCTGACACGCCGAGACCGTCCTTCGGGACATCCGCCGGACAACCTGACACGCCGAGGCCGTCCTTCGGGACGTCCGCCGAACAACCTGACA